>CM027574.2:674252-756252 GCA_015852605.2 Populus deltoides | reverse complement strand
CAATACAATCCCAGTTTGTATCTAACTCGCAAAAGAAATAAAAGAGAAGAGTGCTTCTTCTTTTACAGGACAGAATATTATCTTTCTTTCATTTATACTGATGTCCTTATCACCTGGAAGTGAGATATATAAATAAACTATAAATCAACACATAGTTTTGCTTAAAGTGGCAGTCAAAAAACATATTCTTTAATGGCTCTCTCAAAGATTCAAAAACCCTCCAAATCAAGCTACTTTAAGCATTTTTTTTTTAAATTAAAGAAATGATCTTTTCCGCTTCTTTAATCATTAAACTTGAAACCAACAAAAACCCAGATCAGATTTTGGAAACTAATTAACTTTATCAGTACAAATCAAAACTAAAAACCCCAAAAGGGAGTGATATGCTAGAAACTTGAAGAAGAACTCGAAACACTTCTTGCCTGGCAATCAACCAATAAACTGATAAAAAGGAAGAGAATTTTGAGAAAATCTGAGCTCCTCGAACTAGTCAAAAGTTACACTAATCCAAATGCATTAAAAATGAGAGAACTTAGCTAAGCAAATCATACTCTTAAGCTTAATAGAAGCTACCAAAAGTTTGTATCTTTAAAAGTTTGAGCTCCAAGAAAGAGAACTCAAAATCTCAAGAGACAGAGAGGCCAAGTGGACGTAGAAGACGGCGAAAGGCTTGCAGAGATTGCAGGGGACCAAGACACAGATAAAAAACAACCAACTTTACGTTTCTTTTAACTTTAACCCCTCCATTTTTTGGATCTTCTTTTCCTTTAAGCTAGTGCTAGAATTCAATACGGTCTTTTCCTTGTTATCTTCTTCTTCTTTTTTCCTTGTTCTTTGTTTGGTGATGTGGGGCCATTTCTTCAGTGAGTGCTGTAGGGTCCCACAGAGGCAATTTAACTCTGCCATAACACTCCCACCACTCTCATTTCTTCAAACATGAAACTTGAATCCATCATAAAATGAAGGTTTGTTTGCATAATATGGAAAATATAGAGAACGGTATGCTCCAGGTTTTCAAGTTTAGAGTGTGTACATAAAAAATGATTGAGAATTCCATTAGTTCCCCGTTGAAAGAAGAAGAAGCAACCATCGGTTTATTTGTTTTTGCATGCCAATCTATTTCAAAACTAATTTTTATTTAAAAGAGTATTAGATTAAAATATTTTTTTATAATTTAAATATATTAATATTAAAAATTTTAAAGAATATTATTTTAATAAATTTTTAATTCAAAAAATATGATGCATCACAATACAAAAATACAAAAACTTTAATATTTTCTTCGAGGGTGTGCTTCCCCTTTTGAAGCTTGAATATTTTCATAAATCTGTTAGATTGGGAGTGAGTGATTCATTATAAACTGATGAATAATAGGAAAGGTAAAATCAGTCACATCACACAAAAAAGGAAGGGAGGAAGAAAAGGTTACGAGTTAAAGAGGGCAAGGTTCATCTTGCTAGAATTTGAGGGACAATGTCCCTATTCCATGAATTTGAATACCAACATTTATATTCTTTAGATTTTATATATATACACAATATTTACTGCAGGATAATATATATATATATATATATATATATATATATATATATATAAGAAATAATGGCATTTGGTTTTACTTGAAAGAGTACTGTGATAACAAGCCACTGATATGAAATCTAATCATGAGAAAATTGGCCCAAGGGGGAAAAAAGAGAGAGTCTAAAGGTGAACATCTCAATTGTGATCTCTAGTGATTTCATGATTAGTTCTCAGTGAACAAAATCTATGCATTTTTTTTTATCTTTTTTGCCCTTGATTTCCACAAGGTCATAACATGAATATCTCTCACGCATGAGGTCAAGACTGGGATTTCACTAGAGTAAGTTAATTTACATCTTACTGTATAACAAGCAAGCTTAGAGTCAGGGGGCATCAAGATCTCTAGTTTAGTATATTAAATTGGATTTAGATAAACATGCTGGACCCATTAAACTAAAAAAAATATATAAAATGCTGTAGGGTTGAAGTGGGATAACTTATCAAGCAAAGAATATTAATTTAATACATTGATTATATATTTTTTTTATAATTAATACCAAGTCTTGTATCTAAATGATTTTAAGCTTGCACTTTTCACATCAATCTTATTCGTTAAATAATTCCTTTTATTTAAATTGTTAATGATAAATAAATTCAGAAAGTCATGGATATATAAATAAATTGTTTTAGAACATCACTAACTTTTAGATTTAAATTCTGCAAGTCAAGGAAAAAAAAATAACCTCCTTCGTCATCAAGACACCAAGGATTTGTTTATTTATATGATATATGCAGCCCGATATAATTTTGCAAGGATTCAATTAAAAACTCTCTCTTGAGAGAAATCATAGTTAATTCTTAAATTTTTTTTTAAATCAGTAAAAACTACTACAAAGTTAAATACACCCTATGTGTTTTCCCTAAAATTACTACATCAATGTGGCATTCATGAATAAATCATGTTTTTTATAAATTTAAATTTTTTATTTAATTAAAATTAATTTTATTTTATATTATTTTATCATTTTGATGTGTTGGTATTAAAAATAATTTTTAAAAAAAAATATATTATTTTAATATATTTACAAATAAAAAATCATTTAAAAAAAAACATATATCTCACACACGCAACAGTCTCTCTCTAATTAGAGTAGTTGGCAGGGGAAGCTCTAATGAAAGTAGATTTGCTTGAGCAGGGATCATTAGCAAGGGGATGCTTACGTGTCTTTAACGGTGAGGAAAGAAAGATTTGATTCCATCCATCGTATTCCATGAACAAAAGTTAAAGGGTTTGGATAGATACAGATACAGATACATGAAGATGGAAAGAACCTAGCTGTTCATCTCATGTGCTATATTTTCCCAAGAAGTGAAATGATATTTGTCCACTTGGACCCTTGTAGAGCCGAGCCGGTAGGGGACCCGGCAGTGTTTCAGTGGACCCCCAGGTTGCGGCTAGCTGCCAGGGCATCTTTCTCTATATATCCCCTGTTTTGGTGCACTGCACAGGGTAACATGATGATGGATGGAGAAATTACGAGGTGGATGCGACTTGATTTTACACACCTTTGGATTTTGTTCACTGGAATTGACCCTTCTGAAGAAGAATTCAACAGGGTGATGGTGTGAATTTCACGTGTTTGCATTAATTTCACGTGACTCACTCTTTGGTTCATGTGTGTCGTCCGTCCATTGCCATTGGCACCATTGGCACGTTGCTTTCCTGGAACCATCACCCACCATGCACCTGCTCTCTCTTCTCCGATGAATGATTCCATCCACTGAGTTGTGGGTTCTATGGGCTCTAGTCAGGTATCCCAATCAGCAATGTTTTGTACCCCCCGGATTTGCTAGCATTGATGCGGTAATTGACAGCCAGTACACCTGAATAATCTTTTATGCCTGGTCTAGGTAGGCAGAATAAAGAGGCCATGTCCTTCGAAATGCTATTTTCTAGGTCCTGCTGCTGCTGCTGCTGCTGCTGCAATCCCAGTAATGGAAAAAACTACGCAGCCGTCACTGCACATTTCTCCCCTGCGCACTGCATCCGCATTCTGAATCATACATAGCTCAGCTGTGATGACTCCCATTCCATGTATACTTTATTAATATTCCAAATTCTCATGTCATGGTATGTGATGAAACCTAAGCAAGTGACATATAGTGGAAGCATTTTCTCAAGCAAAAGCAATAAACAAAACAACTTAAACAAATATCAGTGTAAAGGACATCCCCAAGATAATGGGCACTCGAGAATTATATAATAGAGGGAATGCTGTGCCTATGAGTGTTGCAGGAATGTGAGGACAGTAAACGATAATGTAAAAAAAAATACAAGTGACCCTTTGTAGAATGCGGAAGCTAAGACTAAGAGGGGTCCAGCACAAATTTAATAGTTTTCTCGGCTTTGGAGCCCTAATAAATAAATTGGACCTTAATTTAGACGAACCATGCTCTCTCGGTGCCCTAATAGCTCCTCCTGGCAGGACCACTCTCCTCCCATATCTAACATGCACATTGCACATGTATATTCATAACTATAAACTATTATTTTCTTAATTACTTTTACCGTGTGATAACATAAAAAAATCCAGCTGTTTGGGTTTACAGATATCTGGAAATCGATCAAATAGCTGGAATCCTAACCCAAATGGTTGGAATTTTCAGCAAGACATCCAAACCAACGAGGTTTATCTAATCTTATCCCGCACACCCTTTAATGTATTTTTCAGGTTTCTAATAGCCACGTGCACACATTTCATGCGCATAATTTTTTCTAGACGTACATTAATTTATCTTATTATTTTTTATATCAATGACACTGTACATCACTAATACTATTCCATCAATAACATACATACATAAACAACAACTATAACATAACACAACAACTAATAGCTAACACATCAATTTCTTCATCAATGACAAGTCTCCTAATTTTCTGTGAAATAATTCCAAGTTCTAGGTGTATACATAAACACTCTCAATCACCGTGCAAAGCTCCTTCTAGCCATTGAAAGCTACACTTGAGAATATACTTTCACATTCTAGTTATAAAAGTCAAAGCTATCCATGTCATTAATTTTAAGCCTAGTCTATAGATTCTTTTTCTCTATACATTTCTTTTCCTGCATTTTTTTCACACGTTATATTTCTTTTACACTTGCTGACTAAACAAGAAACTTATTTTGGAGGAAAGATTGTGTGCTCGTGATCAAGTTCAGTCACACTAACAGGCACAGCCATGGAAAATCAAAAGTTCTTGAGTGACTTCATCTCTATATATGTATGTGGAGCTACTAGCAGAAGAAGCAGAGTTCCGGGTGCTATTAACAAAAACAACCAGCTACTTAATTGTTACTACATCATGTTCTCTCTTTTCTAGTCACGTAGTACCGCTGGTCGAAGCAAATTCCCAAATGCTACATATATATACATATACATATTTAGTCTTAGATTGATAAAACTAACAATCATCCTGCTATTCTTTGAATAAATCATAGATAACAATCATCCTGCTCCTATGTTTCACTGTGCTTAAGCGTGTGTGTCCATCATTTATATATACATATACAAAACTGTATATGCAGGCACACATCCACGGTAATTATACACTATGATTAACACCTAGCAAGCATATATTTGTACTTGTTCAAGCATGTTGGGGGGGAGGGCCCATGTCATTGCTGAATGAAAATAGCCATGCCCATAGTGTTTAATTCTGAAGCTAAGAATAATTAGGCAATGCACTGATGGACTCAAATATTAACGGATCAGATACTGTTGAGTGCTTAGCTAGCACAAGTTCATAAACAGCTAGAAGCATGCGGAACTTAATACGTCATAAGGAATTTTATTTGATCAGCAACGAAAAGGATAAAGAGATTTACAAGCCTATTGGACTTGAAAAGAGTTGTCAAAAAACGATGGCTCTCGGCAGGTTTGCCCCTACAAATGCTCTTTCTTCAATTTCCATGTGGCGAATCATGGACGTGCAGATTAAGTTAGAGGATGACACCTGCCTAGCTAACCTAATCAATTGTCCAAGTCCTAGCTAAGAGATGCATGCACACAACTGTACGAGATTATAAAGGAAAAGCTGAACGGATGAGACAAGTTTGATGATGTAGATGATGATGAGATATGATTAAGGATATGTTCGTGCAAGTTGATCACATGATGCCGTTGCATGAAGGTCAGAAACAAGTCAAAACAGCACCAAATCAATCACAAACTTATTCTATTCTATACAAAATACAATTAGCTCTCTCTCTCTCTCTCTCTCTCTCTCTCTCTCTGTATGCTCCACACGCGTTCTTGAATCCTTACATGTCTCAGTCCACCCATGGTCCTCAAACAACATGGTCCTGTATGGACAGCTAATTTATTTGTCAATGATTTACCTTTCATGCTGTCACCTTAAATGTGTTCTTCCAGATTCATCACATTCAGACCCAGTTGTTATCTTTGAATTATGTGAAATTATAAGGATTGCACAAGGAACTTAATTTCTCCTGAAAGAGACTCGTGATGATGGAACTCATTCATACATGAAATATATATATCTATACATATTTCTTTCAATTTGGCTAGCTATCAATTTTTTCGGTCAACCAAGATACGAACTCATTCATACATGAAGCCTTGTTGAACATATAAAGCCATCGACCTGATCAGAAGTTAACTCAACATTTTTTCATAATACCAATATTTTTTTAGTGTAAGATCAAGCATACAAATGCATAGTACTACAACATGATTTTCCGTCTATATATAGGTAGGAGTGGGAATCAGTCAATAATTTCCATCTTGGATCTTGCTTTCCTGTTTTCTGAACATCTTATCATGATCTACAACATTAATCACTATATGTCATCAAGCTTAACGCCATCCTCAATTATATCTGGCATGTCATTTTTGAGGAGAACATGCTTATTAGGATAATTTTTTTAGTAACTAAATGTTGTTAACACAGCATGATATTGCTTGCAAAAGCTTGCCAAAAATGCAATTCCTTCCTCCTGAGGTACATCTATTTGCTAAGATATATAGTGCACTGACCTTATGATGAAAATTCAAGAAGGGAAAGATAGGTTAGAAAAATTCCTAAAAGGTGTTTGATATTTTTCTTATTGTTTATTCTTGTTGAAACTTCAATATATCTGGGCTATTTATAGCCTCTAGTATAGGTTAACCAGAGCTATGATCGCTGAAGAATATATAATGAAGAAAATCTTAATCTATATTAAAAAACAATCAGAACTCATATCCTCATCATCTTCAGTTCCTAATCCTGTCAGCTTCTGTCTCTACCGTAACTTTGAAAATCATTGGTTGTCATCACCTTACTACGACATTTTGCCAAAAGAAAAAATGTTTACTGGTTAAGAGTCACTGGACTCAAAACAATCCCTGATGGGGAAGACTCTGTGAATCCGGATTTTGAGGCCATGCTCTAATTTGTAAGATAATGGGCCTTGCCACTGCCAGAATCCTCAATCAACATACATGAAATATGAATAAGCCCAAACATGTCACAAAAAATAAGCCCATAGAGGGAAAAACCCTAAGGGGCTTTCCCTAAAGCGACCGACAGTATCCATGTGGGAATGGTGAAAGGGAACTGCCAAAGCATTCCATGTTCATTGACTAAAAGGTTGAAATGAACGGCCAAGATCATTGTTTCCCGAAAGAGATGCCCTTGATCTGGCGGTGAACAACTAAAGTAGCTAGGGTTGGAAATTGGCAACACAATATAAAGGGATGGAAGGCCAGGGTAAGTGTTCATAGCTGCTTCGGTAGCCGCTTGTAAGTCAACATATATGGGAGGAAATGGAGAGGGAGTAGGATTTTCGGAAGGTTATCGGGTGGGCGAGCGGGGAAGATAACTTTCGTTTTTGAGATATTACTTGTTATTTTCCCTACTCCACCCATCCCATAGGTTTCCGATCATTCCTCCCTCTCCTCATCACTCTGCTTCTCATGGCCTGTTTATCTGGTTTGTATACTTTTCCTGCATGTACACACGCGCACGCGCACGCCGGTCTATCTCTCTATTTTGTCTATGAATATATAGATGGATCTTGTGTGCAGGATTCTGGATCTAGTCTATCTCATCTGCTAGTGAATAGTTCTACGTTTTCTTGAAGCCCTCATCTACTATCTCAACGGTACTCTTTATGTAGTTTCTTTGCAAGTGAATCTCTATGCAAGTGTAAATAATATAAGCAAGTATAGTAAACTAAGCTATAAATAAGAACAGATGCATTCAAAGTGATTTCCTGTTCATACGATAATCCCAGTGAGTACTGCAAAACTAATCTTGATTCTTGAGTTCCCAGTTGAGCAGACCCCGGGCATGGAAGGTCCTCACTGACAAGCTGTGACTCGAATATAAGCATTCGTTGACTGACACTGCACCCTGAACGCCGTCCTTTATTACAGCATCAAAATAAAGGCAGCCATAGTTTTAAATTTTCCAACTTAAATCAGAACAACCCGGTCAAGGGAAAGCAAATCAAACAAGCTTATGCTGGGGGGATGATTTCAACTACTCGGATGATGTTATAAGAGAGGCCTGCAAACAGAGGTTTGCTTGAAATGTTTTAACTCGGATTAAACTTCTCCATGTGAAGAGCAGCTGTATTATTGGTATATTTCAGGAGCTAGATTATATTCCTTATGAGACTGAATTTCCAAAATATTGTAAAACAATCGGTCACCAATAATCTATGCAGGAACACAAACCATTGGTGAACTGGTGAAACCGGTTGAAATCCTCCACAATAACCTGTCATGAATCTCTGGAGCAAACTTGATAACTGTGTGGCCATCTCCACAAGTTCTCAGATTCTTCTTATACGAATTGGTGCCCCAGCAGGAGGTGTGCTAGAAGCTGAAATGCAAGGGCGAGCTTCTCAGTGATCCCACATGCTCTGCTCCTAGTTTCAGCTACATACCAGTTTTTCTTCGCCAAGTCCTCCCAACTTTCTCAGCGTATCATCAATCTCATCTGCCCTTGAACATATTTATTTTATTTCACTAATTCTTTTTAATGGTCTCCAGATAATGTTGACATCTTCTTATTAAAATTGTTCAAAAAACAATAGCTCGATTTGATTTTTTTTTTTTTTAAACTAAAACCCATTTAAAAAAAATTGAACATATTAGGAAACGGAAGAGTCGTAGAGCAGCACAGAGCACATGCCGAAAATGCTGCCTGCTTTGATAAAAGAAATGGGCCCGCAGAGCTGGTGCTGGTGGGTGCTGGTGCTGGTGCTGGTGCTGGTGCTGGTGCTGGGAAAATGCTCGATGTGGTCCTTTGGATTTGAAAATCTTATCGGTAATATCGCAGAGCACATCCCTATGGATCTTTATGTTCATTCAAGTCTGACTTTAATTATCTGCTTAAAACATGGACCCTCAAAAATGGTTCCATCTCATGCGCACCAAGACAGAAGAATAAAGTGAGATGATTTACCCATTGTTGTGGGCAGGCCACGAGGGGGTGTTAGACCACGACATCTGTAATATTTGAATTATTTAATCCATCTTAGCCGGTTAAAATTAGATCTTATTATAAATATTATGAATGATAACGGCTAACAAAATTAACAAATAAATATTATAGATTAGGTGTACATGGATGGAGATCTTTAAAACCTGTTTAACTTTACTGACTTTATATAACTCAATATAAATAACTCGTCTTTAACATAAATAATATTTTTTTTCTTTTACTTTCACACTTAAAGTTGTTTCTTATTTTTTTAATTGTTTTTTATTCTTCACTTTTACAGAAATTATAATTATTCATCTTCAAGTTTGATTTGTTGACGTGACAATACATTTTTCAATTTATATCATGAGAAAACAAGTGGAAAATTTAAAATTTTAGATTAAATTTTTATTTTTTTAATCAAATCACAAAACTAAAACATTTTTTCACACTCTAAATTTAAAGTACTATAATACACAAATTTATTTTCCATGAATCATTTCATCCTGACGTTAATGATTTGTTTTTAATCAAGTAAAAAAATAATGTAATTTGAACATGTAAAAAAAAAAAAAAAACTAGTAGAGAATATTATCAGCCATGAAAAATAAAAATAAGAAAAACTGAGAAGGACGGTCGCTTCGCATCGATGATGACAATATTTATATCGATGCCCGTGGCCATGCAATTTTTCAGCCTCCGTTGCCGCCGTTGTTCCTCCTCTCCGCGGCAACCTAGCAACCCCCTCTGATATTATTTCATTATTAGCTGTCAATAAAATGGTGAGGGTGGAAGAAATTATCACCAAAAGTCAATGGTTTTCAATGGCCCGTGTCTAGTCAAACCAGGCTTCGTTTCAATCCAACTCTTCTTCTTCTTCTTCTTCTTATATCAAGTGATTGATTTGATCATTTTATTGATAAATTAAAATAAAATTAAAACTAAGGTTTCCTTGCTCAATTATTTTGAAAACATATCTATTACGCAAAGATTGCTATTGATGGCTACTATAATTAGTTTTAACATTTTTCACTTTGAATTATTTGTACCATTCATTGTATCGAAGCAATTTTGATTTTTCCTCCCCACTCGAAAAGATTAATACAAATTTTTAATGATATTAAAGTTTTTTTACATGGCTCATTAATAATTATTAAATTAATTAAAAATAAATAATTTTTTTCTCGTTTCGTACAATAAAATAACTAAAATAAAATATTTAAAAGTCATTTTGTATTGTACATAGAATGAGAAGAGAGGAGAAGTTTAAAGAAAAAAGGTAAACAAAATAATTCTTTTATTTTATGGCTTTTAAAATAAATATTAAAAAATAACATTTGAAAATCACATGTAACCATCCGCTAAAGAATAATATAAATTATATTTTGAAATTTTATTTAAAAATTTAAACTATTAGGTTGAGATGGTTCTTTAACATGATATCAAAGCCTTAATGACCAAGCGGTTACGAATTTAAATCTCATCATCCTTATTTATTTGATAAAAATTAAACACAAGGTAACGTAGATTTGTGCAAGTTTCAAGTTCAAAAGACTTTCACTTAAGAAGATGTTAGGAAATAATATAAATCATATCTTAAAATTTCATTTAAAAACTTAAATTATTAGTTTATGCCTCATTTTAAAATCTAAAATCAATGAATAAAAAATATTTTTGATATTTTTTTATATACTTTTCATATAGTTATTCCATTGAAGAAGCTTCTAATATCGACGCGGGGATACTCTTTAGTCTGTACCAAGAAAAAAACAAAACAAAAAAAAACTACCGACATGCAGTGGAGGGGTTGAGTGCTGGTGGCCCGATCCAGCCAGCTAGCTGGTGGCAGAAGAAGGCAAAAATAGCATGGCAAAGCAACATGGATGTGCCACGTTAGAGTATCATGAGACAAGCTATCTAGCTGTCCATAAATATCAAATATGAATATGATTCTTGCAACCCAAAACCGTCGCATCTACCCCTTCCTTTCCTTTTTGTCGTTTAATGAAGTGGTGTGGGGGTGTTTTAACCATTATTTTTAATTAACATATTAAAATTATTTAAAAATATAAAAAATATGAATTTAAAGCAAAAAAAAAAATTAAAAATTTTTAAATTTTAAATTTTTTAAAAATACTTTTAAAACACTCAAATTCTCATATGAAAACACATTAGTATTGATTTATCAACTTTCACAAACTGTTGACAATAATACTCTTAAAATTACTAACAAAAATTTTAAGATAAAATATATTATTGGTAAATTAGTTGGAAAATGATGATGTGTAATTATATAAATGATGGAATTATATAAAATATATTTTTTAATTATTTTATTATGACGATGATTTCATCAATAATTCTAATAAGATATTTTCTATCAGCACGTAATTATGTTGAAAATAAACGACAAGAATATATCATCACTATATATTATAATCAGGCATTAACGGTGGAATAAGCTATTCCGTGCATGATTCCATTGCTATTTTACAAATTTCTGTGACGCTTAACAATCATGTTAGTTAATTAAAAAAGTGCACCGATCTTTATTTTTATATTAAAAAAGTGACCAATATTTAGCTTAGCTTCTCAGCCTAACATTTTTGGGATAAAAAACAAGTCGAAAGCCAAGACAAACCGAACCTAGAACATGCGTGTGGGACACGTGTACACGTTGGTGGCGGCAGGCAGTGGGGTGGCTCTGGGGCTATATATAACCAACCGGCCTCAATCTTCGACTTAATTCATCTCACAGAGAAGAAAAGCAATATATTATTTTTCAGGGGAGTGCTTTAGTAGAGAATTAATAAGGAATTAGATCATGGCAGGGGCAGTTAAATGCATAGACATCTTGATAGCCATCATCTTGCCTCCTCTCGGTGTCTTCCTCAGGTTTGGCTGCGGGGTACGTCCGTCCGTCCATTTTCATGCATCCATTCATTGATTTAGACACGCACAGTTAATTAACTTCACTTGTAAATAATTAAACAGCACTGATGATCATGTGATTGTTATGTATGCATGGTTCGATCGTTCAGGTGGAGTTTTGGATCTGCTTGCTCCTCACCATCTTAGGCTACATCCCTGGAATTATTTATGCTGTCTACGCCATCACCAAGTGAAGATCCTTTGATCTCACCATCTTAATATCTCTGTTGCGAGCACCTGCACCGCACCCCCAGAAGCTGTTTCCTTCTCTCTGTTCCTGTAAATTTAAAGGGTTGTAAAGTTTTTGCGAAAATAAAGGATATATATCATATATAATTATGACGGTTAATTTTTTTGAAATAAATTTAATTTGTTGAAAAAAATGATGTGTTGAGAAAGATATCTAGGTGTTGATAAATGGAGTACACTGCAAGATATGATCTGTTCATGTGATAGCTACATGTGCATGATGTATATACATGGAAGCATGCATCAGAAATTGTGGGAGCTACTAGCTAGCAACCGTTCTTGCTTAATTAATTTGTTCCACTACTTTTATATATGCTGTTAAAAGCATGCATGACGAAAGTTTAATGCATGGGGTCTCCGGTGATATGAGTACCTGCCCCTTGCCTTTAAACATGTATTACTTTATTTAATATATATATATATATACATGGGTCCCTATTTCATGCCCTTAACTAGATTTAAAGTTAATCTTAACTCATTATTGCTTAATTTAATATATACATGGGTCCCTAATTCAGCTCCTTAATTAGATTTAAAGTTCTTTTTAACTCATTTGATTAGCATTATTTTGGGTGTTTTTCCAAAATAACATGTTTTCTAGTATGTAGCATCAATAAGAAAAGATTTTTAAAAATATCACAGCTAGCCGGAAAAAAAATAATAAAAAACCATAAACGTAGAGGTCACCTGCGGTACTATTTAAATAAGCAACAAATAGAAATTACTAGGCTGGGGATCAAATTATTTTTTTCTAAAATTTTAAAAAATATTAAAAATATATAGATATTTTGGATAGTATCTACCATAAACTTGTCAATTCAGCAATTCAATTTTTCAGCTCGAGTTTTCATTACTCAAATTTTTAAAAACTTGAGTTTTAAATTAAATTACATTAAAATTAATTAAAAATAAATTATTTATTTTAATGGGTTTAAAAACTATGTAGATAACTGAAAACAATATAACAATAATTTTATTAATATTGAAATGATATAAGATTGGGGTGACCTAATTACTTATTTTAGTTGTGAACTTTAACAAATTTATATGTGTTTAATTTTATAATAACATTAATCTTAAAAAGATATTTATTTAAGATCATTATAATATGTAAAATAAAAAATAATAATTAGAAAAATTAAAGAAGAAACTAGAAAAAAAATATCAGGAATTGAGTAATCTATAGATCAACCCCGATGTTTTTGGAAAAAAAACTCAATATTTAGATTTAATTTAAAAAAAATACCGATTTTAAAAAACCGAAGGGCCTGTTATAGAACAGCTCACGCCTAGGCGAAGTCAGGCCATGTGCCTAGGCATTTATTTCTTCTTAAAAGTTTTTGACAAGCATGATGTTTATCACATAACATAAAATATTAGTCTCCTTACACTCGAGCACGCGACCTTTACAAGCCAGCGACATGCTTTAGCTAATTTAGCCACAAAACAAGGTTGAGAACAGAAGATTAAAATAATATATGAACTTAATTCAGCCCATGTTTTTAGTTTTATTTATAATATAATATCCTTTTAATATCTGTTTTTAAAGAACAAAAACTCATTTTAAAATGTTTTAAGAATTTATTTTATATTTTTAATCTGGAACCTCCCATTAAAAAGGGTTTTTTTAATAGGTACAAGTAAATGTTTTCCTCGACCCATCACCATGTAATAGTATTTAAATAAGGTGCCGAAAATGCTGCCTGGTTTGATGTGAGAGTGCAGTGTCAGAGGGAGGGTCATTTGCCAGATGAAGAAAATGCTCGATCGATGTGGGCCCTGTAGACTGACAAGCTTACCTGTAATATCAAAGGGCAAATTTCTTTAATTACCTGCTTGCACACACCCCATCTTCTTATCACAAACAGCTGTCCCATTGATAAAAATGGTCCCACCACGAAAAGAACAATAAAGTGAGATGATTTACAGACACAGGAAGCCCATTTCTGTGGGTGGGTTCAAGTTGAGAATACCTTCCCAAACACTAATTCGGTTTCAAGCCCTAAATCTTTATATCCTATTTAATAACACAAATTAAAATAAATATACACAATTTACTTTTTATTTATTTAAAAAAATTGATAAAAGGGTGTTCCTTAATTAAGATTAAATTAAAATTTTTTTATATATATTCTTTTAATATAAATATATAAAAAATATTAAAAAATACTTAAAAAATAGAATCAGTGTCAACGGCATGTAAAAAGTAAAAAAAAAGTAGTTTTAATAACAAATTATTAAAATAAAGTAATAATTAAGTTAAAAAGATTAGCCACTTCACCTGACCTGGGGACAAGAAAAAACAAAGGGAAAATAAAACTTTGGTTGGTCCATAGGACCATGAGGCTCAAGCATTAGAGTACATGTTAGACCAAAATACTCGATAGGATGCGCACCATTAAATATTTATGGTCATGCTTCTTAATGATGAGGTTAAATAGAGGTCAATTGATTAATGATTATTTGAAGAAATAAAAAGAAATGATGTATGATGATACCGTAAATTGATCCTTTAAAATCCCTTTTCAATCGGATTCAAAGCAAATTTATTCATTTTTAAAATAATAAATGATACAATATTATATCACAATATATATAATAATAAAATACAGCTAACTGGATCGATTAGCAAATTTAAAAAAAATATATATAAAAAAAATTAACAGTAAAAAGAAGTGAATTTAATTGGGGATTGTTGAAATGAGATTTCACCAACTAAAAACACTTGAAAGTTTAAATCAAGCTTATCTTCTAATCAAGTGACTATAAAGTAGAAGCAATATTGATGGCAGACTGACCTAGTCAGCTGCCACGTGTGGGGCTGCTATGGCTATGTAGGGTTACGTGTGTGTTCTGTAAAGGGTATTTGTATAAAAATATCTTTTAATTAAAAATATTTTAAAGTCATTTATTTATATATATATATATTAATTTTTAATATTAACACATTAACATTATGAAAAACACCCTAAACAACATTTTTAATTTAATATTTTTAAAATGAAAAATAATTTGAAAATCACTTTTAATAAAAAAGCTAAACAACATTATCAAAAAGCTTAATCAACGTGTTTTAGAAAAATACTACTGAAGAAAAAGATTAAGATAGTTAAAAGAGAATTTTTTTTCACTCTAAATTTAAGTTTAAATTTAAAATAAAATGAAGCATAAATTTATTTTTTATGAATCATTTAATTCTGATGTGAATAATCTTCTTATTAAGTAAAAAAATTAAACATGTAAAAAGAAAACTAGTAGAGCACATTATCAGCCTTGAAAAAAAAAAACAAGAATTGGGAAGGACGGCTGCTTCACATGGATAATAACAATATTTATATCGATGCCTGTCGCCATGCACGCACCTTTTCAGCCTCCATCGCCGCCGCTGTTCGTCCTCTACGCGGCAACCTAAAAACCCTCTGATTTTATTTCATTATTGACTGTCAATAATAAGATGAGGTTGGAGGAAATTATCACCATAAGTCAATGGCTTTCACGTGGTCAAACAATGGCCGGTGCCTTGACAAACCAGACTTCGTTTCAATCCAGCTCTCTTCCTCTTCTTGTTTTTTTTTTTAAAAAAAATATAATATAAAGGGAAAATCTAAAGGCTATCACTAAGAGACATCCGCTAAATTTAACATTAATGGACTTCATTTATGTTAAATTGTGTAGAAAAAAGAGAGATAAAGAGCGATAATATTAATTAAATATATAACTAAATTTGTTTTTGTATGAGAATGTTTTTATGTATTTACAATAAACTCTAAGGAAAAAAAAAGAAATATATGATTTGAATAAAAAAAACTAAATGATTCTTAACATTTAATTACGTACGTTAAAAGCATGTTCGATATTCTCACCAATAGCAGTGTGCTAATAATTCATTAAGTATGTTAAATATGTTTGTCCATCTTCCAAAATTAACAAATTCTAATACACAAAAAAAAAAATATAGTGACAAATTCAAAAAATCAATTCAATTAATTAATCTACAGAAATTAAGATCTTGAATGTCAAAATTAACGCCTAAGCTAGCTAGTCACGCATTGATCCACGTGTTGCATCATGAATGGATGAATGAATTAACTCCATAGATAAATATATAGTATAAGATACATATCTCACACATGCAGAGCTATCAATGATGTGTAGAGGACAGTACTATGTCACTTGTTATGAATACCTGTACTAAGTAATTATACGAAGATATTCATTATAACTATAAATAAACTAAAAAAAAAAATCAATTACAGGATTTGAGTATATTTGATATATATTATGGTATTTTTATGATTATAATTTGAGAAATTATGTTTAGAAAAGTTATAAATTATAGTTTTTTTTAATATGTAATTTTTTAAAAGAATTTTAGTACGAAACCGTGAGAGATGTATAAACTAATTAAAGTTAAATGGAATGCAGAATCACAAAAACAAACAAACATAACAGCAGCGTAGGAAGGAAGGAGTGCTTGCGGGCCGATACAGCCAAGTACTGCCTGCCCAGTGGTAGAAGAAGCAAAATCACATGGCTGGGAAAGCAGCATGCATGTGAAGAAACTTAGCTATCTACCTGTACATAATTAAATATCAAATTTGAATACGATTCTTACAACCCAAAAGCGTGCCATCCACCCCTTCCCCTTCCCCTCCCTTTGTCGTCTAATTAACGGCTCCTACACGAAGGAAGGAAGTGCATGTATATGATCCTCGTTTTTTATACTACGTAGGTATTACTAGACCACGTACGTGTGGGACACGTGTACACCGGAAGATTGTGTTAGTGGGCAGCGGGTACGTGGCTCTGGGGCGCCTATATATAACCAACCTCAATCTTCAACTCTCTGTATATCGCAGAATATATTAGCACCACAAAGAAGAAAAACAGTTTCTCAAGAGCAGTATATCTTTCAGAAGAATTAAGGAGATGGCAGACGAGGGAACAGCTACTTGCATAGACATCTTGTTGGCCATCATCTTGCCTCCTCTTGGTGTCTTCCTCAAGTTTGGCTGCGGGGTACGTCGTCCGTCCATATTCTCTCATTAGTTTACACACACACACACACACACACACAGTTAATTTTACTTACAATTAAACACTGATCATGTGATTATATACATATATATATGCATGCTTCAGGTGGAGTTTTGGATCTGCTTGCTTCTCACCTTCTTTGGCTACCTCCCTGGAATTATTTATGCTGTCTACGCCATCACCAAGTGAAGATCCTGATCTTATCTGTTGTAAGCACCCGCACCCCATAAAGCTGTTTCTTTCTCTTTGTTTCTGTAAATTTAAAGGGTTATGAAGTATTTTTATTTGTGAAAATAAACGATTTGTAATACATTCTTATGACCGTTACCTCTTTTTTTCAATTTTGTTGAGAAAATGATGTGTTGATCAAGAATTTATGTGTTAATAGTTGGAGAGCTACGAGATATATATGATTTATGTATGTGATAGTTACATTTGCATGTATGTATATGTACATGGAAGCATCAGAAATTCTGGTAAAATTAAATGCAACTAATATTAGCCAACGGCTTTGCTTAATTTCTTCCACACTTTAACCAGCACTCAAGTACGTATGTATTAACTGTTGATTGGCTGAGTGAAAGCGATGCATTGCCAAACCTACTTTTAGATATGTTATTAAAAGCATGGCAATAGTTCAATGCATGGGGTCCCTAGTACTGACCTGCCTTTAATAATTAACATGTATTAGTTAGTTAGTTAATTAATTAATATATAACATCTTTGTTGGGTTTTTTTTTTGTTTGGACAGGTGGAGAGGCACATGCATACCGTTGGATTCAATGAGAAGTCCCTTGTTGGTGTACATCGCGATCAATACTTGGATTTATTCTTCTTTCTTCATAATTGTGTGTCTTTTTTTTTTTTCTTTTAATTGAGTAAGAAATGATTTGTTTTGAAGGAGGTAATTAGCAATTGTTGTTGGGTGACATTTGTGAGTTATGGGTTCTTAAGACCGTAATGGATCATGGATTAATTAATTTTCTTGTTAAGTAGTATCTTTCCCTCTTAACTTAACTCTCTCTCTCTCTCTCTCTCTCTCTCTCTCTATATATATATATATATATATATATATATAGTTGTGAGCTCCATGCATGTTTGTCTACCTAATTGCTTGTGGATTCAATGACTGTTAGGCGATGTATAGCTGTTCTCCTTTTTCTTGGATATTGACTGGTGGATACAATTCAAGAGTGAAAAGACAGCTTTATATATTTCCTGACTCAAAAGCAGAGCAAAACGAGAAAAGGAAGATGCATTTGCATCTTTTACCCTAACAAGCTTTTAAGAGTCCTATATAGCGGGACTCTCTTACAAAGCATTGAGTCATTGACAAAGACCAGTCTTGTCTTGGCCATGAAGCTATCCTCTCAGATTGCCCCACCACAATAATGCACCAGCCTGTATATGGCTGCAGTAGCCATGAGCTCAATATCACACAACTGTTTCTCATCAACAAGGCAGCACCGTTCGTTCAACCTGCAGGCAATTTAAATATCAAACTTAAGGTGGCCATCTGGCTTATCAAAGCAAAGAAAAAACGAGTCAACACTGACTATTTGGCTCATAAAATCAAGGGATTAATGTTTTGCTTGCAGTGCTTTAGAATTGCTAGCTATTTTTTTCCCGAGAACAAAGGGACAGAGAAACAACACTTGGTGATTAATCAAGATGGTTGCGTCTCGACCTCAAAGGCAAGGCTCTAGCTAGCCTGAAGATCATATCCAATTATCTAATATATCCACTACAAGATTTAACAGTTTTACCAACGGAATTTTTCCGTCGGTGTAAGACACATATTCCATCGGTAATTATATTACCGACAAAATTAAAGACGGAAATGATCCGTCGGTAAATCGTTCATCGGTAAACCGTTGGTAATAGAATTACCGATGGATTTACTGACGGAACAGACGCGTCGGTAATAATTTTTTTATTACCAACGGAATTACCGAGGGATTTACCAACGGAATTACCGTCGGTAATTCCATCGGTAATTATTGAAAAACATTTTAAAAAAATTCATTTTATAAAATTATAAAATAATTAAATTAACATAAATTAACACTGTATAATATATACTCAAAATGCTTGGAAAAAAGAATAAGAAAATCAATTCAAACAAATTTGCAACAAATAAATAAAATAAAAAAATAAATTCAACTAAAAAAATTCATATGAAAAAAATGAAGTTGCAATTGCTAAAAATTTAAAAATCCTATAAATAAATCTACTAAAAATTGATCTTATATGAAAAACAAATCTCACAACAACATTTATACAATTGTTAAGAACAAAAACAATTAAAAATAAAATAAGAACAAATATAGTGAAAAAAATCATGAAAAAAGAAGAAAAAAGAAAAATCTTACCTTAATGTAGTTGCAAGTGAAGCTAAGGAGAGAAAAAAAATTTCATTAAGCATATTAATTAAAAAAAAAACTAAGAGGATAAAAGAAGAAAGAAGAAGAAGACATACCCAAGCAAGGAGGAAAAGAGAAGGAGATGAGGAGAGAAAAGAAGAGAAAGAAATAGATCAGAAATGATGTTTTTTACATAAAGTGAAGAAGAAGAAGACGACATACCTTAATGATGTTTTTTACATATAGTGAAGAAGAAGAAGAAGAACAAGTAGAAGAAGAAGAAGAAGAATAATAATAAGAAACGGGTCTGTCTTTTGTGAAATAAGGACATTCAAGCTTTTTATTGGGACGCTTTATCGACGGATTTACCGACGGATAATTAAATATTAATATTTTTTAATTATTCCGTCGGTAATTCCATCGGTAATATTTAATTTAAATTTTTAATTTCATAAATTTTTTTCAGAAACCGCCAAAAAATTACCGACGATTTTTCAATCCGTCGGTGATTCCGTCTGTAATATTTAAATGAAAATTTTAAATTAATTGAATTTTTTCAGAAAACCGCCAAATAACACCGACGACTTTTCAATCCGTTGGTGATTTACCCTTCTGGAAAATACCGATGGAATATTCCGTCGGTGATTCCGTTGGTAAAAATAACACGTCATCATTTTTTTTTGCTTTGTTTTAATTTTTTTTCCCACGGTAATTCCCTCGGTATATACCGAAGGAATATTTCCGTCGGTAAAATCTCTCGGAAATTTATCGACGGAAATATTCCCTCGGTATTTCCGTTTGTATTTTTTAATTTTCTGGTAGTGATCCCACGTATCAATAAAGAATAACCTCACATGATAAACAAGAATTATCCAAGACGTTGGCCCTAGGAATTGACATAATCTTCCATTATCGAATATTAAATGTGAAAAAAACAAAAGGGACTATATAAAGCTACAAGTAGATCTTTCTTTGCATGATTAATTGACAATCGAAAGATTACAAAAAATGAAAGACTTCAAATTAACCCCTATCATATTATTTCATTCTTAATATTTTACATAAAAATAATACAAGAAAGATAATAATTATGATTAACATAAACTTTAACTCTACTAGAGACTAATATTATAAGGACCAAACAATTTTTTTGCTGTATCTTTTAAATTAACTATGAGTTTGTAATCACTCTCCTCAAGATTCTTCAGTTCTCTCTTTTTTATCTTTTTCAATTGACGGGATAATTCTTCAACTTATCTCTACAAATTTATCTCCTCTTATTTATAAGTTGATTCTATCATTTATCTCTTCATGTTTTCTACCATTAGTTTTTGAATGTTTCTTTCCCAAGAAGGAGGCACCTCCCCATCCTCCCTTACATGCGCATGTTTTATTTTGCAATACTTCTAATCATAGTTATTCCAGCACAAAACACTAAGCACCAGGAATTGTATAGCTCTGATACTAATTAATGTAAACAAAAATAATATAAGAAAGACATGAAACACAAATAATACAAAATTTTACCGATAACCATACAAAAATCTCATTTGAAATTTTATTACTAAACATTTCTCTTGGGTTATTCTACTGAATTATAAATTAAATATCTCTATTTAGATCAACTTTAAAAAGAAAGACAAATCATAATAAATAACTATACAATTAAATAACTATACAATTATTAAATATCTCTATTTAGATCAACTTTAAAAAGAAAGAAAAATCATAATAAATAACTATACAATTATTATAGGGATTTCTAAACTAAATTGAAAAAATATATTAGAAAGGAAAATAGTTTTCTAAACTGGAAACAAATATTTCCCCCAAAAAAATCCTCCGCACCAATTTCATTCCAAATCACAACATCTATCATTCTGATTATCCATACTTCCATGTATTTCTCATTCAGGCTCTTAATTTTGTAGTATTTCCTATCCAAAATGTCGGCAACTCGTTCTGCCAAACTTCTAGAAAACATCGATTCTCGAATTCTAAACATTTGAATAAACCCTGATCATCAAATTTAAATAAATAACACTATATATTATTATTTCATTAAAAAAACATAACATGAACGTGAGACCACCGTGGCACCTTGCCGACAGGAAGCCATTAAAAAAATTTGAACCTATGTCATATCCATGATCTGTCATTACCTCCCGATATATCCCATACGTACGTTTATATATGGAAAACCATGTTGGCCATTTAGTATGGATAAGATCAACGGTTACATGCAAGGAGAACCAAAGCAGGATTCTCTAATATGAATAATTAAGGAAACAGATAAGCAATTCTCAAAAATAAAATAATTCGTAGATTACACTCATTAATCAAAGATATTGTTTTGACTGTGATTGAACTCCTACCAGCTCGCAAAATTTAAAATCAGATCTCAGGCTATAATTATCCTCATTAATTAGGGCACCCCTTTCTTAATATATAGACCAAATTGCTCTTCGAATCACTAATTGTTTGTCATGATTAAGACTAAAAGTTGTTGAGAAATAATCATTTTGCATGCCCATTTAGGTATCCAAATATCATCCTTGCTAATATAGGTGTATATGCCACCTTTTGTGTAGTTGGTACTTACCAAATATATATATCAACATCTACACCTAGGAATTCACAAAAGGCACCATAATCATCCTGTATGGTTGAATACGAGTATCTCTCCTGCCCTATATATATATATATATATATATATATGGCAGAGAATGGTTGAGGCAAGATGCACCCAAACCATATTAGGCTGTAAAAATTCTAAAATCCTTCATAGCCCAGCAGCCATGACTAGAAAGAAGGTGAAGCTTGCATTTATAGTTAATGATTCTGCAAGAAAAGCCACCTTCAAGAAAAGGAAGAAGGGCCTAATGAAGAAGGTGAGTGAGCTAAGCACCCTTTGTGGGATTGATGCTTGTGCTATCATTTATAGTCCCTATGATTCTCAACCTGAGGTTTGGCCCTCTCCTTTAGGAGTCCAAAGGGTGTTGTCTAAGTTCAAAACCATGCCAGAAATGGAGCAAAGTAAGAAAATGGTGAATCAAGAGAGTTTCCTTAGGCAAAGGATCACAAAAGCCAGTGAACAACTCAGGAAACAGCGGAAGGAAAACCGTGAGAAGGAGGTCACTCAAGCCATGTTCCAATGCTTGACTGGAAAAATTAACTTGGCTAACCTAAACATGATTGACTTGAATGACCTTGGATGGATGATCGACCGTAACCTGAAGGACGTTGAAAAGAGGGTTGAAACCCTAAACAAAAGGAGTAGGAGTAGTACTGGGGGTACTAGTCATACTTCCCAATTGGCAGCAGTTGCAGCCACTGGGGCAGGACCTAGCAATGGTGGACAGCAAGCACCAGAGTCATCACAGAAAGCAGACGTGTTGGCTGCTACTAATCTTGGGGTTAATGTGGATTCCATGCTGAGACAACAATGGTTCATGGACATGGTGACCCCTCAAGAGACTGCAATGGGGTTTGGCGGGGATATTGACAATATGATGCTGCCTTTTGGGGATACCAACCATAATGCTCTCTTCTCTAATCCCTTTTTCCCCTTGAATTGATGTTTTAAATTAACTTGGTATCTTAATTAATCGTGAAATATCTTTTAATTTCCTGATTTCATTCGTTGGACACAGACACAATGCATCGTCGCGCATTATTCCTATGAATAAATCCTTGTTTATCATCTCTACATGTATTATATCAAGTTTTTCAGTCACCTTTTTTTTAATGTATTCTCTGATTTTCAATTATATTATCATTTCTATATTCCATACCAAGCTCGATCGAGGCCATTAATCATGATTAGTTGACAATATAGAGTAATAATCAATTAAATTAAAGCATTTTCTAACCACAGTATCACCATAAACTAAAAGCAAAGAAGTGTGAAACATATATGATATACAGGAAGAGAACAGGCCAAATTCATATATTTTAACACTGCATTTTCCCATCTGAAACAAATATATAATTTCTCTCGAAAAAGGGCAGTAATTTTATGTGTAGCCAAATGCATTATGCATATATTTGGGGTCAAATGCATCATCTTGGTGTTATATATAGGACCCTAATTCATATATTCCTCTTTTTGGAACACCTTGCAAATTGTCTTAATTAGCAATTCACTAACTAGACAAATAGTGGAGATCGATCAGAGAAATTAGGAAGAAGATATTATATATCCAAACGAACCTCTTCTCTGTTAGATCATGAAAAAAAAAAAAAGGGAAGAAGAAGGACCACATCAACTCACTAATACTCATATATGGTAATTATGGTTGAGATTTAGATTGTGTTTGTTTTTGTGTTAAAATAATATTTTCAAATTTTTTTTACTTTAAATTATTACTTATTCTTATGATTTTAAATTGTTTTGATGTAAAAAAATTTAAAAATTAAAATTATTTTGATGAATTTCCAAGCAAAAAAATAATAATTTAAAAAACAACAACTATCACAATTCTAAAAACTATCTTAGAACATTTTGGCAATCATGTAAGCAAAAATCATTCATATCCTGGTATTAATGATATTAGAGTTTCAATTTACATAGCTAAAGGATTATATATATGCCAATAAATATGTATCCTTATAATCAATTTAGATCATTGTATTAATTTTCCTAGACAACTATACTTAAACACTCTATTGTTACTTTATAATTAAGAGAAGGATTCTTTATAGATATCTTCATATGTTAATTTTGATAATTAATTTAGTCAAATTAACGTTATGTGCGATATTCGGACATCGCGGTGACCATTAAAACTAATTTCAAAATGTGAAAAGAATAAATATCTCACATCTTGCTTTTAGAGGAAAAATGTCTAGTTTAAAGAGTCGTTACGTAATATTTTATTGACTAGAAACCTTAACTGGTCAACTGAGATTCTATGATACATGACTGATTACATGAAATGAAAAATACTATCAACCTTTAAACGTCACATCTAAGACAGGTTATATTGTTAAAGTTGTCTTAAATTGCTAAGAGTTTTTTTTATTCCATTTTTAAGATCTTTCTATATTATTCTTGACTCTGATATCAATGAATATTCACTTATGAATATTTTCAATTCTGATATTGGTAAATATTATATAACCCAAAAAATATAATATTTTTGACTCTGGTGCTAGTAAATAAATTCATAAAATTTAAATTAAAAGAAAAGAAAACTATCTTTTTTATTTTTTTTTAGAGAAAAGAAAAAAAATATATTTAATATCATATTCACATTCTAAAGTGAAAGTTCATAAATCAAATATACTACAAAAACTAACAAAACAACACAAAAAAAATTCAAAGGACCCATAAATAAATCAATAAAAATCCTTAAAATTTTCTTATATAAAAAATAATCTCATTTAGCCATATATCAAAACAAAAGGGTGTGAAATAAAAGGGGTAAGACTTAAAGGTTCCTTAGTCTCCAGGAAATTGGGCCAGATGGGCCTTAGGCCCAGACCTGGCTCAGTCTCAATTGTATTTTTTTGGTCTGAATCTAGCCCAGCCGTATAGGCTGGCTAGACCCAGAGGGCCTGGACCGGTCACTGGCCCGAGCCAGTGACCAGCCCGGGCACTGCTGCCTGGCATGCGTGAATTACTCACGCATGCCAGAGTGACTGTGTAATTAAAAAGCCAAGAGCGGGGGAAGAAGAATTGTAAACTTACCTGCAGCTGAAGACCGAAGTTGAAGACGATGGCGCGCTCTGGACAATGCTCCTTCTGCCCTTCCTTTCGTTATTCTTCTCTCTGATTCTTTCTTTCCTTTCATGTTCTTTTTCTGTTCTGTTTTTTATTTAGTTTTTCTCGGTCTATCTCTCTCTCTTGTTCTCTCCTCTGTCCTTCTTCTTTGCCTCGGCCCACGTCTCCTCTCCTGATAAGCATGGGGAGTTGGTTTCCTGCAAGGACTCGGGCACCAACAGTCCCGCCATGGCTGGACTGTTGGTGATGGATTTTGACCCGGACTCCAGCTGCGTGTTGGGGTTTGAGGGAGATTAGATTGGGGCTGTGTTTTCAGTAGACCACTGGAAAAATCAGTTCCGAATTTTAATAATCAATTTCCAATATAATCAATTTATTCTTGACTCTTCAACTTTTAATTTTTTTTAAATTATCACTGGAAAAATCAATTAAACTCCTTATAGTACTTTACAATTTCACTTTGATCATTGAAATTTAATTTCTTACAATTTCACTTTGATCATTGAAATTTAATTTCTTGTAATTTTAATAATAATCAATTCTGAATTTTAATAATTTTTTAATTAGGCTCCTGATTTTATTAATTAAACTAATTTAGATCTTAATTAAGTCCTTAAACTTATTAATTCTTTAATTAAACTCCTGATTTCATTAACTAAACTAATTAAAAGCTTAATTAAACCCCCAAACTTATCAAGTTTTTCAACTTCTACCAAAATTGACTTCAATTTTATAATTTCATCTTGATTAATTCTCGAAACTTTTAATTTTTGTTGTCTTGACCCAAATCTTAATTTTTCTTCATTCATTTTATTTGTTTCATTTCCTTCATTTTTTATATAAAAATTAAAATTAAAATTAAAATTAAAAAAATTAAAAATTAAGTTATAACATTACCAATAGATGAATAAGATTAGAACCCTTATTTTAATGTTCATTGGCCCAGGTGATTAGTCGCCTTCATTGTCCTTGGGCCAGCACTTTGTTTCTTCTTCTTTTTGGTTTGATGAATATAAATCCATCAGCATTGATGGTATAATTTTATTTATTCTATAACAAGCTAGTCGTGTACTTGCATTTTGTATCTAGGATAATCTTGTAATTTTAATACGCTTTTAGTTTTAAATTTTTTAAAATAACAATATTCAATCATGTGCTGTATTATTGTAGATATAATGATTTTTTTAATAATAAATATATATTAAATACATAATACAGTATTTTGAATCAATTTAAATCTCTTATTTATTTATATTAAAAAGATATTATTGAAATTTCATATCTTTCCATCACACCCATGTAAAGAAATGTGTTTTTAATGACATTCGTTAAATTAATTACGTTTATGAATCATACCTCTCTTATGAATAATTATGTGTATTATATTAAAAATCATATATTTTTTCATTAGAATTTCAAATTTTAAAAATACAACTATTGCTAAAAATTACAACTTCATCCCATCAATAATCACCGCTATAAAATGTTTTTGTATACTTACAAAGATTGTGTCTTTCATTCATTTTATTTAAATGAATAACATTTATAGATCATATATTTTAAGTTTTGTTATCAACAAAATGTCTTATTTTATTAAATTAAAGGATATACATCATACCTTTTTTTGTATTTTGAAAGAATTGCAATTATTCTAAAAAATTATAACTATATCCAATCAGCAGCCGCTATAACTTTTTAATTGTATATTTATAAAACATTATGTTTTTTTAATTGTAGTTTTAAATTAAATTTTTATAAATCATATCTTTTCATTTATTTGAGGAACAATCACATCTTATCATGCTAAAGAGTAATGTATCATTTCATCGATTTTCATGATAACTTTAATTTAGTTCTATAATTAATTTTGAGCTTCTATAGTTTTCTCAATTACAATATCATATAGATTTGATTTCATAAGAACTTGAATGATATTGGAGATTTTGGAATTAAATTTGATAGTTCTATGCGTTAAACAATCCAAATTAAACAAAAAGCAATACAAACATAAAAGAGGAGAAAACTAGGGTTTTATAAAACACTTTATTCTGAAGTTCTTATTTTAACCTAAAAACAAAAGGATTATATATAGACTAACTAAAAATATTATTCCACCTAAAAATATTATTCCACCTTTGATGAATAAATATATTTTTTCACATTTCCCCTTAAACTCACGATGCGACAGCTACAAGCATTGAGAGTTTGCCAACTAGAAAATCAAACCAGGAAATGAAATGCGACTTAGTAAAGAAATTTGCAATTTGCAAAGAAGAAGAAACAAAAGAAAAAGTAACGGTGTCATGCTTAAGATGATGATGAGTAGGATGAAAATCAATCTCAATGTGCTTAGTTCGTTCATGAAAAATCGATTTGTGAGCAATCCAAATAGAATTTTGGTTGTCACAATATATAGCAGTAGGATGAAAAAGAGATACTCTCATATATGCAAGTAATTAACGTAACCAAACAATCTCTTTGGTAATAGATGTCGTATCAAGACATTCTACTTCAGTTGAAGATTGAAAAATAATGGATTGTTTCTTACTCTTCTAAGAAATAAGAGAATCACCTAAAAAGATACAGAAACCAGTAAAAAACTTGTGATCTGTAGGATCATTGTCATGATCAACATTAAAGTATGCATGCAGCTCCAAGGAAGAGGTGGATGGATGTAAATTAATCTGAAAGACTATACCTTGAAGATATCGCAAAATACAAAGAACAACTGTTCAAAGACAGATATCGATCATATAACTTCGAGAAGATATTTGTTCAGTTCTTGCAATATTTGTTCAGTTTCTGCAATTTGATATTTTGTTTTTTGCTTCCTTTGCGTTCTGATTTTCTTTGTTTGTTGATTATGACTATTGAAAGAGATTATTTACTTCAATTTGTAAATGTGAGAATAGATGGAAATAACTATTCATATTGGGGTATACTTTCCCCAATGGAATCACCGATAAAATGAGTATTCCAAGGTGATGGTAATTAATACTCGTTTTGACTGTTGACTTGGTTATTCTTTTACTGACAGACTCACAGATAGAACAAAAAACCGTTGGTAATATTTGGAGGGTATCTGAGAATTTCCATGCAAATTAAAAATTTCAACTTCACTTCATTGACGAAAGCATCGATAAATTTTTTAAAAATATTAATATTTAATATTTCATTGGTATAAACCTAATATAAAAGAACATGGGCATAACAAACAAGGCTATATCTTCTTCATTATCTCCTTTCTTGCTCTCTCCTTCTCTCTCTCATATTCTCTTATGTTCTCTCTCATAACTGGTCACAAGCTGAAATCAAAGTAAAATCTTCTCTTCTCATTCGAAGTTATGTCGTCTTTCTTCATTTTTCTTCTTATTTTTCTTTTTCTCTTTGGTTTTTTTAACAATCTCTTTTCATATATTTTCTTTTTCTTTTTTTTTTATTCTTAGTCGAAACTAAGCATGCCATAAAGGTAAGAATTTTTCATTCCTTTTTCTTTTTTATTTGTGTGTGTTTTTTTTTCATTATTTTCTTTTTTAGGTCATTATTTTTGTTCAATTTTATGTTCTTAATAATTAATTGAAATCAATAGTTGTGTAGAATATTAGTTGTTATTAAAATAAGTTTTGCAATATTTTGTGAAATTTTAGTTATTATCTTGTATTTATTTCATTTAGAATAAATTTTTGTAAATTTAGGATCACAAATATTACCACTTATAAATAATCATGTTGAATTTTAGTTGTTATTGAAATATTTTCTTCATTATTTTATTGAATTTTTATTTATTTTTTCCAATTTTGTTGTCCAATTTTAATTAAATGTTTAGGATTAATTTTAATTATTATTTTTATTTTTTATACATTTAGATTAAATCCATGTAAATTTGAATTAAATATATTAACACTTAGAAGATGTGAATTTTGTGCGAAATTGATTTATTCTAATTTGTTGGAAGAAATTGAAAAAATCAATTGGTTTGTGGCATATATGTTGTTTATTTATAGGTTAAATTTTTTTAGGTGGTCTCCCGTATAGGATAGGTGCTGCCAAATTTTTTTTTTAAAAAAATAGAAATTGTTTAATTTTTTTTCATTAATTTGTGTAGATGCCTAGGGGAAAGTCTATTGCACGTTGTGAGGACAAGATCATTGTTAGTTCTTATAGCGGTGATGCTGACGACCATGATTCATTGGGTACCGACCAAGAATAGGCACATGCATCGACGTATGATGCAGGTTCGTCAAGTGCAATGCCACAAAATCGAGCGAGGGTCTTATCACAGCGGAATCTATTTACCCGCAAGTATGAGGCCTAGTAGAAGGACGACCTTTCAATGTAAGTTAGAATCACTTTCACAATGACATGCTTAATATTTTTTTTTTTAAAAATAATTTTATTTAATGAATGCAATTTTAGGTTTAAAAACATTAAGGCTATCAGAACAATAACATCAGTCTTTAAATTATCGATGAAAATTCTATTATTTCAATGAAGCCAGGATTTCAGATATTCTAAATGGAAGCCACAAGTCGATGCATGATTTTCATGGTTTAATGTTAGTATTAATTTAAATATTTTTTATTATGTTAATTCGGTCTCCTTATTGAAATTATTGAAATTTACCTTTTATAAATTTGTACTCCAAAGGAAAATTTGAATGAGAGAGAATAGATGATAATGTTGCGAGAAGGGTTTGGGAGAATCACGTTGCAACTAAATAAAATCAAAATCAAGATAATTATTTTTCCAAATACCAAATTTATTTTTTCATTTACTAACATATAATTTATTATGGGAGAGAAAGCGAGCTTCCAACCTAAAATGACGTGACAGTTTGGAAGGATTTCAGATCGTCATATATCTTGGAGGCTGTATGAGCGGAGTACATTCAACACGTGATGTTTGTACAATTCACGCGATGATCACGTTCTAGTGTTTCGACCGCTGGATGCTTGCAATCAATCTCGAGCATTCAAACTCTAGAGTTTAAGACGATGTTAGACCAACGAGTACAGGATCAGATGACCGATCTCAATGAAAAATATGAACGCCTCACTACAAAATATGATGAACTCCACCGAGTGGTGATGGTGATGAGATCACACATGAGTGGTCCATATGTTTGTCCTTATTGGCCCCACGGTCCTAGCGACGACCAACCTCCTCCTCTTCCTCCTTCAGCGTCGCCTCTATTTTAGATTTATTGTATTTGAACGTATAAATATTTAATTTTTATATTATTTTAATTTCCTTTTATATATTTTATTTTTATCTTATTTTTATTATTTTACTACTTTCATTCAATATATTTTTTTAAAAATATTTTAAACTATTACAGACAGGGTTACCGTCGGACCACGTCCGTCGGTATGTTCCAAAGAGTTGAAAAACAATTACTGCAAATGTCACTGCTACCGTTAACTCTCCGATGGAATTATAAATGGTATTTTGTCAGTGATATATTATATTTACCAATGAATATATTGACGGACAAGTAAAAACATCAACAAAATTGCATATGGTATTTTTATTTGTTATATGGCAAACTTCCTGAGAGAAATACCGATGGAATAAAAGGGTAATTTTTTTTTAGCGTGCTTTGTCCGTTTGTAAATCCATCAGTAAATTTATTACCGATGGACTCACCGACATACCAGAAATTACCGACAAGAGTTTTTCCAATGGACCGGTTCTGTCTGTAAACCCGTCAGTAAAATACATACCAACAGACTGTGAGTTTAAATACCGACAGAAATTTTCTTCGGTAAAATTGTTAAATCTGATAATAATTGCAAGCCAGGGTTTAGACCATTTAAAACCCGGCCAAGATCCTAGGTCACCCTGGTCTCGGGTTTTATATCTATGGTACATAGAACTCCGATGAATTTTACATCAATAAAAAGTGCGGGAAAAAGTTCATTAAAACCTTACAGTGTTAATTTCATATACAATCATGCAATCAGTCAAAGAATTAATTATTCGCGTATCCACTTATAAATGTTTAGATTTAATTGACATATAGCTTTTAATTGTTTGATTAGGAGAACAGATGCTCAAATTGAATGGTATTTCTTTAGAGAGTTTATGATTTTATGTTTAGATTCTGCATGCAATCGTAGCTGATGAACTCGATCTCCCATGATCGGCCAGTTAAAAAATCCTTTTTTAATAACCTTGGGATAGACCTCACGCTTCGAATAAATTAAGACATTGATGTGCTGTGTTATATTCTGTGTAGATTTTTATTTTTTTAAATCAACATGTATATATGTCCTTTGAATTCTAGCTTAAAGAATAAGAAACCAAGCACGAGTACACGCCATCATATCATTAATTTTAACATTTTAAATATTATACATATATAAGCAATAGTAAACAGTGTTTTTGACTAGCTGGGATATCGAGGATGAACTAAAAAAGATGGGAGAAATAAAAGAAAGTGGAGACAGGGGAGATTAAAAAAGGAGCTAGTGACAAGATGCAACCATGGAATGGTGGAGGCGTCCAAAGGAAGGAAGGATTTGGAAGGTTTACAGAGCAGCTAGCACATGCACAGGGCGGAACCATCAAAGGGGAATTAAGTAGATGTAGTTGTGATCATGAGATAGAATCTGAACAAACAAGAAGTGAACCTTTTACTAATTTAGATGGTTGCCATTCCTTACAGCTATACGAAAAGGCAAGCAAGATACCCCAGTGTCCTCGCTTTGGCTGGCCTGGCATCAATACACTAGCAACTACTTTGTCTTATTTTCTTTTCTTTTCTTCAGCCAACGTACGTTGATTGAAAGAGGGAATTAGGAACCTTTCGTGAGAGGGAAAGAGACCGAACTCTTAATCAATTCAAAGTATATAATATACATATATAGTGCTCAAATCTTGCTAATTTTGGTGTGTTTATATATATAGTATATATTGTCTCTTGCGATGTTTTTTCCTCTCCAAGGCTTTCAATATATCGATGTAGTGTGTGTGTGTGTGTGTATATATATATATATATATATATATATATATATATATTCAGCACTACTGCATGCATTGCTTGATCCCATTACAAAAGGCATCTTCGATATAAACCCTCAATTAACAAGACATCGAAGAAACAACTAGCTAGCAATTGTTAGAAATTAAATACAACTAGCTAGCTGATTAGCTGATATTTGTGTTTCTTGCTTTATGTAAAGAGATATAGAACATGTACAAACCTGGCATCATTCCTCGCGAAGGAACCCTAAATTAAAGTACAGGAGGGGTGATCTCTCTTATTAGCTATTCCAATTGAGAATCTAACATGCCATATTGTAATTATCACAAGATGCTTGATGCATGCATTTCCCCTAGCTCGAATTATGTGTATGTATATTGGTACGAAAGGATATCGTCCCTCAGAAGGTTTTCCAACACATTAACCCTCACCAATCCTTTTGGTTTTCACTATATAGAGCTTGTTTGGCTCTGCGGTTGAACTTACGTTTGACCAAATTTTAATTTTTTTTTTTGCTAAAATTGAGTGCGGTTTGTACCTTTTGGATCGTTTTGATGTGCTGATGTCAAAAATAATTTAAAAAAAAAAAAATCATTGGCATGTATTTCGGCACGAAAAGTTATTTGAAAAGCAACCACTACCATACTGCCAAACACACTCATATACTCCCGGACAATTATTTTGATTCATTGTTGCGTTGCATGTGCATCAAGAACTTTACCCGAAGTTTCTGAAGTTTTCTCCAGGGGTTTAAACATTTATAGTTTTATTTTATATATATATATATATATATTCTTTCTTGACAACTTATTTTGAATTTGATTAAATTTTTAATTTGCTTTTTTCAAAAAATAAAATAAAATTAACACAATATTAAATAAAAATATTAAATAACATGACACGGCTTAGAATCCCGATTCAATCTTTATTTATTATTAACATCTTTTAAAATCCCGGTTCAATATTTATCAATCAATTTTATTAAATGCACTAACCAAGCTTTTATAAATCTCAGATTCTTCCTAAAGTATTTTTTATGCACTTTAATTCCCAAAAAGATCATATACTTTCAATGCCGGCAGTAGTAAAATTGAGGCTCTTGTGTTTGATAGCTGTGTTGCTAAAGAGCTCCCATCCGTTCGTATCAACGAGAACTTGAAACTAGCTAGGTAAGACAATGATTGTTTTATTGGAACATAAGAGAACAAGATAGCAAGAATAAGAAGAACATGTTTTTTTTTTTTTTTTTTTATTATTATCATTTAAAAAAAACAAAAATTCATGTTAAAATTATTTTAAGAATATATTTATTTTATTTATTTATTTTCATCACTCCAACGAAACATATCTTTATCTTTTTCATAATGGAACATTAACCAAATTCAACCTTGAAAATTAATCCATCCACACACACACACACACACACAGAGTCTAGACCACAACCACAACTAAAACGATGAATTCTTGAAAGAGATTAGGGGAGAAATTAAGAAGTTGTGGATGATGAAAAAAAAGTACATTTAAATAATAAATTTTTATACAATGGACACTTCCATTATTGACTTTGGATTCATGGGACAGACTGCTTAATTAATTATCTAAGAACACATAAAACATAAACAAATACAATTACAATATGGACAAAATGATCGATGAGGATACACTGAAAAGCTATCAATTTGGCACATAGCTAGACAACATGACTGATCAGGCTACGATCGACCTTAGGCTGCCTTTCCAGCAGCTTGCTGGAAAATCTGGCGTTCGGATTCTGAGATTCGAGCTGCATGGAAGTTGGCAATGAAAACTGAAGCTCTGGAGTCAACACGAGGATCAGGCTTCACAGAAACAAGCGGACCCTTGTCATCATCAAAAGGCCGGATTTTTCTTGGACTCATTACATCATCGTTGCCATAATAAGCATCCTGATCACCCGTTCGTCGTGGCTTTCTAGCCTTGAAAAAGCTGAAGAAAGAGGAGGAGGAAGATTTCTTTTGCTTGTTGCCAACCATAGTTGCTAGCTAGTTTCTTGGTTTTGGTAGCGAGGTGTTAAGCAGTTACACCAAGTTCTAATTTGTCTTGTTGAGGTAGGCTCAAGTGATCAGTAGGGAAGTTGGGTGTTGTTGGTATTGAAATTATGAGAAGCGCGAGACAAATGAATTTATAGGGGGAGGGGAGGGGAGGGGAGGGGAGGGGAGGGGTATCTTGTGATATTTAATTGGGTGGACATGATCAAATACCATAGGCATACTTGAGAAAGAAATCATTGACCATCTACAGTTCCTGGTAGCAAAACTCAAGGGAAAGCATATGGAATATATTGTGGTCCGCTACTCGGTAAGAAATTGGCCATTATTGACCCTTTGAAACGAAGCAATCGATCTTATGATCATCAACTGCTTGATCCTCAATTAAATTCTCTTCTTCTATTCTTCCTTGTGCTTTATCCTCCTTTGAATTTGCATTCCTTTCTTAATTCATTACCCCCTTTAACTTTGTTGGCTGTCTAATATCTAACTGTTCTTGGGGTCCTTTACTAGAATTTTGTTTTTCATTTCTCTGTAACTTCCACACATTTTAGTTTTAAATCAAGTTATACTTGAAGTTAGGTTGGAAAGTTTTTTATGTTAATTTCATTCTTTTTTTTTTCAATTTCAATTTTAGATTTCTTTTGATAAATTAAAATGTTTTTAGACCGACCAAGTCAATTGAATCATGTTAGGACAATTCTCATAATTTAATTTTAAACCTGAACTAGACAAAGAGTTGGATCAGAAAATTTCAATGTTTACCCATTAAGTCGAGTTTAATAAAAATTCCAAATAATTCTTTATAAATATTTTTAATATTTATTTTTTAAAAAATTCATGTTACTCGTCACTCTTTAATTTATCAATAAAATAAATTGTATTTTCGTATCAGTGTGTGGACATCGAGAATTTAAGATTCTTTCTCTAACCATTCATGCATGTGAGAAGTTTCTGAAGTTTTCTCCAGGGGTTTAAACATTTATAGTACTTTTATTATATATATAAATATATATTCTTTCTTGACAACTTATTTTGAATTTGATTAAATTTTTATTTTTCTGTTTTCAAAAAAAAATAATAATTGACACAATATTAAATAACATGACACGTCTTAGAATCCCGGTTCAATTAATCTTTATTTATTATTAACATCTCTCTTAGAATCCCGGTTCAATATTTATCGATTAATTTTATTATTTATTAAATGCACTAACCATGTATTCAAGACTGATTGTAACAATGAAAGAAACCACATTAACCCCTCCTCTTGGAAATTATGTAAAGTAATTAAGTCACTGTACATACTCTACCCTTTTCCTTCAGCTAGCATCTTAATCAAATTAAATTACTTGTAAATCATCAGGAATCGATAATGCGTATCCTTCTTGGACAGAATTAAGACTATAAAAATCAATTTTAATTAATAGAAATAATTAATTGGAGGCTGAGTGACCATCAAGAAGAAGATGGTACTGCACCAATTAACAGCAGCAAATTGTACAGAAAAAGAACAGATTGTAGGCAGTATATATATATATATATATTATTACTAAACTGCAGCTGGTTTCATAAATCTCAGATTCTTCCTAAAGTATTTTTTATGCACTTTAATTCCCAAAAAGATCATATACTTTCAATGCCAGCAGTAGTAAAATTGAGGCTCTTGTATTTGATAGTTGTGTTGCTAAAGAGCTCCCATCCGTTCGTATCAACGAGAACTTGAAACTAGCTAGGTAAGACAATGATTGTTATATTGTGTAGCACGTGTGCGGCGTCGCGGCGAATATTCCACTTCAAATCTAAAATTGTATAATATCTATCTGGCAAATATGAAGAGACAAGAAATTCTTGTCTTTTATCAGTGAAAAATGGAATGGGAGTCGCCACCTAGTATTTTGGTCACTAGGAACCCTCACTGGTCTCAGAGATCGGGTACGGGGACTGGTTGCGTAAAGGGAAGGTATTAGCACCCCAAATACGCCTTACCTAAGGTAAGCTGCATTGTTTGATTGTCTGATAAAAAGCTAAGGTGTTATCGTATTTCTAGTTGTTGGTCCGTCTATGGTTCAAGAAAAGTCCTCCTCAGTAAGGAGGTCCTTATCTTATCGGGTAAAAACCTAGTCATTCTAACGTATATATGAAAACTATATTTTTAATATCAGGAATACGTTTTACGTATAAATTCATAATCTCAGATACTAAAAGAAGACAAAAATATTTTTTTTAGAATTTTTGAAATATTAGCCAAGTTCTCATGGCTCTAACAAACTTGTTATTAAAGCCAAAGTGCATGCTAAAACCTTTTTTAAATGTTTTTGTTTTATGCATAAAAAAAACAATATGATTTTTTTTGTTATAGGAGAATACGATGTGATGATTTTTTTTTTTAATCTTTGAGAGACTTGGCCGTATGCATTTAAAACAAAAAAAAATTTATTTTTTTTTAATTTTATGTTTTTTTTGATGTCTTGACAAAAATCGGGTATTTTAATACTGGATTTGTATCTTTACGGTATAAAAATACAAACCAATATTAAGAAATTTTGATAAAAATATGCAGGAAAATCAACAATATTTTTTAAGGATTTTTCAGATTTTATATATATATATATATATCTATATATATAAATAATATAAAAACATTATAATATATAATATATAATATTAGGTGAGCTGGGCCGGACTCAGCCCCAAAAGGGTTGGGCTGATCTCGGCCCAACAGTTCATTCTGCTTCTTCTGGTTTGGGCCGGACTCGGCCCAGACCTAAAGGCTGGGCCAGCATCGGCCTGGCCTAGGAAGGTAAAAACGAGGAGGGGAATTATTTTCCCCTCCCATCCCTTGCATGCAGAACGATATTTCGTTCTGCATGCAGGAGGAAATGAAGCCGAGAATTAAATACAGGCGGCGGGGAAAGAAGAGTTACCTGGCGCGGAGGAGGCGGTGCGTTGCTGGCCTGGCTGCTTCACTGGCGGTGCTCGGTGGAGGCCGGTGGCGGTGTCGTGGCTCACGGACGGCGGCTCCAAGCAGCGGTGCTGTTGTTCAAGCAGCGGAGAGAGAGAGAGATTTCTTCCTCTTCCCCTCTCCTCTGGTTTTTTCGTTTTTTTTTCTTTCTCTGTTTCGTTTACCCGTGGTTATCCCTTTGTCCTCTCGGTTTTGTTTTAAAAAAACTTCCCTCCCCGGTTTCAAGCTTCCCCTTACTCTTTCCTTTCTCTCTCTATTTCATTTCTCTCTTTGGCTCGTTCTCTCCTCCCCCCCCCTTTTCTTTCTTTTTCGGTCCCTTTCCTTTTTGTTCCCTTCTTTCTCTTCTCTCCGTTCCCTGTTTTCTCTCTTCGTCCTTTGTTATTTCTCTGCCTCCTCCCTCCTTCTCTTTTTCTTCTCTCCTGCGTGCTGGCATTAGGGGGTATTTATAGGGCAAAAAGGAGCGGGGGCGTCCCTATTGCCACCGTATAGCGCCGGGGAGCGGGGGCTTTCTTTTCGCCGCCACAGCCGAACGAGGTGGCCAATAGGTGTGGCTGGCAGGGTGCGTCTCTCGGGGTCTCATCAATGAAGGGGCATAGGGCTACGGGTTGTGACAGAAGCGTGCAGAGAGAGAGAGGCATGAAGAATTAAACAAACGTTTCTTTCTTCCCCTGCTACGCGTCCAGGGGAAGAAGGAGGAGGAACAGTGTCGCTCAAAACGACACCGTTTTGTTCTCCTTTTTTTTTTCAACATGAAACGGTATCGTTTTGGACAAAACGCGTCGTTTCATTTAAATATGGCGCCACACGTCAACTTCCAAATCAGTCCTTAATTTATCTTCTGTTCATTTCAATTGCATCCCTGACAACTTCAATCTTCGCCCTTATAGTTGGCCACCTTTTTCACTTTGGTCATTGGTCTCTAATTTATGCAATTTGACCCTCAATTGACCAATAAACTTCTGATTTCTTCAATTTGAACCCTGATTGGGTTAATTACAGCCCCTTTATTTACGTGTCTTTTCCAATTTGGTCCTTGGTTTCAGATTTCCTCAATTAAGTCCCTAATTGGCCATTAAACTTCAATATTTATGCAATTAAGCCCCTGATTTGACCAAATCACTCTTAAAAATTATAATTTGACCCAGAACTTTAATTTCTTCCAATTAAAGCTCAAATTGACTTAAAAATCAATTTTTCTTGTATTCAAACCCTCTATAAATTCAATTAAACCTTCAATAAAATCCAATTAAGTCCATAAACATCCAATTTTGGACTTTTCTCTTCAAATTAAATTTTCTTTTCCCACAAGGCTCTCATCATTCAAGTATATACTGTAAAAAATTTTGATCCTTGTATTTTTGAACCTCCTTAATCAATTTTCTGATCCTTTTCTGAGCGCTCCAACCTCCTATTATTTTTCTAATTTCTTCCGGCTATATATTTATTTTTATTTTTGCGTGGGGACCCAAAAATGGGTTACAACATATTGGAACATAAGAGAACAAGATAGCAAGAATAAGAAGTGTCATAACCCATTTTTTGACCATTTTTGTTGTTATTATTATTTTATTTACTGAAAAAAATTAAAAAAAATGATGATGGAAAAAAAAAATAATAATGATGATGGAAAAACAAGTAAAATGAAATAAATGAAGAATGAATTAAAATTTGGGTTAAGGGCAAAATCATTGAAAGTTTTGGGGTTTAATTAAACTTTGAAATTAATCTAATTAATCTTGAAATTAATTTAATTAATCCAATTAAGGGTTTAATTGGAGAATTGATAAATTTTTAGATTTAATTAAGCTTGAAATTAATTTAATTCATCCAATCAAGGGTTTTAATTGGAGAATTGATAAGTTTTGAGACTTAATTAAGCTTGAAATTAATTTAATTCATCCAATCAAGGGTTTAATTGGAGAATTGATAAGTTTTGAGACTTAATTGGACTTGGATTTAGTTAAATTAATGAAATCAGGGACTTAATTGAACAAATAGCAAAGTTTGGGGTTAATTGGGGGTAAAATTGCAACAGATTAAAGTCCAAGGATTTGCTTGTAAAAAGCGCCGAAATACAGGGGTCCAATTATAATTTAGAAAGGGGCTTGATTGCACGATTTCAGAAATTCAGTGACCAGATTGAAAAGGGTCATTTCCATCACCCAAACGGCGTCGTTTTGAAGGGACGCTGTTCATCTTCTTCTTTAAACCAGCGACCGTTTTCCACAGTAAAGGCCGAGAGACGTTGCAGCAGTAAGTCGACCGTTAGCTTCAGTTATGGGTGCCTTAATGGTGGCCGACCGTTGGCCTACCGTCCGTTATCAACCCGGCGAGCTCTATATAAACCGAGCGGCACCGAGGAACAAAAGGTTGGCGGAGAGTGGTAAAAAAAACAGAGGAGGGAGAGAATAAAGAAACCCGAAACACAAAGACACCAGCTGCATTTTTGAGTATTGTTGAAACCCCATACCGAAAACGAGCCTCCCCTCACCAACACTGGCCTAAAGTTACCAAAACAAAAACGAAACGAGAAAGAGTTGGGAGAACTTGAAAAACAGAGCACGAGGACAATTCTTCAGACGAAGGCAGAGGAAACAGAAGGCAGAAAGGCAGAGGTTGAAGGAGAGATTCTGGTTTATTAGTGACGAACGCCATCACCGATCGCCGCCCGACACGCTAGAACTCCGGCGAAGCAAACCGCAACAAGGTAAGCTTCCTCTGTTTTTCTTCGTTTTCTTCTCTTGTTGTTTTGTTCAGTGCATTAGGCACTGTGCCAAGGTAATTAATTACCTTGGCATTAGCGCTGCACGATAAAGCTAGTTCATGCGTGCTGAGGCCCAGTAGTCACCTGGGCTTGGGCGCTGATGGTCCTGGGCCGGCTGGGCTTAGTCCAGCCCATATAGGTTGAGCTGGACCCAGCCCCACAAATAAAAAAATAAGTAAAAAAAAAAAGAGAAATAAAAAAATAAAAAAAATATGTTTAAGCATGAATAAAAATAATATAAATTTACCGGTTTATTCACCAACGCCAGAGTCGGGAGTAAAATACTGGTTTAAGTTTATATTATTCTTATTCATTTTATTTTATTTTATTTATCAAAAAAAAAATATGTGTGCATTGTTGCGATGTCGCGGTCGCACAAATTAATTACCCTAGCTTCAAATACAACACACAAGATAGTATAGAGCAAGCAAGGGGTCGATCCCACGAGGAAGTTTCAAGTCAGATTTTTATGTTGTACGTTATGTAATTGGGGGGATTTGGTTTGTGATTATCTAAACTATGGCAGCAATTAAACTAGCAAACAAAATCAATTAAAACCGAAACTTATCAAGAAAACAAACCTTGGTCGCAAGCACACATCCACCAACGGAAATTAGAACCGATCCTTAAAACGAAAATTGCTGTTTATATTCTGAAATTTTATCTTTTCTTAACGTTGATTAATTAACGGATCCGCCGTATAACTAATCCTAACCAAGAAACAATCAAAGTGTCCGCACTAATGATTCAATTTAATGGTAGCTTTAAGAACTAGATAATTTCATCAAGATTAACATACAAGTCGCGACTTGTGTCACTTTGTTCAAATGTTCTCCCTAAGTTCAATAACGTAGTTCCGCCACAATTATCAAGCTTAGTTACTTCACAAGTTCATATATCACAACTCCGGTTTTGATATTAAACTTAGCAATAGATTGTTCACAACAATAACTTAGAGTCCGCTCTAGCAATCATCAACAACAATCATAGGAAATATGCATAGGAAAACAATGATACTCATTCATAACATAAACTGAAAATAAAAGGAAGAATAAATCTCACGGTTCTTGAAATCCGAAAGTTTGTTGTGTCCTTGCAACCTAGAAAAGAGCTTAGCCTTGCATAACTATTGAACAACTACTTCTAAAGAATGAAAAGAGCATGATTTTTGGGTTTGTAGAGGAGAGAATTTGTGTTTATTCTCTGCTAGCTGCTGCCTCCTTCTACTCTCCCTCTTTTCTGCTGGCTGCTGCCTCCTTCTCTCTTTCTTTTTATATGCTAAGAAACCCTATTCTCTATTTTACAAAATAGTCCTTCCTTGAGTTGTCAGTTTACATTTAAGTACTTCAATAACTATTTTTCCTAAAAGGAGAAATAGCCTTGCATGAAATCTTCAAGCTCTGACTTAGAGGAGCTAAATTGCTGATATAAAAACTTGGATGTCGGTTTAGATGCTTCGGAATGTAATTTGGACTTGTTTCTTCACGAAACCTGTTTGCTGGCAGAATTCAGTTGTCATCTGTGAAAACTCATATCTCCCTCATATGAAATCGGTTTTGGCTGAAATTTGGAGCGTGGATAGGTCTTTGAATTAGGAATCCACAAAAATTGAGTTTGCATCAATTGGACTTCTGTAGCTCCAGATATTAAATTTTGAATGGCCAAAGGTCAACACTGGTAGAATGCGAGATTTGACTTTGCAGGATGTGATTTCCATGATCTTTCTCTTTTTATTTTTCTTGCATTGCATTTCCAGAAAGGTATGGATGTTAGATTTTTAGTGCCACTGGAATCACTTCATTTTGATCTCTAGAACTCACGCTCTGCACAAAACATCGACTGAACATCAAATCTACCAATTACTTCCAATTTACTCATTTTTGCATCTTTCATCCAAAAGTGCCTTCAAAACATAAAACAAAGAATATCAAGGCATTTTATATATAAAACATAGGCAAAATACTAGTTAAATGGGGGTGAAACTATCAAATAATATGGTTGCATCATGCATGTATGAAAAATAAATTGATTTATTTATTCACTGACGCCAGAGTTAGGAATAAACAAAAAACTGATTTTTTTTATTTACATGAATTTAGAAAAATATGCGAATGCGTAATAAAATGAATTTAGTTTATTTGTTTATTCACTAGCGTTAGAGTCAGGAATAAAAAAATATATTAATCTAAATTTATTTTTATGGCTACGTAATAGTTACCAACGCCAGAGTTGGAATTATTCGTAGTCAAATATTCATTGGCGCCAGAGTCAGGGATATTGTGAATAAATCATCAGAACGTAAACCAATAAAAAAAATTTAGCATTTAAAAAAAATAGCAATGCAGTTTGCCTTAGGCAAAACGTTTAAGGGGTGATAATATCTTCCCTTTTACGTAACCAGTCCCGAACCATAGAATTTCTGTTGACCAGTTAGGGTTCCTAGTGACCATAATACTAGGTGGCGACTCCCCAAACAAGATATTTTCCCCTAAAAGAACATGATGCCAGAAATCTGTTCCTTTTTACGATAGAATTATTTTTAGGGCCGCCGCGATGTCAGGTGCGACAGAATGGCGACTCCACTGGGGACTAGGACTAAGCTTTGTTGTTTTTTTTGTTTTCTTTTATTGCTAAATATTTTATTTTTATTTTTATTTTTATTTTTATGTTTATTTTTATTTTTATTTTAGTTTTATTTTATTTTTTTATTTATTTTTTGTTTTTATTTTATTTTATTTTATTTTATTTTATTTTTGTTGTTGTTGGTGTTTATCAAGTTTTTGTTTTATTTATTTATTTATTGTTTATTATTATTTATTATGCATTTTTGTTTTTCTTTTTACTGCTTTAGCATGCATAATCATTCATATTTATCATGCATATATGTTAAATCAAACGTCATTCAAACGGGTTTTTTTTTTATATATACGTGTGGTATCAACTTTAAGATAAGTGGAGAAGTAACGGCACCCCAATGGCTTTAGCCTGGGTAAGGCTCGCGAAACTATCCAACTCTCGCATGATTTGTTTGCTCGATGGTGGTTGATATGCCAAACTGATTTTACTCAGGGCCTCTATCTTCACGCTGCTTGTAAACCTCATATCAACCTTTCGAGGGCGATCACTGAGCATGCAAAAGACCTTTGAGACTAGATAGTCAAACTACCCAGATGCATTTAATGGTTAGAACATATTTTTTAGGTGGGTCCCTGTATAATTTCACTGAGATAAGCATAACATTTAAGCATTTTCATTATAGGACTTTCGGGTGACATAATGACCATTATTCGGGAGGTAACCACTGTTGAGTATGGACTCGAATCTGAATCCTTGCAAATGACCGAGGGAGACTGCCCTAGACCAAATACCAGTGGGACACCGCTACTCAAAGATGTCAGGTGCATAATAAACGACACTAGCAGATTGTTTTCACTCACTAAGTATCAGATAGATGAAGCAGAATTTGCTATGAAGTATGGGAGGATTTTGCACCTTTTGAAGGTGCCAGTTTTGCCATCAGCTATAAAAGCCATGATACATTTTTGGGATCCTGATTACCGTCGTTTTACTTTCCAAAATGTCGACATGACACCTACCATTGAAGAGTATAGTGTGTTGACTGAATTCCCCGAAGATGCCTACAAAGTGTATTTCCGCCAGAGAATTGACGACACCATGGATGAGCTTGCCAAACTGCTAGGGATTCCTCAGCTAATACCATATAGAGAGAAAGATAACTCTGGGGGTCTTAGATGGAAACGACTAGAGGAGTTGTTGATTGCTAAAAAAGCTAACCCGGGTGCTAAATTAGAGAAACATAGAATATTGGCTTTGGGAATATTTGGTTTAGTTCTATGTCCCTCTACTACGGGAATTATCAGTTTGGAAGCTGCCAATTTGTTTGTGGAATATGAAAAGACAAAGATCAACCCGGTGTCAGTAATTTTGGCTGAAACCTTCCTATCTCTTAGTCATTGCAAGAAAACGGGTAAAGGTTCCATGAGATGTTGTGTCTCTTTACTATTCATCTGGTTGTTAAGTCATATAGAAACGGAGACGCCAATATTCAATAATTTCTGGTGGTTTGACCAAAAGCCACTCGAGTTGTTCGTATCAAAAGAGTGGGAGAGCTTTTCGGAAGATGATTGGAGGGTAAAATTGCAAAGGCTTCCATTAAGCATTTTTAATTGGAAAGCTCCTTGGATGAGGAATATGACAAGCTTGATGAGTTGTGGAGAAAAGCCTTGGGTACCATTAATTGGAGTAACGGGATACGTCAGTTACGCACCTGCTTTAATTGCAAGGCAACTTGGGGGCATACAAAGTGTTCCTAGGACAATTAACATAGCTCAATTTACCGGGGTCTATAAAGGGGCTACCATGGAAATGTTAGAAAGCATTAAGCAGGATTGGAATTCTTTATTGCTGATAAAGAAGGAGAATGGATCAAGGAATCCCACGGTTAGTGAAAAGTATCCCGAATGGCGTGACAGAAGAGTCTCCGACATGGTAGAGATTTCAGAATCCGTGGGCACCCGAAGAAAGAGGGTGAGTTGTGAAGAAGAACTAAGAGAGCAAGTAAAACGATTGCAAGCCGAGCTTAAAACGAAGGAGGATTTGAGACTATCATTAGAGCATCAATTAGCCGAAGAAAAAACTATGAGGAAATTGGCTGAGGAAGAAAGGGACTCGTTGGGCCGAGATTAGATGAAAGCAATGAACGACTTAGAATCCCTAAAAGTCATTAATGAGGAGAAGACACTTCAAGTGGAGAAGGCCCAGTATTGGGAGGAATTGGCCGTCAAAACTCAAGCTGTGTCAAGCAAACGTTTAACAGATATAAAAGAACTCAAGAGTCAGTTGAACGATGTTGAATTGGAGTTGGTTAAAACCAAGAAGATAGTCAAAACCACCCAGAATGTGAGAACTGAACTCAATAGTGTTAAAATTGAAGCAAAAGCATTGAGGACAAGGTTGGCAAAGGGAGAAGCAAAGACCGAGCAATTGCTAGAAAGTCAGAAAATGATGGAGAGTCACATTCAAATATTAGATACTGCTAATAATTCTCTATCCAGAAATAACCTGATCCATACTGAAAGAATAAGGGAATTTCAAGAGCAAATTGACCGAGCTGCGGCCGAGGCTCATTGGCTAAGAGTGGAGGCTCGTCAAGTTGGAGGGGACATCGCAAAGTATCGAAGGAGCATGAATAACACCGATATGTTTCTAAAAGCTATAGCTAATAGAGACAGTGCCTTTCCCCCTGTAATAGATTAAGATGAATCATTTGTTGTAATGAAAGTTTTTATGGGTTAAATAAAAAACGGAGATCTTTATTTATTATTCAAAGTGTGTATACAAGGCTGAAAGCTCAGATGGTAAAAGGTTAAACAGATCTCCTCTCGGCATTGCAATAAGTATCAGATGTAGATCCGACCACGCATCCAAAGGATAACGGTTGTTATGTCACCTTTCCATGAAATAATCCATGCCCAAAATATTGCATTCACACTCATGCATTTTTGAACATACACTTATGAATTTTCATAATGCCACACAGCAGGTGAAATATAGGTCCCCCATTAAAACACACTCATAACACACGGTTGCGGAAAAAAATGGAAAATGAGGAAAGAACTCAATTGGATGCTCAACATCAGAAGGAGTTGAACGGTCTGAAGGAAGATGTCGCTAGGCTTACTAGCTTACTCGAACAAGCCCTGAGATCTAAGTCAGGAGAAGGGACATCCTCCCAACCAGCATTTACCGCTCAGATACCACCAACGCCTCTGACATTCTTCAACCTACCAAACATGAGGGCAAGTGGATCTTCGCATGAGCCCCAATATGCTACGCATTTCCCAGCTCAGCCTATATATCCGATGAGGATTCCTCATACTGATGAGTTAACCTTGGAGGGGTCTTCTAGAGACAAAACGATAGGAGCTGAAGGTTTGGAGAAGTGGGCTGCCCTAGAGGAGAGGGTGAGGGCAGTTGAGGGAAATCATTTGTATGACCCAGTGAAAGCCGCCGAGATGTGTTTAGTACCTAACGTAGTCATTCCTAAGAAATTTAGGGTGCCAGAATTCATCAAATACACTGGAACTCAATGTTCAATAACACACCTTAAGTCGTACTGCAATAAGATGGCTGAAGTAGTACAAGATGAGAAGTTGTTGATCCACTTCTTCCAGGATAGTTTGAGCGATGTCGCTCTCACTTGGTATATGCGTTTGGACAACACCAAGGTAAAGGGATGGAAAGACCTAGTTGATGCCTTTATTAGGCAATATAAATTCAATATGGACATAGCCCCTGATAGATCAAGTTTGCATTCGTTGGAGAAAGGTCATAAGGAATCTGTAAGGGAGTATGCATAAAGGTGGCGCGAAACGGCAGCACAAGTTAATCCGCCCCTATTGGAGAAGGAAATGATAGGTTTGTTCTCCAATACTTTTAAAGCACCATACTTTGAGTATTTGGTGGGAAGTGCTGCACAAAGCTTCTCTGATTTGGTTGTTATAGCTGAACGAATTGAACAAGCCATTCGGATGGGTAGGATCACAGACCCAAGTGAAAAAAGGGGTTTTGTTGGACGCAGAAAGGAGGCTGACATCCACAATGTTGAAGGTGAAGGTAAGGGAAGAAAGCACAATTTCAGGCCACCCATGGCCATTCCTCCCACCTCCAACATAAATTTCACTTCGCCTTATCAAAGAAACCAAACAAATACCCAAAATATCCCGTACCACCAAAGCAACACATTTCACCCACGCAGAAACTTCCCTGCAAACCAAGAAGAACTGCCCCCACTTCCCATACCTCTTAGTGAGATGTATCAAAGATTGCTCAGCATTGGCCAAGTAACACCTGTTCCTTTAACACCCTTGCAACCACCTTTTCCTCAATGGTACCAACCAGACCAGAAATGCAAGTACTATGCCGGTATCACCGGCCATAATATTGATAGTTGTTTGGCTTTCAAAAGGAGAATCCTCCAACTCATCAAGGCAGGTTGGATTTCCTTTGATGATTTTCCAAACGTAAAATCCAACCCGCTACCACACCATGCTTCTGGAAGCGGAGGGGTGAATGCTTTGGAAGAAGAAGAGAGGGGTACTAATGTCTTAAAGTTGTCAATGGAGAGATTGTACAAAATGTTGGAGCAAACTGGGTACCTCCAAACACCCATCAAAAAGCAAGCCGCAGAGCACAAGGGTGAATATTGTGAGTATCACCAGCATATGGGACACCATGTAAACTCTTGTGAAGAGTTTCGGGTGAAAGTAGAAGACATGATGACATTGGGAATGTTGCGGATAGGGATGCTTGAGGAAAACCTAGTAGGAACCATGACTTGTTTCGACAAGAAAATTGAAGTTTGTAGATATCAACCAACGGAGGGAAGACCCCCAAGAATGATTTTGGCTAGACCTACAAGCACGGTTAGTGGAAATTATAATGCCATACCTCATAATTATGGTTATTCTTTCCATACCATGAGACCAGATCCTACTTTTCATGCTGAAGTTGGGGGGTTAACCCGAAGTGGAAGGTACTATACTCCTGAAGAACTAGAAGACCAAAGGAGGGCAAAAGGAAAGAATGTGGTGGAGTTGGCCAAGATGGATGAGGTCAACAAACTCGTGAGCGATGAGGAGGCTAACGAATTCTTGAAGCTAATGAAGCACAGTGAATACAGTGTGGTGGACCAGTTGAAAAAGACCCCCGCCAGAATCTCTCTATTATCATTAGTTTTGAGTTCAGAGTTGCATAGAAACACTCTCCAGAAGGTCCTTAACGAAGCATATGTTCCTCAAGATATCACACAGGATTCTATAGAACATTTGGTGGGAAGGATTCAAGCCACTAACTATCTCTACTTCACAGATGATGAACTAGATCATGAAGGAACTGGTCACAATAAGCCATTATATATCACTGTGAAATGTAAGGATTGTGTGATCGCCAAGGTGCTGATAGATAATGGTTCCGCCTTGAATGTGTTGCCAAGGCATGTGCTTGATAAAATGCCAGTTGACGTCTCTCATATGAAGCCAAGTACCATGACGGCTAGAGCATATGATGGTTCGCCGAGGCCGATTATGGGGAATATTGATGTTGAGCTTGTAATTGGCCCCCAACCTTTCCAAGTAACTTTACAAGTGATGGATATTCATCCCACATACAGCATGTTGTTGGGAAGACCTTGGATCCACGCAGCACGAGCCGTTGCATCCTTATTACACCAACGGGTTAAGTTCATCATCAATGGGAACTTGGTGACAGTAAGGGCTGAAGAGGCTTTAGCTATGGTGAGAAACGTGTCGATTCCTTATATAGAGGCTGAAGAGAGTAAGGACGGAAACCTACATGCATTTGAGGTAGTAAATGCTGAATGGGTACCTGAGAATACTGATCTGGAGAAAACCAGAGGTTTCTGAGGCTGCAAGGATGGCTGCTAAATATTTCCTGAAACACGGACTTCCATTCCGGTATGACCCTATCACAGGAATGCCTGAGAGGATCAACGTAATAAAGATGAAATGCGCCAATCAGAGGTTCGGTTTAGGTTTTAAACCTAGAAAGGAAGATTTCAAGAGAGCGGCTGAGTTTAAAAGAGAAAGGAGGATGGCTCGAATCGAAGGAAGGGAGCCTAATGAGGGTCGAATTCAGATCCCTCCAATCCACATAACATTCCCACGACCTGCACAAGTGATCAATATTGGGGGGGAAATTGAGAGGATAAGCAAAGAATTTAGCGGTGCTACCATCCACTATCTGGAAGAGATCAACAAACAAGAACCCCAAGGGGGTTTTGAAGACGAAGAGAGCCCCTATGAAGAACTACCCCAACTGACTGTGAGTGCTCTAGAGGATGGTCTACCTGATTTTGTGACAAGACTAGCTGAAGGGGAAGAGTTGAACAATTAGGAAATTCAAGAAGTCCCGATTATCTTTAAAAAGTAAACATTTGTTGTTTGTCTGCCTTTTTATGTTTGCTGCATTTTGTTTGAATAAATTTGCGTTGCCAATAATCATGGCTCAAGATATTGGCAACAAGATTTTGTTTTGAGCCCTTCTATCATTTCAAGTTTTAATGAGATCATGCTTTGTTTTTCCCTTTCATCATGCCTTCTAGTTTCACCTTTTCCATTATGCACTCATAACAAAGGCACTTTCTGCTTTCAGGGAATCTGAAAGCGGGACAACGATAAACTTACAAACCCATTGCATCGAGAATAATTGGCCTAATTTTGATAAAACTATAACTTTAATGGATGAAGAAGAAGATGGTGAAGATGACATTGAGGAGTTCCAGAAGCTTGTAAAACAATCCGAACATGCATGGGAGCCTGCAAGAGAGGAACTAGAGTTAATAAACGTTGTCGCACGTCGGAAAAACCCCGCGCGGCGTCCGCTCCTGGCGATGGCGGTTTTTTTTCTCTGTTATTGGAATTGATTTTGTTGGGAGTCGCCACCTAGTATTTAATTGAGGGTTACTAGGAAACCCAGGTTGACTGGTCTTGTCAGAGATTCGCGGGTAAGGGACTGATTGTGGTTAGGGAAGGTATTAGCACCCCTAACGCACCCTACCTGAGGTAAGCTGCTTCGTGGTTGTGATGTGTTAAAGAAGTTTTAAAAATTTTGTCTTTTCGTCGGAATTTAGAAATACAACTTTCGTACAAGTTTGTACTTCTACACGGGATCCGATCAAAACATTAAATCCTTCTTTATGCTTTGCCATCTCGTTGTAAAAAGATCCCTGAAATAAACACAAACATGCATTTTTTTGTTTTTTTTGTTTTCTTTCTTGCTTTTTTTTATTTTTTATAACATAATAAAAAAACAAGCACAAACACACATTTTTTATTATATTTTTTCTTCTTTTCTTTTTCTCCTTTTTCTTTTTTTTTTTATTTTTCTTCTTTTTCTTTTTCTCCCTTTTTTTACATCCACAATACACATTGTAATATTCAAAAATAAATAAAAACTACATCAAATAATCCAAATTTTACAAAACAGTCCTCAAAACTCCAGAAATTGCAAGGGAACCCTTCTGCACTGGAATTGGAGGCAGGAACAGCTGGCGGCGCGTGTTCCGACGCGCCTCCGTTGATGGCGGCGCGTTGCTTCACGCGCCGCCGCGATTTGCCGGAAAAATGGTGGGTTCGGCCTGGCCGCTCCTCTTCTCTGCCGATGGCGCCGATCACTGTCACCTGCAAAAAGAACACAAACGCAACAACAAGCTGTCTCCTTTCCTTCTCGGTTTTTGGTTTTAGATCTGCTTCGGTTTCTTCTCTTGGGTCTGTCCCGTTTCTCTGCCTCATCTCTTCTCTGTCTCAGGTCGCCGGTAAGGAAGGGGAACGGGCGAGAGGGAGGAACGATGGCTGAGAGGAAGGCTGGCTCTGTGGAGGCCGAACCATGGGGAGATGAAGGAGAGAACGGGAATGGCCAAAGCGTTCACGATCCGGCATGGTTCGAGAGCAGGGGTGTTGGGTCCGTCGCGGCGTGGAAACCGCCACCGGCGCGGGGAGGAGCGAGACGACGCCGCTGTGAGCTAGCTCTGTTGGAGGGAGACGGTCTGCCAGACGGGAGGCGCCACATCGGCTGGAAAAAGAAGAAACCGAAGCCAAAGGGTCGGCCGGTCTCTGTTTTTGGAGTGGAAGACGGGTTGTTTGAGCTGTAATGGTCAGCTTGGCCGTGTGTGGGGGAGGAGGCTGAAGGGAAGGAGAAACCGAAGGGAAAACTTGTGAGAGGGGAGCAGCGGCTTGTGTGGAGGAAAATGGAGTGGGGAGCAGCTGTGGAGAGGGGAAGGAAAAATGGTGAAATGGCGTGGAGGAAAGGGTGAAGATGATGCTGCCGTGGCTGTCTGGAGAGGAGGAAGCAACCGGAAATTAAAAGGGGGGGGCGGCTGTAAGAAGAAGAATAAGTTTTAGGGTTAGGTTTTTTCTTCTTTTTTTGTTGTCAAAAATGCCCCCCCTTGCTTAGCTGAAAATGAAGGCTATTTATAGGCAAAATAGTTTTTCGGGTTTCAAAATTGGTCCCTCAAGTTTTGTGTTTGGCCCCTGATTTCAATCGATTCACTTGGTAAAAATTAAATTGGGTATCTTAAAATTCTGATTTTTCAATTAAGTCCAAATTAAGCTCCCAAACTTAATTTTTCACCAATTAAGCCCTCAAATTAATTTGACCTGCTTAAAGTATAATTAAGTTCTTGCACTTAATTAAATCCTTCAATTGGACCCAAATTAATTCTTGAACATAATTAAAATTCAATTTGGCCCATGATTAAATCAAATTGGCCCATTAAAAATTTAATTATGTCATTGGACTTAATTCTTATGCAAATTCGTCCAATAATCATTTAATTTGACCTTTGAATTTGCATTTTTCTATTTTTGGGCCTAACAGCGTACACTTGGGCCTTGAAATTCCTCCGAAAATTGCAGCTTGATTTTCGCCTATTTTGCAGCCTTTCTTGGTCGGCTTTCTCCGCATTGCCAGTCTATATTTTATTTTTTTATTATATTTTTTTTGGAAAAAAAACGAATTTTAGGGAATCACCCAAAATTGGGTGATGACAGTTGGCCCCCTCTTTACAATGCTTACGGTAGAAAGTCTCGTAAGAGACTTTAGATAGTAAGCATTGTAAAGAAGAAAAACAAGGATGAGATATGATTGACTCATCTTGTTGAGGAATGATGAATCCTCTTGAGGGTTAGAAAGCGCACTCGAAAGGAGGTAGGGTTAGAAAGACACACTACCTAAAAGGTTAGGACTCGAAGGAGCTCTTAAAAAGAGGCAGGGTTGGACAACGCACTACCTAAGAGGTGAGGGCTTGAAGGCACATTCAAAAGAGGAGGCAGGGTTGGAAAACACGCTACCTAAGGTGTGATGGCTCGAAGGCACATTAAAAAAGGAGGTATGGTTAGAAAACTCACTACCTAAGATGGTTGATGGCTCGAAGGCACATTAAAAAGGAGGCAGGGTTAGGAAAACACGCTACCTAAGGTGTGATGGCTCGAAGGCACATTAAAAAGGAGGCAAGGTTAGAAAACACACTACCTAAGGTGTGAGGGCTCGAAGGCCCACTAAAAGAGGAGGTATGGTTAGAAAACTCACTACCTAAGATGGTTGATGGCTCGAAGGCACATTAAGAAGGAGGTATGGTTGGAAAACACACTACCTAAGGTGCGAGGGCTCGAAGGCACATTAAAAAAAGGAGGTATGGTTAGAAAACTCACTACCTAAGATGGTTGATGGCTCGAAGGCACATTAAAAGGGAGGCAGGGTTAGGAAAACACGCTACCTAAGGTGTGATGGCTCGAAGGCACATTAAAAAGGAGGCAAGGTTAGAAAACACACTACCTAAGGTGTGAGGGCTCGAAGGCCCACTAAAAGAGGAGGTATGGTTAGAAAACTCACTACCTAAGATGGTTGATGGCTCGAAGGCACATTAAGAAGGAGGTATGGTTGGAAAACACACTACCTAAGGTGCGAGGGCTCGAAGGCACATTAAAAAAAGGAGGTATGGTTAGAAAACTCACTACCTAAGATGGTTGATGGCTCGAAGGCACATTAAAAGGGAGGCAGGGTTAGGAAAACACGCTACCTAAGGTGTGATGGCTCGAAGGCACATTAAAAAGGAGGCAAGGTTAGAAAACACACTACCTAAGGTGTGAGGGCTCGAAGGCCCACTAAAAGAGAAGGTATGGTTAGAAAACTCACTACCTAAGATGGTTGATGGCTCGAAGGCACATTAAAAAGGAGGCAGGGTTAGGAAAACACGCTACCTAAGGTGTGATGGCTCGAAGGCACATTAAAAAGGAGGCAAGGTTAGAAAACACACTACCTAAGGTGTGAGGGCTCAAAGGCCCACTAAAAAGGAAGGTGATGGTGAGACACTGATCTGTCAAGGATGAAAGTAATGTATCATGATCAATATGCATGTATACTTACCTGAGAAATGTAGGTCCCCTTTCTTCATGGAGTTCCCTTTTCTACATGGAGTTCTCTTTTCTTCATGGAGTTCTCATTTTCTCAAAAGTTTGGGTCTCTAATAGCAAGCTTCGATGGCTCTTTTCGCTCTTGCTTACTCGAGTCATATTTTGTGATCTTGACCACTTGGAAGGACTTGATATCATCATACTTCTTTGTCCTCCCCCCTTTATCTCAAGAGTTGCCAATTTTGCCCAATAGTTTCTTAGAAAGGGAATCATGGAGCCAACTTTACTAGATGTTTTTTATTGCCCCTAGCTTGATCATGCCCGCAAGTATTCAAATCAGGTTTGGGGATGAGGCTATATGAAGGAAGGTTTGGTTATTTACAAGGAGTTGTTTTCATGCAGAATTTTTGGAATTTCAAAGCTCTTCCACAAACAGAAATCATTTTGACATCGATTCAAAGCAGACTCATTCTGAAGGAATTCAAATGATTCCTATGGAGAGGTTTTCAGATGTGATCAAAACGTTTTGTTTTGATTTTTTGATGAAAAATATGAAGTGGCATTTGGTTGGTCACAAGAAGGTTGAAATTTTAATTTGAGGGTTAATGAGAACCGTGTTTCCACGAAAATGTGAAGAACACGAAGTGACATCTGGTTGGTCACAAAAAGGTTTAAATTTCAATTTGAGGGTTAATGAGAACCGTGTTTCGACGAAAATGTGAAGAACACGAAGTGACATCTGGTTGGTCACAAAAAGGTTTAAATTTCAATTTGAGGGTTAATGAGAACCGTGTTTTGAAAATGTGAAGTGACATTTGGTTGGTCACAAAAGGTTGAAATATCAATTTGAGGGTTATTGAGAACCGTTTTTCAAAGCATTCATTTTATTTGCATGAATAATGATTTTGTTTCGCATGAGAAAGCACTGCCTACCGATCCAGATTGCTCGCCTTTGACCAGAAAGGGCTTGATTAGGCACGTAATGTAGGCTTGGGCTCTTGGCTATGAAGAAAAGGATATTTTACAAGCTCAAAAGGTGTTTAAGGGATTTCAAGACTAAGGATCACTTGTGCTTGTATCCTGACCTTTTTTGTTCATACATTTCTAGACCTTGGAATTGATTTGTAAAATTGTCCACGGTGCCCCCCAATGTTGGGCTCGGGCTTTTTCTCTTTGTTTTCTTCATTTGGTCTTGAGCATCATCGCATTGACTTTTTTTTTTTTTATGCTCAAAATTTTGGATCCTTTGGATTTTTCTTCATGCCCCCTAGCTTTGTATGGGCACTTTCAATCGTTGAGGTTTTTCATGCCCCCAAGAGTTATTTGGGCACTTTCAATCATTAAGGATTTTTGGCACTTGCCCCCTAGTGTAGGGTGTGATCCTAGCCAAGGTTATTTTTCAAGAAAAAATTATTAGGCTCAAAAGGGGACTGCAAAGGATATATTTCAGCCTTGTGAAAGGATTATCAAAGATGGCCTTTCTTCATCTCAAATGCATGCATTTAGGATCGGTAAGCCTTGCTTTCATGCGAGTATGCAGAGTGATTTCTCATTATTCATGCAAATAAAACTCCGCTTTTGGAGTCACTTCATTGTGTTTTTTTTTTTTGGGTTTCTAGGTGTATGCTTACCTCTCTAAGGAATCACCTGAATTTTCAGAACTTGTTTGTTTCGGACAAACACCAATATGATTTCTGTTTTTGTACTACACTTTGATTTCCCAAAAATTCTTTGTGAAAACATGCATAGTTTTGGAAGAAAGGGGAAACACGCCCAAAGATTCTTGGCGCAATGGTTTTGTAAGTACAAAGGTGTGCTCAGTATGTTATTTGCATGAACACAAAAAAAAGAAAACACATGCATTTATTCACAGGAAAGGCTCATTTGACAGAGAAAGTCTTGTGGTATTTTGAGCCAAATCACCGACAAAAACTGGAATAGGTTGAAAAAATCAAGAAATTTTTGCAGGCATGATCAAGCAGGAGCAGCTTAGGACAAGAACTGGCTCGCCATTCTGCGGTGCAATTCCCCTTCGGATTGTGTTGAGGCTTTTGATCATGTTTGCCCCCCAGTTTCTTTGGGTTGAGTTGTTGTTGGGGTTTGAACAAAGATGATAGGTCAGTTGGAAGGAATCAGTTTTTGCTCGAGTAAGCTAGAGGCGAGTCGAGCTTTTGTTCAGAGACTCCAACTCTTTTTGAAAATGAGTGCTGTGAAGAGCACGTTCTTTATCTCCAATGTTTTCTTGCTCAAAATTGGGTGTTGCAGACTCGTAGGGGACCCACTTTTTATTCTGGTGCATGCATGAAAAAAAAATGTATGAACATGCAATCTATATGATGAACTTGCCCTTCGAGGGGTGACATATGATCGTCACTTTTGTATGATGAAACAAGAATCTTGATTCTTGCCCAAACTCTAAAATGAAAATTTTCGGAGTGACGATCATTTTGTCACCCACAAGTCTTGAATTCAAGATGCTTCAAGAAGGGTTCGCCCCAATGCAGATAAATGATAGCACATACAACCTCAGGACAGGTTCTATTCATTATGTGAACATGGGTGGGTTTTCTACCTGGTCTCAAAAGGGTCTATGAGCTGCCCAGTGACCACCTCTCGTGAAGGCAGTATAGGGGTTTACAAGGAATGGTTGGGGCACCATGTGACCGCCATTACCGAGTAAACACTCAGCTCATAGTTGGATGTTTCACAAATCTGAACCCCGACTAAAAGTCATGAGGCAGACCGCTACTCCCCACCTAGCTTAGAAGCTTGTGTGTGCTTTCAAAAATAAATACAAGTGATGCATGAAACAATTCTAAACATGCATGGAAAAAATAAAACAAGACAAAAATGGCAAAATTTAAACACATCAAATACACAAAGCTTAGTCCAATATTGCTGAAACAATACCTCCCCAGTGGAGTCGCCATTCTGTCGCACATCGGAAAAACCCCGCGCGGCGTCCGCTCCTGGCGATGGCGGTTTTTTTTCTCTGTTATTGGAATTGATTTTGTTGGGAGTCGCCACCTAGTATTTAATTGAGGGTTACTAGGAAACCCAGGTTGACTGGTCTTGTCAGAGATTCGCGGGTAAGGGACTGATTGTGGTTAGGGAAGGTATTAGCACCCCTAACGCACCCTACCTGAGGTAAGCTGCTTCGTGGTTGTGATGTGTTAAAGAAGTTTTAAAAATTTTGTCTTTTCGTCGGAATTTAGAAATACAACTTTCGTACAAGTTTGTACTTCTACACCGGGATCCGATCAAAACATTAAATCCTTCTTTATGCTTTGCCATCTCGTTGTAAAAAGATCCCTGAAATAAACACAAACATGCATTTTTTTGTTTTTTTTTGTTTTCTTTCTTGCTTTTTTTATTTTTTATAACATAATAAAAAAAACAAGCACAAACACACATTTTTTATTATATTTTTTCTTCTTTTTCTTTTTCTCCCTTTTTCTTTTTTTTTTATTTTTCTTCTTTTTTCTTTTTCTCCCTTTTTTACATCCACAATACACATTGTAATATTCAAAAATAAATAAAAACTACATCAAATAATCCAAATTTTACAAAACAGTCCTCAAAACTCCAGAAATTGCAAGGGAACCCTTCTGCACAGGAATTGGAGGCAGGAGCAGTGGCGCGTGTTAAACGCGCGCCTCCGTTGATGGCGGCGCGTTGCTTCACGCGCCGCCGCGATTTGCCGGAAAAATGGTGGGTTCGGCTCAGCTTCTGCTCCTCTTCTCTGCCGATGGTGCCGATCACTGTCACCTGCAAAAAGAACACAAACGCAACAACAAGCTGTCTCCTTTCCTTCTCGGTTTTTGGTTTTAGATCTGCTTCGGTTTCTTCTCTTGGGTGCGTCCGTTTCTCTGCCTCATCTCTTCTCTGTCTCAGGTCGCCGGTAAGGAAGGGGAACGGGCGAGAGGGAGGAACGATGGCTGAGAGGAAGGCTGGCTCCTGTGGAGGCCGAACTGCGGGGAGATGAAGGAGAGAACGGGAATGGCCGGGCGTTCACGATCTGGCAGCTGGTTCAGGAGCAGGGGCTGTTGGGTCTGTCGCGTGGGCAGAAACTGCCACCGCTGGGGGGAGGAGCTGGAGACGACGCCGCTGTGACGAGCTCTGTTGGAGGGAGACGGTCTTCTTTGCCAAGACGGGAGGCGCCACATCGCTGGAAAAAGAAGAAACCGAAGGCAAAGGGTCGGCCGGTCTCTGTTTTTGGAGGAGAAGACGGGTTGTTTGAGCTGTAATGGTCAGCTTGGCCGTGTGTGGGGGAGGAGGCTGAAGGGAAGGAGAAACCGAAGGGAAAACTTGTGAGAGGGGAGCAGCGGCTTGTGTGGAGGAAAATGGAGTGGGGAGCAGCTGTGGAGAGGGGAAGGAAAAATGGTGAAATGGCGTGGAGGAAAGGGTGAAGATGATGCTGCCGTGGCTGTCTGGAGAGGAGGAAGCAACCGGAAATTAAAAGGGGGGGGCGGCTGTAAGAAGAAGAAGAATAAGTTTTAGGGTTAGGTTTTTTCTTCTTTTTTTGTTGTCAAAAATGCCCCCCTGCTTAGCTGAAAATGAAGGTTATTTATAGGCAAAATAGTTTTTCGGGTTTCAAAATTGGTCCCTCAAGTTTTGTGTTTGGCCCCTGATTTCAATCGATTCACTTGGTAAAAATTAAATTGGGTATCTTAAAATTCTGATTTTTTAATTAAGTCCAAATTAAGCTCCCAAACTTAATTTTTCACCAATTAAGCCCTCAAATTAATTTGACCTGCTTAAAGTATAATTAAGTTCTTGCACTTAATTAAATCCTTCAATTGGACCCAAATTAATTCTTGAACATAATTAAAATTCAATTTGGCCCATGATTAAATCAAATTGGCCCATTAAAAATTTAATTATGTCATTGGACTTAATTCTTATGCAAATTCGTCCAATAATCATTTAATTTGACCTTTGAATTTGCATTTTTCTATTTTTGGGCCTAACAGCGTACACTTGGGCCTTGAAATTCCTCCGAAAATTGCAGCTTGATTTTCGCCTATTTTGCAGCCTTTCTTGGTCGGCTTTCTCCGCATTGCCAGTCTATATTTTATTTTTTTATTATATTTTTTTTGGAAAAAAAACGAATTTTAGGGAATCACCCAAAATTGGGTGATGACAAACGTAAATACCGAGCATGACAAAAAGGAGTTGAAAATAGGGATGTTGATCACTACAAGTATGAGGAGTGAGTTGGTCGCCCTTTTGCGAGAGTATGTGGATATTTTTGCCTGGTCATACGCTGACATGCCTGGTTTGGATATTGAAATAGTAGTGCATAGGTTACCTTTGATTGAAGGTTGCCGATCAGTCAAACAGAAGCTAAGAAGGACAAGACCTGATGTATTGCTCAAAGTAAAAGAAGAGATAACAAGACAGTGGGATGCAGGTTTCTTGGAGGTAGTAGAATATTCTGAATGGGTGTCTAACATTGTGGCGGTTCCCAAGAAGGACAACAAAATCAGGGTATACGTGGATTTTCGGGATTTGAATAGAGCAAGCCCAAAGGATGACTTCCCGTTACCTCATATAGACGTGTTGGTAGACAATGCTGCTAAGAGTTCCACTTACTCTTTCATGGATGGTTTCTCCGGTTATAATCAGATCAAAATGGCTGAAGCAGATAAGAGAAAGACGACATTTATCACCCCATGGGGAACTTACTGTTATAAGGTAATGCCGTTTGGATTGAAAAATGCTGGGGCAACATACCAAAGGGCAATGGTAGCACTTTTTCATGATATGATGCACAAGAAAATTGAGGTCTACGTGGATGACATGATCGCAAAGTCCAAAGATGAAGAAAGCCATATCCCAGCTCTGAGGAAATTGTTCGAGAGGTTGAGAAAATATCAGTTGAAATTGAATCCTGCAAAATGTACATTCGGGGTAAAATCAGGCAAATTATTAGGATTTGTGGTGAGCAATAAAGGCATAGAAGTGGACCCCGACAAAGTAAAAGCCATACAAGACATGCCCGCTCCAAAGACCGAAAGAGAAGTTCGAGGCTTTTTGGGGCGTTTGAACTATATTGCCCGGTTTATCTCACAACTTACAGTCACATGTGAACCGATTTTTCGATTACTCCGAAAGAAGAATCCTGGAACATGGGATGAAAATTGCCAAAAAGCTTTCGATAAGATCAAGCAGTACTTACAAAAACCTCCATTGTTGGTACCGCCCGTGTACGGAAGGCCACTCATCCTGTATTTAACTGTGACCGAATCAGTTATGGGTTGTGTGTTGGGGCAATAGGATGAGTCAGGAAGAAAGGAGCAAGCCATCTACTATTTGAGTAAGAAATTCACCGAGTGTGAATCCCGTTACAGTATGGTAGAGAAGTTATGTTGCAGTCTGGTTTGGAATGCGAAGAGGTTGTGACAATATATGTTATACTACACCACCTGGTTGATCTCAAGTATGGACCCACTAAAGTATATCTTTGAAAAGCCATACATGTCAAGTAGAATAGCCAGATGGCAAGATCTCTGGTGAGTATGACATCATCTACATGACAAGAAAGTCAGTAAAAGGAAGCGCAATTGCTGATCATTTAGCCGATAATGCTATTGAAGATTATGAGCCTTTGAACTTTGACTTTCCTGATGAAGATGTGCTAGTAACGGAAAAGGAAGAGAAGAGTGGTTGGTGGGCCATGTATTTTGACGGTGCAAGAAATGTATCGAAACGGCAGGGAGTCTTTGTGATAATTTCCCCCGGAAGGAAAGCAATATCCTATTTCAAAAAGTCGTACTTTAGTTGTACAAACAACACGGTGAGTATGAAGCTTGTATCCATGGATTGGAAGCTGCATTAGAGATGAAGGTAGGGAAATTAGAAGTATATGGAGACTCAATGCTAATAATTGTCAAGTAAAAGGTGAATGGCGACAAGGGATGAAAAGTTGAGACCATACCAGAATACCTCTCCAAATTAGTGAAGGCTTTGATGAAATAGAATTTACTCATTTGGGGAGAGATAAAAATCGGTTTGCCGATCGTTAGCTACCTTAGCTTCTATGGCTATAATTGAGTGTGATGCAAAAATCCAACTCTGTAAGCATCGAGATCGGAAATTCTCCCTCTCATTGTTGTTTAATAGAAGAAGAAACGGACAATGACCCATGGTACACGGATATAAAAAAGATTTATCCAAAGCATCAAGAGTACCCGTCGGAGCCTCGAAGATAGATAAAAGGACCTTGAGAAGGATGGCTATGGAATACTACATAGATGGAGAGATTTTGTATAAAAGGTCATTTGATGGGACTTTTTGAGATGTCCGAGTGATCCGAAGCCAACAAGGCCCTACAAGAAGTGCATGGTGGAATTTGTGCTACCCACACAAACGGACACATGATGGCTAGGCAATTGCAAAGAGCAGGTTACTTTTGGTTAACCATGGAGAAAGATTGCATAAATTTTGTCCGAAGGTGCCACAAATGCCAAGTGTATAGCGACAAAATCAATGCGCCTCCTGCACCCTTATTTAACATGGTGTCTCCTTGGCCCTTTGCAATGTGGGGAATAGATGTGATTGGGCCTATTAATCCAAAAGCCAGTAACGGACATCGTTTTATCCTTGTAGCGATTGATTACTTTACCAAGTGAGTAGATGCCTGCTCATATGCCCATGTAACTCAGAAAGTGGTCAAACGGTTCATTGAGAAGGATCTAATCTGTAGATATGGTGTACCCGAGAGAGTGGTGACTGATAATGCTCAGAACTTCAATGGAAAGATGATAGCGGAGCTATGTACAAAGTGGAAGATCAAGCATTCCAACTCGTCCCCTTACAGACCTAAGATGAACGGCGCCGTAGAAGCTGCTAATAAAAATATAAAGAAGATTGTTCAGAAAATGGTGATTACTTACAAAGATTGGCATGACTGGCTCCCTTATGCTCTCCAAGCATATCGAATAGCAGTAAGGACCTCGACCGGGGCTACACCATACTCTTTAGTATATGGAATGGAGGCAGTGGTACCATTGGAAGTAGAAATTCCATCTTTAAGAGTCCTCATGGAATCTGGACTCGAGGAGACTGAGTGGATCAAGATACGATATGAGCAGCTAAATATGATCAGCGAGAGAAGGTTAGCAGCAATTTGTCACCACCAGTTGTATCAAAGGCCAAGGCATATGACCGAAAAGTTCGGCCAAGAGAGTTCAAAGAAGGAGATTTAGTATTGAGGAAAATTCTGTCACTACCAAGAGAAGATCGCAGTAAATGGGCACCCAATTATGAAGGACCCTATATAGTGAAGAAGGCATTTTCAGGAGGGGCTTTGATGCTAACAAGAATGGATGGGGAAGACGTAGTTAGGCCTGTGAACTCCGATTCTGTAATGAAATATTATCCATGATGTATAAGTCTTTATCAAATCAATAAATAAGATTGGGCCAATGATTTCTCTTTGCATATTTTTCATAAAAAGGTGTCTGCAAAAAAAAACCAAAAAAAACCAAAAAAAAACCAAAAAAAAACCCAAAAATATACCCTTACGATCTCGCATGATCTCATAGACTTAATTGATCTCTTTTACCAAAATCCATTTCCCTATTGGAGTTTTGAAAAAAAATTGATCTTGCATTTTGATTCCAAAAATAATTTGATGTTTATTCAAAAATGATATTTTTGACATTCTACTTGTAAAATGACAAGTGAATCAAGCAACTCCATCATTGAGGTGACTAAATTATAAACAAAAAGTGTGAAAAAGAAAAGAAAAGAAAAAAAGAATTGAATAAACACCTTTACCCCATGACTCTTGAATCATGTGTTTTTAAATGTATGAATAATGGTATGTAGTAAACTCGTTGCTCATGACCCATGAAATGCATCTTTGCAAAGATCAAACCATCACACTTGACGAGGTCAAAGTTTATTGATCATAGTTGCTTGCGTTTGAAATGAGGAAAGGCCATCTTTGTTATTCCTTTCACGTTTCTGAAATAAGTACATCCCTTGCGATCCCTTTTTTGAGCTTGAATAATTTTTCTTTCATGAAAACAAATCCCGACTAGGATCACACCCCACACTGGGGGGCAAGAGAAAATTTCAATGAGAAATGAGAAAAAGCCGTGAGAAAGCCAAAAAGGCATAAAGAGCCCAAGAAACTCAAATGCTAGGGGACATACCCAAATCACAAGAAAAGGTGATAACCAAGATAAAGGGAGTATGCTCTAGCAAAGCTATGAAAAAAAAGGGGGCAAATCAAAGAAGAGCGGCAAAAGAAAAATATGAATGACGGCAATAGTCAAACTGTTGATAGTGATCCTTAGTCTTTGAGACCCTGAAACACTCTTTGAGCCTTATGAATCTTTTTCTTTCATAGCCAAGAACCACAACCTACGTTACGTCCCGATAGAAGTCCTTTCTAATCAAGCAAGCAAGTAGCCTAGAACAATAAACAATGCTCTCAAAATGCAAAGAATACTTTTTCATAAGATTCATGACATCAAGAATAAACTACTCATTATTATTCATGCTGATAAAAATGAATGTTCAAAAAGAGACAAGTTTTTCTCATACAAAATCTCGAGCTTTTTCTCGAGCCTTTCACTTTGAAACAAAATGTCATCTCATGACGTATTTTCACTGAAGACCTCATTACCAAGCACAAGAGCAAATAATCTCTTTTCCAAGAAAGAAAATAACCAAGGAGTTGCAAGATTTCAAAAGCAAATTGTTTTAGGCTCACATCGAAACAATTTTTGTTTTCAAAATGCAAGATCAAGCTTTCAAGCTTTATTCCCGACCCATATTCCTTCACCAAAATGAAAAAATGAGAGAATGGTCTTTTTAAAAACATTATTTGTCTAAACTCGCTGGCAAAGCACACTTGGGGGCAATGACCAGTACAAGGGGGCAATATTGTGTTTAGAAAAAATTCTAGAAAATGAGATGGTAATTTCCTTCAACCAGACAAGGGGGCATCTTGGTTTACAAAAGACAGCTTGATCTTTTCAGCAAGTGACACCGAATGTTTCCAGCAGTGAAACGAGGAATAATGCGTGGTCCTCTCAAATCATTTAACGAGTCAAAAGATTTTTAGCAAGCAAGTGGGTCGTGATGGGCACCAAAAAGGCTAAGTTGTGCAAACAAATCTGGAAATAGACTTACATGGGCCAACTCGAGTGGGCTAGAAGCCAAGCGACAAAGATAACTCAAATCAAAGATAGTAAGTCCTTATCAGTCAAGCAACAAGAAGACTAAGAAGAAATGGGGGCCTATATTTCAAATCAGGTAAAGATGCATGCATATCATCTAAACTTTGAGACATTAGACAATGAGTTTTGCAAATCTCATTAGAGAAAATTCCAATGGAATCCATCAAGTGGAAGGCTAACTTGAACGGCCAGGATTGAAATTGCTTTTGAAAAATTTTCACTTTTGAGAATTTTTCAACCTGGGCAGGTCGCCCACAAGAATTAGGCCCTTTGAAAAATCTCTATGTTTTTCCATCACCTTAAAATGCGCCTTCGAGCCCTCGACCATCAAAGGTAGTGCATTTCCTATCCCACCTCCACTTGAGTGTGCCTTCGAGCCCTCACCTCATTTCTTTTCGAGTGCGCCTTCGAGCCCTCAACTATCAAAGGTAGTGCATTTTCTATCCTATCTCCTTTTGAGTGCGCCTTCGAGCCCTCACCTCAATTCTTTTCGAGTGCGCCTTCGAGCCCTCGACCATCAAAGGTAGTGCATTTTCTATCCTACCTCCTTTTAAGGACGCCCTCGAGCCCTCATTTCCTTCGAGCTTTACCTCCCTTCAAATGCACCCTCGAGCCTTTGATCATCATTTCGAGCGCGCCTTTAAGCCCTCGCTTTCCTCGTGGAGTGCCTTTGAGCACTCGCTTTTCTCTTCGAGAGCGCCTTTGAGCCCTCGATTTCCTCTTCAAGTGCCTTTGAGCACTCGCTTTCTCTTCGAGCGCGCCTTTAAGCCCTCGCTTTCCTCTTCGAGTGCCTTTGAGTACTTGCTTTCCTCTTCGAGTGCCTTTGAGCACTCACTTTCCTCTTCGAGCGGCCTTTGAGCCCTCGCTTCCCTTCGAGCGCGCCTTTGAGCCCTCGCTTTCTCCCTTCAAGGGCGCCTTTGAGCCCTCGCTTCCCTTCGAGCGCGCCTTTGAGCCCTCGCTTTCCCCTTCGAGCGCGCCTTTGAGCCCTCGCTTTCCTCTTCGAGTGCCTTTGAGCCCTCGCTTCCCTTCGAGCGCGCCTTTGAGCCCTCGCTTCCCTTCGAGCGCGCCTTTGAGCCCTCGCTTTCTCCCTTTGAGAGCGCCTTTGAGCCCTCGCTTCCCTTCGAGCGCGCCTTTGAGCCCTCGCTTTCTCCCTTTGAGAGCGCCTTTGAGCCCTCGCTTTCTCCCTTTGAGCGCGCCTTTGAGCCCTCGCTTTATTCCTCGAGAGCCTTTGAGCTCTCACATTCTTTCGAGCGCGCCTTCGAGCCCTCATTTTTGTTTCTTTTTTTTACTTGGGTAGGTCACCCATCACAATGAGACCACTTCTAAAAAAAGAAAAAAAAAAGTGGGTCGTCTTCCAAATGACTTGTTTCTTGATTTCTACATCTCTTAGTAAAGGTCATGTGTCAATCTAATGCTTTCAAAGTTTTCAAAAAAAAAAAAAGAAGCAAAAGTTCTGTCTGTATCTACTTTTCTTTATAAATTTACTACACAAAGCTAAAGGAAAATGAAATTTTCCTTTATCTTTACATAGTAAATATTATAAAGAGGGGGCAACTGTCATAACCCATTTTTTGATCATTTTTGTTGTTATTATTATTTTATTTACTGAAAAAAATAAAAAAAATGATGGAAAAAAAAATAATAATAATGATGGAAAAACAAGTAAAATGAAATAAATGAAGAATGAATTAAAATTTGGGTTAAGGGCAAAATGATTGAAAGTTTTGGGGTTTAATTAAACTTTGAAATTAATCTAATTAATCTTGAAATTAATTTAATTAATCCAATTAAGGGTTTAATTGGAGAATTGATAAATTTTTAGATTTAATTAAGCTTGAAATTAATTTAATTCATCCAATCAAGGGTTTTAATTGGAGAATTGATAAGTTTTGAGACTTAATTAAGCTTGAAATTAATTTAATTCATCCAATCAAGGGTTTAATTGGAGAATTGATAAGTTTTGAGACTTAATTGGACTTGGATTTAGTTAAATTAATGAAATCAGGGACTTAATTGAACAAATAGCAAAGTTTGGGGTTAATTGGGGGCAAAATTACAACAGATTAAAGTCCAAGGATTTGCTTGTAAAAAGCGCCGAAATACAGGGGTCCAATTATAATTTAGAAAGGGGCTTGATTGCACGATTTCAGAAATTCAGTGACCAGATTGAAAAGGGTCATTTCCATCACCCAAACGGCGTCGTTTTGAAGGGACGTTGTTCATCTTCTTCTTTAAACCAGCGACCGTTTTCCACAGTAAAGGCCGAGAGACGTTGCGCGATAAGTCGGCCAGTTAGCTTCGATTATGGGTGCCTTAATGGTGGCCGACCGTTGGCCTACCGTCCGTTATCAACCCGGCGAGCCCTATATAAACCGAGCGGCACCGAGGAACAAAAGGTTGGCGGAGAGTGGTAAAAAAAACAGAGGAGGGAGAGAATAAAGAAACCCGAAACACAAAGACACCAGCTGCATTTTTGAGTATTGTTGAAACCCCATACCGAAAACGAGCCTCCCTCACCAACACCGGCCTAAAGTTACCAAAACAAAATAACAGGCAGAAAGAGTTGGGAGAACTTGAAAAACAGAGCACATGTACAATTCTTCAGACGAAGGCGGAGGGAAACGAAGGCGAGAAGGAGGTTGAAGGAGAGATTCTGGTTTATTAGTGACTTAACGCCATCACCGATCGCCGCCCGACATGCTAGAACTCCGGCGAAGCAAACCGCAACAAGGTAAGCTTCCTCTGTTTTTCTTCGTTTTCTTCTCTTGTTGTTTTGTTCAGTGCATTAGGAGGCCGTGCCAAGGTAATTAATTACCTTGGCATTACGTGTGCACGCATTGAAGCTAGTTCATGCGTCTTGAGGCCAACGGTCACCGGCTTGGGCCGATGACTGGTCGGGTACCGGGCTTAGTCCAGCCCATATAGGTTGAGCTGGGCCCAGCCCCACAAATAAAAAAATAAGTAAAAAAAAAGAGAAATAAAAAAATAAAAAATATATGTTTAAGCATGAATAAAAATAATATAAATTTACGGTTTATTCACCAACGCCTGAGTCGGAGTAAAATCATGGTTTAAGTTTATATTATTCTTATTCATTTTATTTTATTTTATTTATCAAAAAAAAATATGTGTGCATGTATGAAAAATAAATTGATTTATTTATTCACTGACGCCTGAGTTAGGAATAAACAAAAAACTGATTTTTTTTATTTACATGAATTTAGAAAAATATGCGAATGCGTAATAAAATGAATTTAGTTTATTTGTTTATTCACTAGCGTTAGAGTCGGGAATAAAAAAATATATTAATCTAAATTTATTTTTATGGCTACGTAATAGTTACCAACGCCAGAGTTGGAATTATTCGTAGTCGAATATTCACTGGCGCCAGAGTCAGGGATATTGTGAATAAATCATCAGAACATAAACCAATAAAAAAATTTTAGCATTTAAAAAAAAACAGCAATGCAGTTTGCCTTAGGCAAAACGTTTAAGGGGTGATAATATCTTCCCTTTTTACGTAACGATCCGAACCATAGAATTTCTGTTGACCAGTTAGGGTTCCTAGTGACCATAATACTAGGTGGCGACTCCCCAAACAAGATATTTTCCCCTAAAAGAACATGATGCCAGAAATCTGTTTCTTTTTACGCTAGAATTATTTTTAGGGCCGCCGCGATGTCGGGTGCGACAAGAAGAACATGTTTTTTTTTTTAATTATTATTATCATTTTAAAAAAACAAAAATTCATGTTAAAATTATTTTAAGAATATATTTATTTTATTTATTTATTTTCATCACTCCAACGAAACATATCTTTATCTTTTTCATAATGGAACATTAACCAAATTCAACCTTGAAAATTAATCCATCCACACACACACACACACACACAGAGTCTAGACCACAACCACAACTAAAACGATGAATTCTTGAAAGAGATTAGGGGAGAAATTAAGAAGTTGTGGATGATGAAAAAAAAGTACATTTAAATAATAAATTTTTATACAATGGACACTTCCATTATTGACTTTGGATTCATGGGACAGACTGCTTAATTAATTATCTAAGAACACATAAAACATAAACAAATACAATTACAATATGGACAAAATGATCGATGAGGATACACTGAAAAGCTATCAATTTGGCACATAGCTAGACAACATGACTGATCAGGCTACGATCGACCTTAGGCTGCCTTTCCAGCAGCTTGCTGGAAAATCTGGCGTTCGGATTCTGAGATTCGAGCTGCATGGAAGTTGGCAATGAAAACTGAAGCTCTGGAGTCAACACGAGGATCAGGCTTCACAGAAACAAGCGGACCCTTGTCATCATCAAAAGGCCGGATTTTTCTTGGACTCATTACATCATCGTTGCCATAATAAGCATCCTGATCACCCGTTCGTCGTGGCTTTCTAGCCTTGAAAAAGCTTAAGAAAGAGGAGGAGGAAGATTTCTTTTGCTTGTTGCCAACCATAGTTGCTAGCTAGTTTCTTGGTTTTGGTAGCGAGGTGTTAAGCAGTTACACCAAGTTCTAATTTGTCTTGTTGAGGTAGGCTCAAGTGATCAGTAGGGAAGTTGTGTGTTGTTGGTATTGAAATTATGAGAAGCGCGAGACAAATGAATTTATAGGGGGAGGGGAGGGGAGGGGAGGGGTATCTTGTGATATTTAATTGGGTGGACATGATCAAATACCATAGGCATACTTGAGAAAGAAATCATTGACCATCTACAGTTCCTGGTAGCAAAACTCAAGGGAAAGCATATGGAATATATTGTGGTCCGCTACTCGGTAAGAAATTGGCCATTATTGACCCTTTGAAACGAAGCAATCGATCTTATGATCATCAACTGCTTGATCCTCAATTAAATTCTCTTCTTCTATTCTTCCTTGTGCTTTATCCTCCTTTGAATTTGCATTCCTTTCTTAATTCATTACCCCCTTTAACTTTGTTGGCTGTCTAATATCTAACTGTTCTTGGGGTCCTTTACTAGAATTTTGTTTTTCATTTCTCTGTAACTTCCACACATTTTAGTTTTAAATCAAGTTATACTTGAAGTTAGGTTGGAAAGTTTTTTATGTTAATTTCATCCTTTTTTTTTTCAATTTCAATTTTAGATTTCTTTTGATAAATTAAAATGTTTTTAGACCGACCAAGTCAATTGGATCATGTTAGGACAATTCTCATAATTTAATTTTAAACCTGAACTAGACAAAGAGTTGGATCAGAAAATTTCAATGTTTACCCATTAAGTCGAGTTTAATAAAAATTCCAAATAATTCTTTATAAATATTTTTAATATTTATTTTTTAAAAAATTCATGTTACTCGTCACTCTTTAATTTATCAATAAAATAAATTGTATTTTCGTATCAGTGTGTGGACATCGAGAATTTAAGATTCTTTCTCTAACCATTCATGCATGTGAGAAGTTTCTGAAGTTTTCTCCAGGGGTTTAAACATTTATAGTACTTTTATTATATATATATAAATATATATTCTTTCTTGACAACTTATTTTGAATTTGATTAATTTTTTTTTTTTTTTAAATAAAAAATAAAATTGACACAGTATTAAATAAAAATATTAAATAACATGACATGTCTTAGAATCCCGGTTCAATCTTTATTTATTATTAACATCTCTTAAAATCCCGGTTCAATATTTATCGATTAATTTTATTAAATGCACTAACCAAGCTTTTAATGCGTATTAACAAAGAATTTCACGTGGCCCATAAATTTTTTTTCTTATGATTATATTAATTTTCAATCTGACTAATTAATATCGTAGCACAAACATTCAAGACTGATTGTAACAATGAAAGAAACCACATTAACCCCTCCTCTTGGAAATTATGTAAAGTAAAGTCACTGTACATACTCTACCCTTTTCCTTCAGCTAGCATCTTAATCAAATTAAATTACTTGTAAATCAGAGGAATCGATAAGGCGTATCCTTCTTGGACAGAATTAAGACTATAAAAATCAATTTTAATTAATAGAAATAATTTTTTAGTTTAACATGGGTGTCCGGGCCAGCTTGCGCGCACCTCGACTAATCCCACGGGCCCTGAAGTTAACGACCATGTAAGCCTCCAGTGGTCATCATATAAGCAACCACAGGGCTCGAACCTGAGATCACAGAGGAAGCAAACTTTTTAGTCCCAAGTTTTTACAACTGAGCCACCACCTACCTACTTTAATTAATAGAAATAATTAATTGGAGACTGAGCTGTGACCATCAAGAAGAGCGTGTTTGGCAGTGTGGTTGCAGGTGCTTTTCAAATAACTTTTCGTGCCAAAATGCATGCAAATGATTTTTTTCATTTTTTAAAAATTATTTTTGACATCAGCACATCAAAACGATTCAAAACATACAAACCATATTAAATTTTAACAAAAAAATTTTTTTTTTTTGAAAACGCAGCCGCAGCCACGTTCCCAAACATGCTAGAAGAAGATGATACTGCACCAATTAACAGCAGCAAATTGTACAGAAAAAGAACAGATTGTAGGCAGTATATATATATATTATTACTAAACTGCAGCTGGTTTCATAAATCTCAGATTCTTCCTAAAGTATTTTTTATGCACTTTAATTCCAAAAAAGATCATATACTTTCAATGCCTGCAGTAGTAAAATTGAGCCTCTTGTATTTGATAGCTGTGTTGCTAAAGAGCTCCCATCCGTTCATGTTAAAATTATTTAAAAAATATATTTATTTTATTTATTTATTTTCATCACTCCAACGAAACATATCTTTATCTTTTTCATAATGGAACATTAACCAAATTCAACCTTGAAAATTAATCCATCCACACACACACACAGAGTCTAGGCCACAACCACAACTAAAACGATGAATTCTTGAAAGAGATTAGGGGAGAAATTAAGAAGTTGTGGATGATGAAAAAAAAGTACATTTAAATAATAAATTTTTATACAATGGACACTTCCATTATTGACTTTGCATTCATGGGACAGACTGCTTAATTAATTATCTAAGAACACATAAAACATAAACAAATACAATTACAATATGGACAAAATGATCGATGAGGATACACTGAAAAGCTATCAATTTGGCACATAGCTAGACAACATGACTGTCAGGCTACGATCGACCTTAGGCTGCCTTTCCAGCAGCTTGCTGGAAAATCTGGCGTTCGGATTCTGAGATTCGAGCTGCATGGAAGTTGGCAATGAAAACTGAAGCTCTGGAGTCAACACGAGGATCAGGCTTCACAGAAACAAGCGGACCCTTGTCATCATCAAAAGGCCGGATTTTTCTTGGACTCATTACATCATCGTTGCCATAATAAGCATCCTGATCACCCGTTCGTCGTGGCTTTCTAGCCTTGAAAAAGCTGAAGAAAGAGGAGGAGGAAGATTTCTTTTGCTTGTTGCCAACCATAGTTGCTAGCTAGTTTCTTGGTTTTGGTAGCGAGGTGTTAAGCAGTTACACCAAGTTCTAATTTGTCTTGTTGAGGTAGGCTCAAGTGATCAGTAGGGAAGTTGGGTGTTGTTGGTATTGAAATTATGAGAAGCGCGAGACAAATGAATTTATAGGGGGAGGGGAGGGGAGGGGAGGGGTATCTTGTGATATTTAATTGGGTGGACATGATCAAATACCATAGGCATACTTGAGAAAGAAATCATTGACCATCTACAGTTCCTGGTAGCAAAACTCAAGGGAAAGCATATGGAATATATTGTGGTCCGCTACTCGGTAAGAAATTGGCCATTATTGACCCTTTGAAACGAAGCAATCGATCTTATGATCATCAACTGCTTGATCCTCAATTAAATTCTCTTCTTCTATTCTTCCTTGTGCTTTATCCTCCTTTGAATTTGCATTCCTTTCTTAATTCATTACCCCCTTTAACTTTGTTGGCTGTCTAATATCTAACTGTTCTTGGGGTCCTTTACTAGAATTTTGTTTTTCATTTCTCTGTAACTTCCACACATTTTAGTTTTAAATCAAGTTATACTTGAAGTTAGGTTGGAAAGTTTTTTATGTTAATTTCATCCTTTTTTTTTTCAATTTCAATTTTAGATTTCTTTTGATAGATTAAAATGTTTTTAGACCGACCAAGTCAATTGGATCATGTTAGGACAATTCTCATAATTTAATTTTAAACCTGAACTAGACAAAGAGTTGGATCAGAAAATTTCAATGTTTACCCATTAAGTCGAGTTTAATAAAAATTCCAAATAATTCTTTATAAATATTTTTAATATTTATTTTTTAAAAAATTATTTAATTCACAGCGTATGATATATATATACACCCATGCATGCATTGATATATAACATCAGAATTGTGTTTGTTTGTTTTTTTTTTTTTTTTTTTTGAAGGAGGGTCCATTAACTGTATGTTATATACACCATAGAAAAATTAAAAAAATTCTTTCAGAGGAGGCAATTGTCCCTTCCAACACCTTCTTGATTCTACCACTGTTTACCAATTATATTTTCTAATTTAATTATTTTCCTTACCAAAAAGTGAAAACAAAATTCTATGTCTACTTTTTTTATAAGCAAACTTTTCCTTGGGCCCTTTTTTTTTTCAGAAACTTCGGACCATTATTAGTTGTAAAGATAAGTAGTATCACAACAAATTAATATTGGAGACCATGTATGCTTTTAGGCCACATATCTACATAGAATATCACACTAGCAGAAATCATCATAATAATAAACAAATGTGCGTGCGTGTGTGTGTGTGTGTAACGTTCTCTCTCTCTCTCTCTCTCTCTCTCTCACACACACACACACACACAATTCTCTAATTGATTTCCAATTATTCCTTTAGATTTTGGGTTTTAATTTGCGTATCTCTTACGAAGTGTATGAATCACATCTTCCTAATCAATTAGATCTTATAATACACGTTTTTGTATTGGTACTCTAGAAAATGGATTAGCGTACCCATTAGAAAGTGTATATATAATTGATCACTAGATACCACCTATGAATGTGACAGTAATTAAGACTAATTAATTACCAAGACACGTTTTATACTTTAATCCACGACAATATTTATAGTTAAACCTGCGATTAGAATAGCTAAATCAGACTCAAATGCTTTATCTATTAGAAAATGGAAAGTGTTTGCAAAAGAGGTCAAAAAGACAGATACTTGAAGATTTTTCTTCGAACCATATGGTTCATGCATAATTTCTTTGTAAGGTCTATATATTATTTATTTTGTTTAAACAAAGAGTGGGTCCCTTCCCTGCTAGCTTTATCTCATTGCAAAGCAACTATCTTTAGCACTCCTGACCTCTTAAAAATCACCCAATCTTTACTCGATCGCACACAATCGAATACATTTTCTGCAAAACCAGCAATATTTATAATTATTAAATCCTCATTTGATAATTAACTTGATATATAAAGCTAAACCCTGTCTAGTGGTGCTGCAGCAGCAGCAGCAGCAACAGGAGTTGGTAATGATCATAAAGAAGGATATATAAATCTTTTCCTTTGTGTTTAAATTAAATAGAGAATGCAAGCTGTCTAACTTTAAGTTATCTGCAACTTACAATTAATTAATCTATGCAAGGGCCAGAGTTTGGCATGTATATGCATTGCCTGCTTGTACTCAAGTTCATGGAACTGATTTTATTCCCTTTCTTTTTGCTTTTTAATTTCCTTTTTTTTATGGGGACACATGATTTTTTCTTTCTTTAAATTAATATACATAGATAATGCAATCTTGCTGTAAGCAATAATCTCATTTATAATTATATGAAATTGTGCTTATTCGAAGAAGAATCCCTTTTGACATAACGACTACGAATCGTTTATTCTTTGATGATTGATCAAATGGTTTTTAAAGTTCTAGGCCCAGATGGGTTTAATTACTGACATGATTATCTGCTAATTAATGACTAAAAAATCTGGTCTAGCTAGCTAGGTAATTAATCTTCCCTGCGTGCATTGACCACATCAATAATTAGCAGGGAGTTAGGCAGATTTAGGTTAGGTACGCATACACGAAGGATGTTGTTTCTAGATTGATCTTGTTTAATTAATAATTATGTGTAATTACATGGAACAATTTCAATTTAATTTAATTGACCTTAATTAATTAGAACCCTGAGCAACACGTCTTTGTGCATGCTTTGAAATGCATGATCTCATCGAGTTTCATTCCTTGCGAGAAAATCAACAATTTCAAGTATATCCATGATGGATAAAGTAGAATTTTATCTATCAATTCAACATGTAAAGATGGATATAAATTGTAAAATTCATCTTAATCTAAAAATTTAAATTATTAGATCATGTTTCAAAAATAATAATTTAAATTATTCTTTAACATACTCTCTTAAAAGAAAGCTCTTTAAACTTAAAACTTACACAAACTCATATTATTTTGTGCTTAATTTTTATTAATTAGTAACAATGTTTAAGAATAGTTGTAATTCGCCCTACCATGCAGAGGTGATTGATTCTCATTACATATACAATGTACAGTAGTTAGCAAATCCTATATAATAGGAAACAAATAAAACGTAGCAAAATATATATCCTACAAGATATGTATATAATAACAAATCATCTAAAATCAAGGAATAGAATAAAATTCATTATCACCCCCCTTCAAGCTGAGCATGGAAGAAGGAACCATGTAAAGCTTGTTACGAAAAAGAAGGAACTGAGGCAGGGGCGGAAGGAAAGGGGGCAAGGGGGCCGGCCCCTAACGCCTGTAATATATATATATATATATATATATATATATATATATATATATATATATATTAGGTAATTAAGTGTGGAGGATTTATAAAGGTGAGTTTTCTTATTGTAATTAAATGTGATTTTCAATTTGATTTTTTTAAAATTAATTTACATAATCCTAATATAAATCCTATAAATATAAATCATAAGTAACAATTTTCAACGAAAAGATTGAAGCAGAGCCATCAATTAATTTATTTTTCATCAAACAAAACAAGGTAACTTAAATTTAAAATCTATTTTTATTTTGTTTTGAGATGTTTGTTAATAATTTGATGAGTTTTTTTTTATAATTCTACCATTTTTGCTTCATTTTTTTCTCAGATCTGCTAATTTTACCTATTGTTTTTTTAATTCTTTTTATAGTGCTTTTTTGTTAATTAATTAGATATATTTTATTGGTTTGTTTTTAGCAGAATCACCAAAATTATCAATTTTTTCTCACGATATATGTTTTGATTTTAGGTTGAACCATGAACAAAATAAGAAGAATTTGATTTTTTTTCAAAAAAATATTGATAACTGCAGACCTAGTGAATTAACTCCAATGTGTAATGTTAAAGTTATGGTTAAGCAACTCCAATGCGCCTCAGTTTACAAAGAACCCGCGTTGATTAGTGACAATAGTTCTTTATTATTTGTTGCTTTATTTCAAAGTTTATCGAACATAAATAATGTTTCGTTTTAGCTAATGTTTCTTATATACTTTGTATGTTTATATTTGATAGATATAAAGATCAACAACATTAAAGTGATGAATATATTATGAAGATGAAATTAATTTCGTTGCTTTAACTCAATTTGGTATTTCTTTGAACCTTTTACCTTATACAAAGATCATTATATGTTTATAGTAAGTTATTTGAATAAAGCTAAATTATACAAGTTTTTTTTACAACTCATGTACAATAAAGTAAAATAAATATTATATTTTATTATATTAATTATGGCCCCCTAACAAATAATTCTAGCTCCGCCTCGAACCGAGGTTTAGGAACTCCTTTTGTAAAAGAATCGGCAAGCTAAAGATGAGAGGGAACGAAGGCGACTTTTAAGGAACCATTGGCAATGAGTTCACAAACAAAATGATAGTCAATTGCAATATGCTTAAAGCGAGGCCGAGTGACAGGATTGACCGCCATAAATATTGCATTTTTGTTGTCGCGTAACAGCTTCAGAGGTGAAGGTAATTATAGATGTAGATCACGAAGTAGCTGAACAATCCAAGCGACTTCAGCAGTAGTGATAGCTAAGGAACGATATTTAGCTTCGGCACTGGAACGGGAAACAGTGGATTGTTTCTTGGAGTACCATGAGATAAGATTGGGACCCAAGAAAATAAGATAGCCGGTGGTAGACCGACGTGTATCAGGACAACCAAATCGACAAGATCGAATAGGCAAGCAAGTCACGGGAAGGATTGCGATGAAGTTGAAGACCATGATGAACCGTTCCTTTAACATAACATAATATACGTTCGAATGCGCGAAAGTGATCTTCTGTCGGAGCATGCATATATTGACAAATTGAATTGACACTGAATGAGAGATTAGGGCAAGTAATTGTCAAATATTGCAAAGCACCAGCAAGAGACCGAAAAAGAGTGGGATCTGAAAATAACTTCCCTTCAATGGATAGATGCTGGCCGACGACATAAGGAGTGGTAATGGGTTTGGCTTCAACCATGTTAGCATGGTGGAGAAGATCAAGAGCATACTTGGTCTGGCTGAGAAATAAACCGTAGGAGTTATGATGGACTTCAACACCAAGGAAATAGTGTAGAGACCTTAAATCTTTCATGGCAAATTCGGTGGATAGCCATGTGATAAGAGTTTGATCAAGCCGGGATTGCTACCAGTAAGCACTATATCATCTACATAGAGCAAGAGATAAACCGTTCCAGCTGCAGAGTGATGCACAAACAGAGAGGAATCTGCCTTGCTGAAAAGAAAACCAAATTGCAGTAAAAACGAGCTAAAGCGTTGGAACCAAGCACGAGGGGCTTGTTTGAGTCCATAAAGAGCACGCTTTAGTCGACATGCATGGTGAGGAAACCTGGGATCTGTGTAGCTAGGAGGTTGATCCATATATACCAGTGCAGAGAGATGACCATGAAGAAAGGCATTTTAAACATCTAATTGATGTAAAGGCCACCCAGAACCGACTGCAATGGATAGAATAATCTGAACAGTAGCAGGACGCATTATAAGACTGAAAGTGTCTTCAAAATCAAGGCCATGAATCGGAGAAACCCTTGGCCACAAGATGAGCCTTATGACGCTCAATGAATCCATCAGCACAGAGCTTGGTTTTAAAGATCCAGCGACAACCAACCACATTGTGACTTGCAGAATGTTGTACAAGATCCCATGTGTCATTGTTCTTCAAGGTTGTATTTCAGCATCCATAGCCAAGAGCCATGCAGGGTGTTTGGCTGCAAATTTGAAACCACGAGGCTCTTGGAGAGCTAGAAGAACCTGAAAAAACTGAGAAGAACCTGAATGGTTAGCGCATAATAAGCCTTAGGTTAAAATATACCAACTTTCCTTCTAGTAACCATGGGGTGAACGTTAGTAGAGGTCGTCATTGGTGGAACAGGAATAGAAGGAGAGGACGGATTAGAAGATGAGATGATAGACATAATAGGAGGCTGGGAACAGGAGGCTACAGGTTTATCACTGCATGGCAAACAAGTAGAAGATGAAACTGGAGAAGACACCAATGAAGGTGGGGAGGCAGGAGACACAATATTATGAGAGTCCAAGAAATTAGAGAAAGTAATATAGGATGTGGAATTATGATTTTGTTGAACATTATCACTTGCATAAGGAAATATAGTTTCATAAAATTGAACATGGCAAGAGACATAAAGACGTTATGTCTTGCGGTCAAAACAGCGGAAACCCTTGTGAAGGGGGCTATAACCTAGGAAGACACAAGGAGCAGATTTGGGAGATAATTTGTTAAGAGCATAATCTCGCAAATAAGAAAAGCATAAACATCCAAAAGTACGAAGCATAGTGTAGTCGGGGTATTTACCAAACAGAAGCTCGTAAGGAGTTTTGCCAGCAAGAGTTTGTGAGGGGAGTCGGTTGATGAGATAAACAGCTGTTGAAAAGGCCTCAACCCAAAGAGACAATGGAACACATGCATGAAACATAAGAGTGAGTCCTGTTTTGGTAACATGTCGATGTTTACGTTCAGCAATTCCATTTTAACTAGGTGTATAAGGACATGCAACACGCAATACAATACCACAAGATGTGAGGTGAGAGCAAAATTTATTATTGGTAAATTCAGTTCCACCATCACATTGGAAGGATTTAATTTTGGATGAAAATTGAGTTATTTTGGATGAAAATTGAGTTTCAATATACTGTTGAAAGTTGACAAATGTATCAAAAAAATCAGATTTATGTTTGGATGGAAAAAACCAACTGAAACGAGTACAATCATCAACAAAAACTGTATAATATCGAAAACCTGTAGTTGAATAAATAGGTGAAGGACCCCATAAATCACAGTGTAAACGATCAAAAGCCAAATCACAACGAATATTATTAATTGAAAAGGGTAGCCGATGGCTTTTACCAAGGTTACATCCAACACATAAACTAGAATCCAAACCTATTAATTTATCACTACAGGAAATAAAACCTGACTTGGTGAGAGAGTCAATAGTACGAAAATTAGGATGACCTAGATGAGCATGCCCTAAATGAGCAGAGAAACTCAATTTATTGGAAGAAACTATGGAAGCAAGGGCATGATGATGTTGTTGGAGTACGTAAAGCCATTCTCACATCTGCCGACTCTCAGCACTACTTTTGTGACCTGGTCCTGTATTGTGAAACCGTAATAAAAAAAAGATGACCCAACAATTATTATCTTTTGTAAGTTGGACTGATGGAGATAAGCTTTTTAGTAATACCAGGAACAACTAAAACATTAGATAAAAGTAATGGGCTGTTGGGAACAAGAGTGGAAATGGAGCCAGTGTGAGAGATAGAAAGAGACTGACCATTACCAACCATCACCCTTTCATTACCAAAATATACAGCAGGAATATCAACACCCTCGGGATCATTTGTCATGTGAGAGGTGGCTCTAGAGTCCGGATACCAAGCAGGATCAGGGGAGGCCGAGATTGAACAAGCAGCAAAAGCTTCAGCAAGATTGGCATACTGCTTTTTCTTGAGATTAAGAAATGTCCAGCAGCGTTTAGCCAAGTGGCCTTCCTTGTCACAGAGTTGGCAATGGACTGGAGAGAAACTAGATTTTGTGACAGAGGTAGAGGGAGGTTTAAGCTTTCCTCTGTTGATGTATTTTGATCTGGTGGTTAAAGAATGACACTGCTAAGCATAAAACGCCGAGTTAGCAGATTGTTGATACACTGATCGTTCAAAAATCTCATGGCTTAAAGCTTTCGGGATTATATCTGCAAAAGAAAGTAATGTAGACCGAAAGCATTGTTGTTGAGAAGATTTTATATTCAGGACCCAAAGCTCTCAAGAACCAATGAACTTTGTCCAGGTCATCAATGGGTCGACCAATTGCTGCCAGTTGATCGCAGAGGCCTTTAAAGAGGTGAGAGAATTCAGCCACTGATTTGGAGCCTCACTACATCAATTGGAGCTCGTCCTTGAGTTGCGGGTTCACAAGTTTTTGATCTGTGGGAGAAGGAGGCTTCAAGAGCAGTCCAGGCCTTATGAGCATGTTTCAAACCAAGCACCTCACTCATAGATTCCTCCATAAGGGACGAATAGAGGAGACTTAATAGGGTCTGATCTGTGTTTAGCCAAGAAGAGTATGTTGGATTCACCTAAGTAGAGCCATCGACCCGGTGTCGTGGAGAAGGAACTGCGGTACTACCATCCAGAAATCCAAGAAGATCATGGCTTGTTAACAACGGTATAAACTGATTTCTTCATAACAAATAATTTAAGGAGGTCAGTTTGATGGTAAGCATATGCACCATCGTGTTCAAATGGGAAGGAAGGTGATGAGGATGGCGCAGCCATGATAAAGAGATCGAGTAAAAGAAAAACCTAAAGGAGCTCTGATACCATAACAAGGTTTAAAAATAGCTGTAATTCACCCTACCATGCAGAGGTGATTGATTCTCATTATATATACAATGTATAGTAGTTAGCAAATCCTAAATAATAGGAAACAAATAAAACGTAGCAAAATATATATCCTACAAGATATGTATATAATAACAAATCATCTAAAATCAAGGAATAGAATCAGATTCCTTATCAATTAGAATGAGGGTGATGAGATTTCAACTCATGACCGCTTGGTTAACAAGGTTATGACATCGTGTCAAAAAAACATCTCAATCAATAGCTTAAACTATTAGGTGAAGTTTTAAGATATAATTTATATAATTCTCTATAATATGATTAGCAAATTAATTGATTATAAACATTTGTGGAAACTATAAGATTAGCTCGAGCATTTATCTTTTGAGATAGAAAATGATTGATATCGTAGTTTCCTTCAACAAAGAAAAAGAAAAAGATTAGGTCCTTTTTTGGTCTTGCTTTCTTCTTCTTTTCAAGATGGGAATACATGGGAGAAATTACCTCGAAGGTGTTTTGCTTTTTTATTGGTATTTTTAATATGAGAATATATGAGGAAGAAACAGTTCAAACAGATTGCTTGTTATCAATTACTGACGTAAATTTCTTTTTCAAACAATTTTAAATACACACTGTCATACTTAATAGTCGAGGAAGGGAGTAGATTTTCTTAGTCATTAAAGCGTCCGTTTGATATTATAATTGTTTTTAGATTTTTTTTAATATTAAAACATTAAAGTTATCTAAAAACATTAAAAAAAATTAATTTCTTATTTTTTCAAGACAAATATACTGTTAAAAATATTTAAAAGTGAAAGCTTCCGCTCTCCTACATAGAATCTAGATCAACTTCTTGAATAATCATTATACATGCATTATATTTTCTTTTCATAAATTTGTTGTTGTATTTAAATACCGAATAAGAAAAAAAATATATATATATATATACTTAAAAACTCACATTATAAATCCAACTTCATTTCTTTCTTTGATTTTGGACAAACTCGAGGTATTTTGATTTTCTAAATAACAATTATGAGAAGATTTTAAGATATATTTAAAATAGAAAAGTTTGGTGAAGAAAAATATTTTTCTTTTCCTAAACTTGCCCTAATCTCTTTTCTCTTTTTAGCTGCAATAATTTTCATTGCTTTTTAGCATTAAATTTTAGATCCATCGTCTATGTTCATATATCCGAATTAAGTTTTCATTTTTTTTTGGTTAATAATAAGAAATTTTTAAGTTGTAGTTTATATATAACTCGAAACCAATTATCTGTTTAGGAATGTATTGATTTTGTTTTTTAAATTATTTTTCATATGAAAATATATTAAATTAATTTTATTTTAAATTGTTAATATAAAAAAATTATTTTATTATATTTTTAATTATAAAATACTTTTAAAAAACATTATGTTATACATTACCAAATTTATTTTTTCTATTTTAGAGCATGCATTCAAACTTAGGAAGTAAGCCCTAAAATCTACTTTGGGTCGAGAAAGCTCAAATCTATCTCTATTCGACCATTTTAATCCAAAAACAATTCATCAAGCATAGCTCAAACTATATTGGTAAGCTCTCTAAAATAATTAGCCCATATTATTATTCTACGGGACCCTTTGGCATTTGAGTTTCGTCTTCAAAGAAACATCAAGGCAAAAACCACAGAGACTAAAGCAGAGATCAAAATTCAAAGACTTTGTTTGTGTTTGGTTTCTCTGCTTCTAATCCATTGATTAATAATCAGGTAAATATGATTTACTTTGAGCAAATTTAATGATTTTTTCCCGATATTATTGAACAAAGTTTTTTTTTCCAAGGTATTCATGGTCTTTTCTTTTAGCAGACTTCAAAGATTAGAACTTTTAAATCTTCTGCACTTGCATAAGAATTGGAGGTGCTAATTATTGTTTCTGTTAGATTTGTGTTGGTGGGTTTAGGTTTCACTACAAGGAGATCAATTTGATTTGTGATAATTAATTAGAGTTTGTTAGGGCATGATAGGGGTTTGGTTCCTTTCCTAGGTTGTAAAATGAATTTATATGAGAAACCCATTCGAGGAATCAGTTTAAAACTTTGTGGAAACGGTAAAAGAAGCTAACTTTGTTGGGTTTTTTCATTGTGGAGGGGACTCTGTGGATGTTTGAATTTTTTTTTATGGCGTATTTGGTTGCTGATAGAGTTTAGGATTTCGAAAAGGGATGTCCTTCATTGAATTTTAGACTTTCTTTTCTGCATTTTGCAAACTAAATCAGGTTCGAGCATAAACATGTGAATTCAATTTTGTGCGGATTGTTTCTGGAAACTGAAATCCTCGATTATTTGTATTATGCATCTTGATATCTCGTATTCATAATTAATCAGCTAATTGCTGGCATTTGCAGCCTTGGATAATTTTCATGAAGGGTGTCTTTTCTGACTATATTTATACTCTATTGGAATCTAAAATGGCATTTTTTTCCACTTTCTTCTCCTCTGAAATGAAATGTTTTATTACTTTAATTCTTGATTTGTGCTAAGGTGGTTGAAGATGGATCGTAGATGGTACAGTGATAAACAAGAAACAAGCACCCACAATAAACAGCAACTTGTTAGAGAACAGGTAATTTCAGGCTTATAAAATTATATTGCCTTTTTTTATGGCTTTTTGCATATTTGATGGATTGCACCAACATAGCCTATTCAATACAGTAGGCTTAATGAGGAGATTTTTGTGAATTTCCAATTGGCTAGTTATAAGTGGCTTGTAAATTTCCCCAATTAAGGAATAACCTAATTTTGCACAGTCGCTTAATATTTATAATAATTGTTCACATGGACATTATATTTTTATATTTTAATGGAAATTTTCCTTTACTATGTGTTTGTGCATTCATTACAAGTTTCGTGAATGGTTGAGGATCATGCAATCTCATGTGCATGGATGTGTAACATCGCATTTGT
>CM027574.2:367290-673752 GCA_015852605.2 Populus deltoides | reverse complement strand
TTGGAGCACAGCTTTGATCATGGTTGAGGACTGGTTGAGCTTTTGCAGATGTCCCTCCAATCCCCAAGCAAATCTGATCCCTTCAGCAGCTATGGAACTCACCCTTGTCAAAGTCTCCTCCATGGCAAACGTAAAAAGAAACTCTGCAGCCATTTTTTCTTGTTTTCTTTGGGAAATCAAAGAAGAAATATTGGCCACCAGAAAGAGAAATGTGCTCTGAAATATTAAAGATAAAATGAAGTGTGCTTTGGAATATCTGCGCGTAGTTGAATGAGTGTCCCTATAATAATTAATTGATTGATGGCAGCGGCAGCATCTTGCCATCTTCCACGAAACCACAACAGACAATTTGTCAAGTTTGTCGGCATCGTATTTAGGGCACCTTTTTGTAGCTTTTTATTTATTTACATTTTTCACAAATTTCTTACTAGAAAGCTACGGACCGGATTATTGATATTCACTATGCTACCAAGGTTTAATAACTTAATCTTATTAAAAAATCAAGAAAATATATTTTAAAAAATATTAAGATAATAATATATTAAATTTACTTAAATCGATATGCTAAAGGGGTGTTTGATTTAAAAATATAATTGGTTTTTTTTAGAATTTATCTAAAAAGCATGTATTTTTTTTGTTTTTTGAGATGTGATTTGTACTTTAAAAAAGTTGTATCTTTGAAAAAAAAACATCATACCTCCAAGCCAAATACATTCTAAATCTACAACCAAGATCATAATACTATAATAACTCCACATAAAAATATAAAATAAACTATAAAATATAATTTTTAAATAGTCTAATATTAAATGATGAAATTAAAAAAAAAATCAATTAAAAAAAGAACTCGAATTAACTCCAGTTAACTTGTTAATCCAATGAATTAAATCATGAGATCAAAATAATTATATAGAAAATAAATCTAAACAAATTATGTAACTCAATTCTTAATAAATCAAAAATGAAATAATGAATTTTCAAAACAATTCAATTAAGAAAAGACAAAAAAATAACTAAAGACAACTTGATCTAACATGTAAAACTTATAACATGATAACCTGTTTAAAAAACAAATTAAATAACAACCAAAATCAACTCAGGTTAACCTACCAAACTCATGACTCGGATTATAAAACTAAAATAATCACATAAAAAACAAATTAAAATATAAAAAATAACTTGAAATAAATTACAAAGCTATAAATTCCTAAACTAAATGTCAAATAATAAAAATGAAGTTGAAATATATATATATATATATATATAAGAAAATTATTGAAAAATAGTAATTTATAAAATGGTGTAAAGTAAAGTCATCACCTTATTGTTTTGTTAGGTTTTGCTAGGGTATTATATATATATATATATATAAGAAAATTATTGAAGGATAGTAATTTATAAGACAGTGTAAAGTAAAGTCATCACCTTATTGTTTTGTTAGGTTTTGCTAGGGTGTTTAGGAATGTAATCAAAATTTTTAAATTATTTTGATATATTAATATCAAAAATAACTTTTTAAAAATAAAAAAATATTATTTTAATATATTTTTAAATAAAAAAACATTTCAAACCATAATCCCTATTATATTCCCAAATCCACAATCATATTCTCGAGGCCAAACATCGACCCACGCTACGCCATAAAATTATATGACAACCATTCTAAAGACCCCACTTGCATATTTGGGCTCTCTATTTTCTAGCTCGAATGACAATGAGAAATCCAATAAGCATACTGTTGGGCAAAGTCTTCAAATCTAGCTAGCAAGCTCCTTTGATCGATGAGAAAACGAGGGGAGTTTATCTGAAAAGTTCATATCAGAACCCCAGACGAACACAATTATTGAACTATTGATTTCTGTAGATATCGAGCTGCGGATATTGAAGGCTGTTAAGACTGCTTTACTGAAGAGAGCTAAAAACAAGGCAATAATTACACTCAACAGCAAAATTATTTCTGTAACACTATCGTTTTTCTTAATTCATTGCACAAATGATTAGGTGTCTGAGAGGTCAACAAAACATCTAAACTGTATCCTACTGGAAGTTCAAAAAATCAACCGATGCAACACCACCATGTCTGTATGCTTCCCCCACCAATTTTCAACATCTCTTGCACAAGTGCACGACTTCGGTTATATGCGCCACCTTCTGTAATGAATGAATCACACAACACTGAATGCTGACTGTATGGTAGATGACACTCGAGATGCAATGGTCTGCGATGCAAACTGCTGGAACTGCTTCTTAGCATCTAAAAGAAGGAAGAATAATTTCACATCCTTTTCTCATATTTATCAAAATAATAAATAGAATGACCTAAGGAGGATTAGGCAATAGACCCAAGTGATCAATGCTATGTAAACAGTTAAGTTGTGAGGAATACTTTTAGCAGCAAATGAAATAGAGTTTGCGATAAAAATTCTACAGTATCAGCACATGCACAGAGTAAATTTATCCAGACTTACAGCAATTAGTAAGGTTAATCAATGTTGTGCAGACAGTTAAGTTGCGAGAAATACTTATAGCAGCAAATGCAATAGAGTTTGCATAATAATTCTATAGTATAAGTTCAAGCACAAAGTAAAATTATCCAGACTTGCAGCAATTAGTAAGGTTACTACTAAAAATGCAATGAATCTGCAATCATTCCACTTGTTTTGTTTTCTCATCCCTCACACGCTTGCCTAGAATATTAAAGGAGGTTATATTATCTGAATAGCAAAAGAATTAAAAACTTTTTCAACTCAAACTCTTAACTTAATTGATTTTGAATCGTCCATGGCAGAACAGCTTACAAGGCCAATGACATCACCATGTGTTTATTGGGAAACTGATAGGTTTATCTAGTACTGTGTTTTGCAGCGGAGCTGTTACTTGGTGGGAACCCACTAGAGCGTTGCTGTCTATCATGGCATTTTATATAGAATACGCTACTGATTAATCAAACCATAGTGTGATGTATCACAGGCTCAACATAGTCCTTTAAGGCTGAGTCTGAGTCTGATTTATTTGACACAAACTGAAACCTAAGTTTTCATTATCCATGTCTACTTCCTACCACTGGAAATATATGGATAAGAAGAATCCCCAATCTAATGGACAGTCTCCAGGACAACATTTAAGCAAATGACAATCTCAGAAAACCAATAAAATGTTGTTTGCTCACCTTTGCGACATTTGGTGAAGCCAACAATGTTTGCAATGCTGAGGGTCAAACATACTCCAACAATGAGGCAGTAATCTGCTTGGAACCTTATGAGAGAGAAAATTCCAAGCACAATCCAGGCGACCGCCTACAAAGTTAAAGGCAAATAATAAATAACATTCAAATGTAGAAAAGAGAGGAAAACAGAAGAAAAGTTTATATCTGAATTTGAACATCAGAAGGAGTGCAAACAACAACCAAAAATGACCATTCCACATCAATTTACAGACATTCTTCAATCAGGATCTTAAAAAATAGAAATGAGCAATTCACTTAACATTAGCTGCAAACTATATTGCATTTCTTTAGTTCCTGACAAGTATTCTGTATACACCCAAGACCCAACTTTTTTACAAATATGATATGCTGAGGATATGATTTAGTCAGTAACAAAAAGAAAATCAAATCCTATGTACTTACTGTTATGTAAAGAGTCCACCAGAACAGCCATGAGTCTTTCTTGTTCATTCGGGCTAATGACTAATGCCAAAACAAATATAAAAATGGATGAGATTCAATTTCAATATCAAACATCCTTATGAAATTGAGAAGGGCCAGTGCACAATGAGTACATATACAATCAAGCAAGAGTTTTGAAACTGACCTCTTGGTCAAGGGATTCAAATTTCCACACACTCTCACCCAGATCATTTATCTCATTCCACCACCTAAGGCCAACTAAAATCCGACCACTCACATTCTTGACCACCCAAAAATCAAGAGCAGCAAGAAGCACAGTCACCACAAAAATGATGACAAAGCTATTAAAAAAAAGAGCAGAGAGTATGTAAAATGCCAAAGCTCCTGCCTGCAGAAAAAAGAAACATAAGAATATTATCTTGTTCTATTTAAGTTAAATCAAAAGAACTAAACTTGTAAACACAAATTGGATATGTCACATACCTTGAAGAGAACATGAAAGAAACATGTCTTTGGATTGGCGTAATTTTCACCAGGGGGCTGTCAAGAAGGGTTAAACATAAATTATTCGTGCAGAAAAAAAAAATTCAATCAAATGCCATTCAGGATTTCCACTGCTTATATTTAACACTATTCCTATCTAATAGAACTTAAACAACAAAGGGATAACATGCTTAAAGAAGTGCTATACTCTCTCATTCCAAACTTCATAAATTCACTCCTTATCATTAGACACCAAAAGGAATCTCAGGATTCAAAAATTAGATAGAAAATATATTCTATAAACTTTGAACTGTCTGCATAAATTGAATCTCTTAATCATTGTCTCTACTGCATACTATATATCCTTCATGAACACAAGGAAAACAAAAGCAACATCGCCACTGAGTTTCTACTGAAATGATTCAGTAGATTGAAAACAAACTAAATATCTCATCTGGGTTTCCATTAAAATGATTTAATGCATTAAAAACAAACTCAAAATCCCAATCGAACATCTATTAAAATGACTAAAAGCAATGAAAACAAATACCGCAACCATGGTAAACAAGCTCAACATGACCCAGTACATTGAAAACAAGCACAACATCTCGTTTGGATTTCCAACAAAATCACTTAATGTAACAAAAGGAAAGCTCAAAATCCCAACTCAGCTTCTATTAAAATGAAAAAAAGCAACCAGTATCGCAACCATGCGACTAAAACGATTCAACACGTGAAAAAGAAGAAGAAGCAACATCTCATTCAGGTTTCAATCAAAACAATTCAATGCAACAAAAACAAGCTAAAAATCCCAAATGGGTTTCCATAAAACCGAATAAACCATGAAAAAACAAACCCAATATCCCAATTTGTTTTTCATTAAATGCAACAAAAATTGCACCTTGACATTGCCTTTTTCTTCCTCGAAACCGACCCACATGAGACTAACATTGCCTCCCCATAAAAAATCTTGGCTTGACAACTCAAAACCAATCACATAGGTACTTAATAGTCCAATTAATTATAAAGATTATCATATTTCTAAAAAACCAATCCAAGCTCAAAATCTCCAACCAAAAAAGCAGATCTAATAAGCAGTCCAAATTCATGGATAAATTACAAATTTAATCGAGCCCCATAATTATATTCAACAGAAAGCAATTATTTTTTTTTGAGAAATTGAAGAGAAAGACGGCGACTTGACTCACCTGGCTAGGATCCATTTTAGAGCTTCTCTTCTTCTTTTCTTTTGCTTTCTATTGGTTTTGTTGATTTAAGGAGAAATTTTCTTTTAGGGACCTTTTTTGTTAATGTATTCGTATAGAGTTAATTCCTCATATTTATGAATTGGTCCTTTTAGTCTTACAAAGTTACTCTATCCACCCCAAATTCTTTTTTTTTCTTCTTCTTCATTTTATTTTAACAGTCAAAATATTTTATGAAAGTTTTTTCATACCATTAGTTTTGGAAAAATCTCAAATGGACATCCAATTTTTTTTCTCAAAAAAACATCATTTAAGAATTCATCTGAGTTAACCCGATGACAATAACCTAAGCTTTAAGCCGAGCCAGATCTCGATCTAGTCTGACTAATATGCCGACTATGAAGTTACAGAGAAAGAGTAACTTATTTATTTAGTCCTTGGATTGTAAAGCTAATTACAACTTAATCCTTCATGTTTTAAAAACCTATAATATAATTCTTAGTTCTTGTTGACTCTCGTCTTATTAAAACATCTTTGGTTCCATTTCTATCTAAGAACTTTGAATTTTACATTGTTACAATTTGAATTTAAAAAAAAAACTATAAAAATTTTAATAATTTTAATTCCCAACAAGAGTCAATTTAGGGACTAACTTATACGTTTTCAAACAAAAAAAGACTGTTGTAAATAGGTTCAGAATCTAGGGTCTAAAGAACAGTAATAGTTCACTCAAAGAGGAAACAGGAGGTGGTAATGTTGTGCATGAATGAGAGGCTATGGAATATGGATATAAGTATAAGCAAAAGTGAGGTGGATGATGGGGTCATTGTCTTATCCTAAATTGTTAGAAACCAAGAAAAAAAAATGAGAAAAATAAAACAAAGATGAAGCAGAGCCAGAAACTTTCAAATTTCTGTTTGAAAATACTTGAAAAGGCAAAGAGAGGATAGTGGTTGAGACTAGAGAGGTAAGCACAACATGGCTAGGTTGGTGGCTATGCAGCAACAAACTCAGCCTTCTTTATCTCTTCTACTTTCCTCTCTTTCTGACTTCAATGGCACTAGACTCCACTCTCAAGTCCAGGTCTGTCTTCCAGTCTTTCTGCATGGCAGTCCGTCTCTTTATTTGCTTATAGTTAGTCCATGTGTCAATAGTTGTGTACTTTCTTGCAGTGTAAGAGAAGGGCATGGCAGACAAAGCGAGCATTACAAGTTTCAGCATCAAGTTCCAAGAACATTCTTATAATGGGAGGCACTAGATTTATTGGTGTGTTTTTGTCTAGACTTTTGTCAAAGAGGGTCATCAGGTAGACTTACTATTACCATTTTCTCTTATTTTGTCACTTCTTTGAATGGAATAACTGCAGAGGTGCTTTAAAATCTTGGCAGGTGACCTTGTTTACTAGAGGTAAAGCACCAATTACACAACAATTGCCAGGTGAATCAGACCAGGATTATGCTGATTTTTCTTCCAAGGTATATATATGAGCCAAATGGGTATGAGATTCTTGCTTCTTATTAGATTTCTATAAAGAAATGAAGTACTAGTGTTGGACTCAGTAGGCTAAAATTTTTATTGTTGATCATGATTTTCTAGGTCTTGCATTTGAAAGGAGACAGGAAAGATTTTGAATTTGTGAAAACTAGTCTTGCTGCAAAAGGCTTTGATGTTATCTATGATATAAATGGTATGCAAATGTCTTATGACTGCATCCCTTTCTGGCACAATATTTTGCTCTATTCATCTGATGCTGATCTTCCCTTTTCGATATATTTTTAGGCCGTGAAGCAGTTGAAGTTGAACCTATACTGGATGCTCTGCCAAAGCTAGAACAGTAAGCACTCAACAGTGTATTGATGATTTTGTTTATAATTCTAATATCCATGTGTATGATCATTTCATTGTTAGCTTTGCCTTTAGCTTGTTTCTGTGGCACTTTTTTCGAATTTCGTTGTGCGTTTGATTCTTGTTATTGTTGATTAAATTCCTCAAATCTTGATAGCTTCCATGCTTCTCAATCAAAACCGCATTTTTTTTTTTATCATCAATGCAATTAGTTGATTCAGCTTATCTCTAATGCAACACAGAGGAAATGCAGTTTTTCAGAGAAGAGTCCTTAAAATTGGTCTGACATAATGGGTCAATCCGTGACCTATCGACCTAAAACATGATATAAGTCAGGTTTTATATTAAACCAGATAGGAGTTGAATTGTCAAACCCATTCGATACGGCTTAAAACCTGGATTAGACTTAGATTGATTTTAAATAAAAACAACGATGTCGTTTGGATTTTTTTAAAAAAAACAAAAAACTTCAAATAATGCTATTTTGAATTCATCTACGTCAACCCGTGACCAATGCCTTGAACCGGGTCCTGGGCCAAGCTAGGTTTAATAATATTGTTTTATGTTGCGATGCTGCACGCATTACGGTTCTTCTGCAGAAATCCAACAGAGAAACTGTTGTCGATAAACATGCTTAAACCATGGCTTTTCCCTTTTCTATTTAAACATCATGCGTGCGAGATTTGATCAATTATGGTTAGTTTACAAGAAATCAGGAAACTCCGCAGTCTATCTAGCCTTTCAATAATTGCTGCTGTCTTTGATAATCTGAAGTTCTGTTGATTCTCAGGTTCATATACTGCTCTTCAGCTGGGGTTTACCTCAAATCTGATCTTTTACCACACAGCGAGGTATGCCTTGTAGCATTTTCTTTTTCTCAATCTTCTGGTAACTATCTCTTCTAACCATATAATGTCTGGTTACAGAAAGATGCAGTTGATCCAAAGAGCAGGCACAAGGGAAAGCTTGAGACAGAGAGCTTATTAGAATCAAAGGGTGTTAACTGGACTTCTATAAGACCTGTCTACATCTATGGGCCCTTAAACTACAACCCTGTTGAAGAGTGGTTCTTTCACCGGTTGAAAGCAGGCCGCCCGATTCCAATTCCCAACTCAGGAATTCAAATAACCCAACTTGGTCATGTAAAGGTGAGCAAATCTTTGATTCCATCATGAGTCTCAGTATTTCCTGAAAGCAACTTTGGCATGAGTAACTTGAAAGCAAGTTTCTGGCATGATGAGTTTGAGATTCCCAGGATTTGGCAAAGGCTTTCGTTGAGGTTCTTGGTAATGACAAAGCCAGCCAGCAAGTATTTAACATATCAGGAGAAAAGTATGTCACTTTTGATGGATTAGCAAGGGCTTGTGCAAAGGTGATTCTGGATTATGTATTGCTGGATATATGCTAGACAGTTGAAGTTTTATAGCTCTTTCGGTAACTTTTTCTCTGAATTAACATATCCGACTGTATCTTCCGATCTTTTTCTCTCTCAGGCTGCTGGGTTCCCAGAACCTGTTATCGTCCACTATAACCCCAAAGAGTTCGACTTCGGGAAAAAAAAGGCTTTTCCATTCCGAGACCAGGTAATTTCTGATAGAATTTGCTGCAACCACCAATTAACATCAGTAGATTAAAACATGTTAAAAACTAATTTCTTTTGTGTTTCATGCAGCATTTCTTTGCATCGATCGACAAAGCAAGGCATGTTCTTGGATGGGAACCTGAATTCGACCTCGTGGAAGGTCTTGCAGATTCTTACAACCTTGACTTTGGCAGGGGAACATACAGGAAAGAGGCTGATTTCTCCACCGATGACTTGATTCTAGGCAAGAGCCTTGTTCTTCAGGCCTAGATCATTCATCCTATTTTCTTCTCCTTTTGCTTTTCCTTTTGCTATAATTTTTTTCTTTCATCCTTTATGTATTTTATTTGTTTCCAAAATTCACACGCTAGTTCAACAATTATTCATCAAATTTTACCATTAGAGGCTTCTTGTAAATGAGAATCGGACCAATTCTCAATCTTGTTTTTGTTTTTGTCCAGCCAATTTTCTTCCACTCCCTTCGAGGAATTAATAAAGAGTGAAAGCTAAGAAGCGATTCCATGTGTTCTTAATAAGTTGATTAGTGGTTTGAGAATCCTCAAATGTCACCATAATCCATGATTGCAAGAATCAATTACCTGAAATTCTCAAACAGATTCAACTACCGGAAGCTTAAACAACAGAAACATTGGACTACCTGAAGGTTAAACAACAGAAACGTTGGACCATTGCATAACGACACATCCGAACCTAGGGAGATTATGATTCAAAGAACAAAGTTTTTAGAAAAGAATCTCAACACAAGAATCATATTCATAGTTTAATTGCTGAATTCTTCCTCTCTAGTAGTCTGCTCTTCCAAAAAGGACAACTCTTTTACAATAGGCTTGAAGCCAATCCTAACAAGAAAGAAAAATCAAAATCTCTACACAGATTTTAGAAATAAAGAAAACCCAAAATTAAAATTCAAAATTAAATAGAAAACTAATAAAAATATTTTCTAGACCTAATTTGAAGGTTTTTCCGATCTTAACTGATTACAATCAACCAGCTTATTATAACACTAGGACTGATTGAGCTTAAGATAATAGTTAGATAAAAAATTATACCTGTTTTTATCATATAGACATGAGCAAACCTCTAATTGGGCTTGAACCTGTTAATCTAATCCAAATATATATGTATGCCATATGCTTTCCTTATAATCCAAGTACAATAGATACATACTGATGTTGGCTTTTCTGCTCCTAAAAATTATGCAATTGTTTAGTTTAATACAAAAACATGATCACTATTACATAGCATGCATTCTTATAAATCAAATTAAAGTACTTATATATGAAATTAATTAGTATGAAATATAAACTAATATAAATTTTTTATTAGACACTTGTTAAAGATATTAGTCCAAAAATATGGTGTTGTTGTCAAGAAATAAACCTTTTCTTCTTAAGATTTGAATGCTTATCACTTGGTGCAAATAATCTCTCGCGATTCTAACAACCTTACTTTCAAATAATACACTTTCTGTGAGAGCCTACGAACCAAAGTACTGTGAGCTCAAAATTTCTACAAATCTTCTAAGCTTTAGTATGGAGACAAAGGGGAAGAAAGACAGAGAAAACAAGAGATCTATTTCTTATATTCCTAACATAAAAGTACCAACACTTTTTCTTACACAAGAGTGCTAACTCAAATGTTAATATAATAGCTCTTTCTTTCCTCTTCTTCACTCTCCACTTCACGCTAGTTCTCTCCTTCACTTCTTCACCACCTATTTATAGGAAGACAAACCCTTAATTTATATCATGGCATATGTCATTTGGATTTCTTTGTTAAATCCTAGCGCGCGCGCATTTCATATCATTAACCTAACACACTCATATTTAACAAATACGGCTCACATTGACACCATTGCCTGTCATTTTGAATTTACCTTCCATTTCACCAAGCACATACAATTAGGTGAATAATCTCTATTAGGTGAATATGAGTCGAGGGTTTAATGAGATCAATTTCTGAGTCATCCACGGTTTGTTTTAATTATGAGTAAGTTTCATGTTTTTGTTAAAACAAATCTCTTACAGCGAATCCATCAAAACCTCCAAGAACAAGCAAGGTTTTACATTCGAACTCGTTTTATTTCGCAAGTATGTAGTCAGGAATACGCCATTAAGGTTTAGGCAGAGTCACACATATATCAGCACATATTTCTTTGAGTGTAGTATAAACTGAAAGATCTAGGGACTAATCAACAACTACTGCAAGTGAAGCTTCTGCAACAGCTCTCCACCGCTGCAACAGAACAATAGCAGTCCGAACAAGGAGATGGTAGCATTGGATTGATCATAACAAGCAACACCCAACAACCAAAGCAGTCTTAACAAGAGTTAAAAAAGAAGAAGAACAAGACTCAATGCTGGGACCAAGGCAGCGGAGGATTAGACCGTTCATCAGTATGGCCTGGAGTCCCAGGTCTCCAGAAAGGCCTAACAAAAGCAGTTTATTCTTCCTTTTCATCTTCATAATGATAACTCAGGGAAAGCTGCCTCTGTTGCACCAACAGTCAAAATAATGTTTCTCCCCTAGATTTTAAAGCTGAGCAAAGAGCAAGGAAACAGCAAGATATTGAAGCTATAAAGATATCAGATTCAATGCAGCAGCCAATCAAGGGTGCTTCATAGCACTCAGTGTCTTTAATCAAGTTCGCACGATAGAATGTGTAACAAAGAGGTGCTACCTACTTCAAAACCTGTAAGCTTCAACCTGCAGATTGATCACTCACGTGGATTACCTAAAAATATTTAACGTCAGCTCACATGAATCCTCAAAATAAATCAAATCAATGTGTTCATGACCACCAGAATCATAAATCCCCTAAAGCTAATGAGTTTCGTAGATGGATATTTTAGAAGACAAAATACGTCTTAGTGCTCCAACTATAAATCTCATCATTTTTAGCCCTCTATATGCGGCGGCTTTTAATTACAATTCCGTCAGACTATATTTTAGGCATCAAACTTAACATTCAGTTAAATGGACCCTGGTACGGGAGCTTAATGCTGGTGGTTTCTGTGTTAAAATTTAGTCCCGCAACTTGTCTTCATTTTAGTTTTTTATTTGAAGGTTTCAGGATCTATTTGGTATTACAGTGCAGTCTGATGTAGCTTATGTGGTAAGCCTCTGTTTTGTCCCCGCCACTAATTTAAAATTTTTTGTTTAATCAATACACACACCATGGCTAGTTTAAATTTTGTTTCGCAACATTTTATTATCAACCTCAATTTCAATCATTATTTTAATAAAATATTTTTAATATATTTTTTTTAAACAATTACTTCAACTATAATTTTAACCAAACACATATTTTAATTGAAACAATTATAACTAAAAATGATATTTTTTTCATACTACAATCACAAAAACTACTGTAATACCAAATACAGTATGTGTTTTTAATAAATGTGTGATTGGCTTTTTTTATTAAAAATACAATCTTTAAAGCACAAATCACACCTGGCAAAAATAAAAAATACATACATGCTTCTTTATATAGATTCCACAAAATAAAAACTAACTACACCTCGACTGACCCAGAGCCCATCGGTATCTGACCGAAACACCTCTATGATTATAAAGACAGAAACGGTGTCTCTATTCCAAGCAATAACCAATCGCTACCACCATGTTCATGTTCAACTCGACTATTGAAAACACTTGGAAACATTTCTAAACAATCTATCATAATACTTGCAATGAACTTCCCTGAGAACCAATCATAACTATTTCTTGTAGAGATGACTTCCATAACAATTTTCCAAATCTTCGGTAAAATTTCAACTTTGGATAAAAAGTTACACTGATGAAATCAAAAAATGATTAATTCCACACTCAATGCAAAGTCATTTTGATTAGCATCTTAGAAGCAAAACCAGTCAAGGTAGTGCACAGATGATAAGCCTACAAGCATTATAGAAAGAAAAAAATAAAAAATAAAAACCTGAAAAAACTCAAACAGCATGAGAATGCGAATGATATGAACTTGCACATAACCTAGGAGAAGCATTCAACTATGTACAGCCACAAATTCTGCAGCAAAAAGGTTAGCAACACAATGAGGACTCTCGGAAGTAGTGCTCCAAAAAACAAAACTACACATTATGATCTACACTACGAAGATGAAACTAACCGACCACATCAATCATCATCTGATAAACAAACAACCTCACTTTCTTGAGCCAATGGGTTTATGTTATAATTCAAATCTGTTAGCGGGGGAAAACTGCAGGGCTGAGTTGCATCTGTACTTGTTTGATTATCTACATCCAATAACGATTCTGGTCTGGAGAGGGATGTTCTAGAAGGAAAAATTCCCATGCTTTCAAGCAAATTTGTCATAATCTGAGGACCAGATTGTTGCACAGTTGCAGGAGCTACGGAAGGAATCTCTGTGCTCGTTTGATTATCTACATCCATGAACGATTCTGGCCTGGGGAAGGATGTTCTAGAAGGAAAAAATCCCATGCTTTTGAGCAAATTTGTCATAATCTGAGGACCAGGTTGTTGCACAGTTGCTGGAGCTATAGAAGGAAACTCAGAAAGTGTGGGAGAAGTTGTAGGTACATGTTGAAGGATCCCACTTGGGAAGGCAGAAAGACTAGTTGCCGACATGGATGCTGAAGGTCTAAAATGTTGCAGGTGTGGAGCAGGTGCTCGAATCTCAGTACCAACTTGGAGATTGCTTGTGGTAGGAGAGATGGAGCTGATATGTGGTGGTCTGGTTGGGGTGGCTGAAAAAAGTGCAGAGCAATGAACAGCCTGTACATGTGGGGCAGGAAGGGAAGATGTGGGAGTTGTCTGCAGACTAACTGCAGGAAGACCAGTTGAATACGGGCCAGTAACAATAGAAGGTCTCTGTGTAGAAGGTTGGGATGGCTGAAGCAGCTGCTGCATAACACCAGAGGTCATCTCTGCATGCCACCAACATTTCAACCAGGTTTAGGTTCAACCGAGACTCAAATGGATTCATAATTACATTTTCATGACTCATGTTTACCTTAGTATTATTTTAATATTTTTAATAGAAGGACATGTTACCCACCTTGCTGCCTAGATGCCCTATTATCCTTGCACTTGGTCCTGAATGCCTCAGCCAATATCTTATTCATGAGAACTTTGTTTTGATTGTCATCCATCTCTTTCTTCTTACGAAGGAATTCATATTCTAAATCCTGAAGTTTAAAATCATACGTTCTGCGAATTTGAGCGACAACTTCCTGTATCTCCTTCTCGCAATCAGATTTCAGCCGCAGCTTCTGCAAAATAGAAAAGAAATTTTCACATGGAAGGCAAAACCCAAGGTGTGTTTTGAGCACATAATACAAATAGGTCAAAAGAAAACAGACTGTATCTTCGTGGATCTTGATAATTTGGTCCGTTTCTGTGCGTATTCTATCCAATTCATTTTGCAGTGGATCTTGAGACGTGGATACAGGCATTCGAACAGCAGGTGCAGTTGCAGAATGATTGCTAATTCTAGAAGTAACAGGTTCTGTCCTCATGTTTGATATATGAGTCTGTGGTCCACCAACAGCTATCAAATCAATAGGCACATGTTGCGCAAATGAAGTTGTAAGCTGTGAACTAGTAGGGGAGTCGATGGATGGTAACAAATGCAGCGTATGCTCTCTGACAGGTGCATCATTTGGAGATTGATTGGACACTACAACAGGTTGGGATGCTGAGGCATCACTTTGTTGAAAAGCAATCCAGTTATCACAAAATTGTGCAGCTCTATCTTGCAATCTAAAGGGTTCAGTTGGTTGACTACTATCTGAGGCTACAGCAGGCATTCTGTCAATCTCTCTCCAAGTGGGGCCACTCCCCACTTCTGCAACAGTAGCAGTTTCAAAACCTCCTGATGGAAGCACTCCAGCCTGCTGATCAACTCCAGTACCACAAGCCAAGGTGGTAACACAAACTCCACTTTTCTCTTGACCAGTGGTACCACTCCCTACCACTGGAGTTTCACAAACCCCTGATGGAACCACTTCATCTGACTGGTTGACTCTATTGTTTTCAGACACTTCTAACAGAGACTCTCCATTTTGCAGGTTGACTGCTGCTACATCACTGTGAGACTCTTGATTAAGAATACAGACTGCACCATTCTGCTTATCAACTTCAATGGCAGTACCCAATTCCATACTGGCTACTCCATCTTTATCCAAAGCTGTGTTAACGGCCTCCTCAGCTTCCGGAGGGGCTGTTTCAGGCACTTCCAATAAAACTTCTCTTCCATCAATGCAAGACGTGGTTCTGGCAGAAGTTTGTCCTTCAGAAGGTGAAGGACTTAAAGAAGCAGCATTCTCCATGGCACCGGTGGAACTGACAATCTCAGTCACTCCCAATGGAAATTCTCTATCAGGCACCATTAATGCAACTCTACCAGAACTGTCTTCAGATGATAATTTATGAATGCTGTTCTCAGGACCATCATTACAGCTGTTAGCCTCAGGTATTCCCAATGTAATCTTCAAATCAGGAATTTGTTCTTCACATGGAGATGAATTTACAGACACAACATCCTCTGAAACATCCCTCGCAGTTGCAGTCTGAGGCACTTCCAAGGGAACCTCTTGGTCAAGCATGCTGGATGCAGCTCCATCGGACATTGGTTTGGAAGCAGCCATTACCCCAGGAAGTACATCCTCATTTGAACTCACAGTTTCAGGAACTTCCAGTGGAACATCTCCATCTGGCATGCTTTGGACTCGTTTGGGAGTCTGTTCTTTGGAACAAGAATTCAAAGTGACAGTGTTTTCTTGATCATATCCAGACTCATTTCCAGGTGGTTTACTTATTAATTCAGCATGTGCCCAGGACTTCACTCCTTCAATCCATTGAGCCTTCCTCTCTTGCAACTTGTTCCTTGTAGCCAGTTGCAACTTCAAAAGATTATTAAGACGCATATCCATCTGCCGTTTAAGTTTTTCGAACTCTTTTGCATATACATTATCCAGCATCTTAAGTTTATCCACTGAACTATTACTGTGTAAACGAATAACAGCTGCCTCTGTTCTTTGCTTATGTTCGAGCTCTGCCTTGTCTTGCTCATACTTCTTTTCAAACTCTTCCCTTTCTTCTTGTTGCCTCTGCAATAGCTTCCTCATCTGTTTATCACATTTCTTTTCAATGTCTTTGATACTTTTTGAGTAATCTTTTTGTGCCAATTCCAGATGAGAAAGGACCTGATTCATGGAGAACTCCTGACCAGATCTGAGGTTTTCAACCTCCATTCTCACTTTTTGCTTGTTAGATGGTGTTGACAGTGAAGATCTTCCATTTGACTGATTCTGACTGAAATCTTCTAATGAAAAACCTGAAGCTTTTGGAGAGCCAGCTACCTTACAAGTCCCAGTGCGATAAAGAAATACTTTCCTCAGACATCGCAACTTTGAGTAAACGAAATCTGCCTCGTCTTTCTTGCAGCTGAAATTCAAATGCTCTTTTGCAAGTGCAAGTGATTCTTTGTGATCAAGTTTGTGCTTTAGCATGGAAGCTGCAGTCCAACACTGCAATATGAACAGCACAAAGTAAAGCAGGCCGTCAGCAAAAGGTATCAAACATTTATGTGATCACTCACCAGCACAGTTCACAACCAAGGAAAAAAGAAGGCATGCTCAGTAATTATCACAGATATAGAAAATGCAGAAGTACCAAAAAGCAAGGGATGAACAGAAACATGGAGAGAGAGAGACAGACCGCTGAAGTCAAGAATGTCAACACCAAATTTTTTAAATCCAATTAGTATGAAAAAAAAAAAGGAAAATAATCCATTGACACTGTAGTTTCCATCCTATGATAAAGATCTTACAAGTAGAGGGCAAACTAACCTGTTTTAGTTTGCTTTAGGCACTTTCCCATTAAATTATTTTCTTTCCTGGATAAATAGATAGGACCTAAGAAACAAGAATCATATCTTCCAAGTGTGATTAGAATTTCACATTTCTAATCGACTTATTTCATGTTTACAATTCTTTTTTATCCAGGTCTTCCTACTATTCTTAAATAGAGGATGTAGTAGAATATGAAAGATTTTTTTCATCTTCAAAATAATCAGATATGATAAATTCCAACCTCGATTCAGATAAAAAGCCCGCTCCACAATCCTTCATTACACTGAAACAATCACCTTATTCACAAGGAGTAAATAATGCATTCAACAAAAAGCATACTAGAATGTTTGATATAGGTATTTTTTAAAAATACCTCCCTTCAATTTCCTCAATATGTCAGGTCATATTTTTGGCTGCAAATCTTGTATCCCCAGCGATCCCTCCTCTTTTTAATTCCTACATACTATTGCTTTAGATTGAAGGTGTAAACTGACCCCAACAGAGGATACAAAAGCTTCAACTCTGCTCGTTAGTTTTTGAAACTCAGTCAATTTACACTTCTTAAAACAACCAGTCGCTTTGCAAAAATAGGAATTAACAATTTAGAAAAGGTAGATAACATGTCATGCATTTAGAGATCTCTCAGATTCAAAACCAACCAGTAAGATATTAAAGCTATTGCAAATGCAATGAACATTTCAAAATATCCTCAAATTCAACAACCATGATCCAAAATGACATGAACATGGTAAAGCATCATTTTACAGTAGTGACTGAATTATTATGTTTTAATCAGAAGGTGTAAGAGTTGTGTCACAAGTAAATTAATGATCAAACAGCAGGAAAATATAGAAAAAAGAAGGTTCTAACCAAGGATATCAGAAATCCCTGCAATAAGCTAGGTGGTTCTCTACTGACATGGTGATTATTCAGTACATATTCCCGAAACTGTTCCACCATGACTTTGACATTTTCCTGAAGGGATAGTGAAACATGTCAACATAACAACATCATAGAAGAAATACTGCTGCATAATCTTGAGATCAATTATGAAAATAATGATGTTTCCCGATACATGACCCAGCAACATCCAGCAAATTCATAAGTCCAGAGTAAACATGTTAATAAAGTAAAAGAACCCATCAAAGCAGTAAGCATATCATTTCCCTCACTTTTAATAGAGTGAAGATAGAATTTGGTTAATTGAGTCCTGGCAATGTAAGCCAACTAAGACCAGAGAGAGTTTTCTTCTATTTTATAAGTTTTCCTTTTTCCTTTTATATTGTTACTCAGTGACCCATAAGATTTGCCTCTCACAACCCAGAGAAACACTAGAGGAGATGGAAAAAATAGCAGATCATCATTGTCAGAATGCTAAGAAACATGAAATATCAAACAAATTTTCCTATTTCAACGGATGACAAGGGAGAGGATTTGTGATGCCATTGAGAAAACAAGAAATTAACAAATAAAAATAAAATTCAAACGCGACATTTGATGGTGATGATATTCCATTTCAAATAGGAATTGAGTGAAATTGAAATTCAATAGTGCCCAATAATGCAATGCTCTCTAGGCCAAGATTCATAGTATCTTTATCTCATTCAGATCTTAAACAGTTATTTCAATCCAATGCCAACAGTAGGGATCATTGCAAGGTTGATGGCTTGAATGCACAAAAAGTAGGGTATTTACCAGATTTTTTCTTCTTTATTTCTATGCTTAAAATCAATTCTGAAACCAATTCAAAGTACAAAGAATAGCAGTAGATAAGCAGACCCAATACACCACATCAAAGAACCTACTGCAGCATTCATGAACAAGTGCTAGAGAAATTAACTTCTTCAGAGGGATGAGATGCATACTGGGAGTTGCAAAATTTCACAAAGTTTTGCTATCTCAGGCTTCAAAAAAAGATGGAGACTCTTCTCAGAATCATCATGCAAGTTCCTTCCTCCATTATACCCAACCATGTCGGCTTTCAGTACTTGTGATAATTTACTAGTCAACTGTGAGAAGTTGGAAACGTGATTCGCATCAGTTGTGTTAAGAAGGCCAATTGAACTTGGCATGACTTGAGACATCTTATGCACTGGAGCTCCAGAAGTTCCTGCAGAAAAAGAGACATTTTATGAAGATTAATTAAAAAAAATCAAGGAAATCTCACAGTGTTTGCCACCTAATGCTCTGAGAAGAGTACCATCTGTGCATACAGGATAAGGAACAAAACCAGAACAATTAATCAACAGTGAAACTAGCCAGTTACCTATTAAAGCAGCTTTCAGAGAAGGCGAATCAGTGTTATTGTTGGACACTTTATTGCGCTTCTTTAACCTTTGCCTTTCGGAACATGAATCCACAGAATCAGTTCTGCCGCACTCATATGGAGCTGCATCGCCATCTTCATTTGAAACCATTTCCATAGCATCAAAATTCAAGTCGTCAATACTTCTTTTTTGTTTAGAAGACATCACCTTGCAACCACTCTTCACCTCAGTATCAACCCCAGGTGTCCTATTTACTATCAGATCTTGGCTACCTTCCAGTTTAGCTTTCTTTTGTTTCTGTTTGAACAGTTCCCTGTAAGCACGAGCATCCATTCTCTTAATTCCAACCAGGACAGTTTTGATAACAGGTTTGTCAGTGTTTCCAACTTCTTCAGTTTCAAGTTGTTTCACACTCTTTTCTTTCTTGTGCTTTTCCTTCATAATTAAAGAGCCCGAGCTTTTACCACACTTCGTTGAACCAGAAGAACTAGATGACGACTGATTCTTACCCTTCTCAGGCCTTCTAGAAGGAGTCGGTAAACTTTGTTTCTCAACCAATCTCTCAGATTTCCTTGTAACAGGAGGAATTGCAGGGGGGGTCTGCTTCTCAATACGTTCAGACTTTCTACTACTTGAAGGGCTTGGAGTCAAGTTTTTCTTGAATGATGTTTCTCTAGCTGACTTTCTTAGACCAAAAGTATCATTAGCAGCACCCAAACTGCTTGATGATCTGTTACCAATGTTTCTCCCTTTTATATCATTACTTTCCTCATCCTTACCTTTACGACTAACCTTGGTATCATTTCCCATCCTGCAAGCTGTAAACCACAAACAACAACAACAACAACATGAGATCAAACCAGGTCAGGCTTAACATTGATGTTTCACAAGCAATTGACCAAACCAAACCGAAGTATCCCTATATTGGCAAATCAATCCCCCACTCTTCCACTTACATTCAACCCCATAAAAAAATTACTATATTTGAAGCAATCTTACAAAAACTTAGACTGGATATTCTTGGAAATTATGAACAACATTCTCATAAAGAAAAAAAATATTAATTATTAGAATTTCCAAGTACAATATTCTCATAAAAGAAACAAAAATTGCCAAAAAAAATTAATTCTTAGAATTTCCAAGCAAAAAGTTCTCAAAAAGAAAGAATAATAGCAAAATCAATGAAAGGCTTAGAAGACATGAACAATGTACAATCAAGGCTGCATGTTCATTTCAATCACTGCAATGCCATTCATAATCACTGAACCACAAGAACCTAACGAAAAAATCAACAGAAACTACAACAAAATTACGCTAAACAAAACCCTAAGTCACTGAAAAAATTACTTTTTTCTTTTTCAATTTCAGATTAAAAACCCTATCGGAAGGAGGGGGAGGAAAGGGGTGGATGAGATTGGAGTTCTAACTTACCGGAGAGAGAATCGTTGGGAGGTCACCGGATTTAGTCTTCCGACGGCATTTGACACTCTCCAAAGAGCTCCTTCTAGCCGGAGTCTTTAATTGCCGAGTAGAAATGAGTAAAGAGTTGATAAAACTTTACCAATGAACAGGGCCGCAGGGGAGGGGTTAATGATCAATGTCACGCTTTGTACCTGCCCGGTTGGGAGGTTACTTAGATGTTATCTTTAGTCCTACTACTTTACTTGTATTCAATTTAGTCCAACACTAGAAGGATTGGGTACCACGGTCGGACTTGGTGGCAATCATTGTTTTAAAACCTCATCTCACATGATGGTTTAATTTTTGTGATCTAAGGTCTAAACTAAGCCAGATTTTAATAAAAGTGAAAGAAGAATTGATTTGTTACGACTTGGATAAAAAGCTGATTCCTAACCTGATAAAATTCAGTAAAAATCTTTGATGTATTTTATAAATAATAATTTTATTTTTATTTTTTTTATATAAAAAAATAAATTAATCAGAATTAATTTGAGTTAACATACTTGACTCCCAGTCATAAACTTGTTTTGAGTCAACCCTGAACTTTCAATTTGAAAGGGCAACTCGACAAAATAAACATAGATAGAAATTAACTCGGGAAATAGTAATATAAAAATCCATATTTAAAATCTGATTTAGAAACTTGATATTATTAAATTCATGTTATCATATGTGAAAAGCTTAAACTAAAAAATAAAAAATGAAATTTTTTAATAATATTTTCTCAATAGTCAAAGTTTTTATTGTTGACAACGGTCAATTATAAAGAGATAATTTGTCATAATTAAGAAAATTTACAAAACTCAATTAAAAAAATATATAAAAATTATTTTACAAAAAGCGCATTTCAAATTTAATTTTTTGATGAACTCTATAATATAAAACCAATTTAGTATATTATCAAATACTTAACTGTGTTTTTTACACCGCAAATATCGAAGTTAAAACTAAACAAACACACCCTTAACTACAATGTTTTTTTAATAAACTATATAACTTTAATATACATGAAAATGAAAGATAGTGGAGGTTGATAATTGATTGGATGTTAATCCACTCGAACAGTGATTCTAAACTTGCTTTGTGTCAATTGATCTGAATTAGATTTAAAAACTATAATATAAAGGTTAACTTGATAATTATAGATTGAATTAATGTTTGCATTTGCTTAAACTATATATAAAAACAAAAAATGAAAATTTTAAATAATTTTTTCATCAATAGTCAAAGTTTTAGTTGTTGACTTAACTATCAATCACAAATGGAGACACAATTTGTCATAATTGAGGGAACAATATTTAACTACAATGTTTTTTTTTAATATATCTTTAATATACATGAAAATGGAAGACATTGAAGGTTGACAAATGATGTTAACTCACGTACATATTTAAAATAATTATTGTTAAATCTCTTACATGTTTAAACATATGCCACATAAAATTTTAAATTTAATATTCATAAGTATAGTAATTAAAAATTAGATAAATATATACTTTGAAGATTAGCTTGTAATGTGATTTTTTTAAATATATATCTAAATGAAAACAACAAAATAAAAATAGTATGTATAAAAAAGATAAAATATAGGTGAAAAACACTTGAAACAAAAACCCTAAACATTGTAAATATTATTTTACAAGGAAAAAAACGAGTAAATTTTTTTTATTATTAATCTATAAAAAATATCAATATATCCTTAATTTAAATATAAACTAAATAACCTTATTATAATTTCTTCTTGTCCCACATCATTAATGAATATAAAATACTATGGTGTAATCTTGGGGTATAACTTAATTGGTTATGCCCTGAATTTGCTTCTCAGAGATTATCAATTCGAGTTTTACAAACCTTAAGGTTATTGGAGACTTAAATAATCGTTAACTTCAGTGCCCGTGGGATTAGTCAAAGCGTGAACAAACCAGCCCAGACACCAATAATAAACTAAAAAAACCACTGTGTTGTACCTCTAATATGCTCTTGGCTTTGCAACCTTAAGTTAACATGCAAAACTACTGCAAGCAAACACATTGTAAGATGTCAGTTTACAGGAAAATATTATATATAAAACCAATTAATGACTCAATTTGATCACAACTCAAGTTTGTTTATATCTATAGAATCTGCAATTTGCTTTCGAGATCAGCTATGACCTCAGAAGTTGGCAAAAATCTGTGAAACCCCTCCAGCAAATCAGGATAGTCTGCAAACAGCTCAACCACATCTCTGTACACATCGGCCACGTCCTTGCACTTGTTTCTGTATGCACATAAAGTCATCAAAAAGTCTTTGTAGGCCTCCTTGTTGATGCGCTTCTGCACCTTCCTTACAAAATCGACAGCTTCTTCATGGTCTATAGTAACCTTCTCGGCGGCCATTGATGCTTCTTAATTGATGCAATTCTGAGAAGGTTAGAGAGCCGAATAAAAGAACAGATTACCCTAATTATTATTATTATTGTTTTTGTATTAATCGGAGCACAATATTATATATATTTGTGCCCTATCAACTCTAATTAAGTCGGACTCCTATCCTGGTTATTACCTGCAGGGCATTAAGCCTATCCAATAGAGTAAGCATTAAAGAATATATATATATATATATATATATGGCCCATACCCGTTAAGAAACCACCTACTTCTCAAGTCTCAACCCATGGCCCAAAGCATTTGAAGTCCTTATGTTCAAATGCTTTTCAAACTAGTTCTCTGGATCAATTTTACTATAAGTTAAAACTCTAAGAAATAAGAATATTATAGATATAGAAAGATTTTTAAAATATTTAATTTTGTTTTGATTTATTTTTATTTTTCAAAAACTTATAATAATGAATAGGAAAATAAAATTAACAAAGTAAATTATTTATTTTCCTAAAAAAGTTTCTATATCAAATGTTTGTTTCTTTGTTTTTTTGTAATTAGGCTGTCAACTATAGTTATTAAATCCAACCCTACCTCTACCCAATGGTTTGACTCTTGAAAGTTAAAATCCACGACTGGAGCAAAGTTTTGATTTGATCTAATTTTGACATTATTCTCTAACCAAATCCAAATAACTTTCAAATTAATATGCAAAACTCAATGCATATACTTATATTCAAAATCCAAATTAATGGGTCTTATCCTGATCTATTTTATTGCTCCGGAATAAATTATATTGATTGTATACCTGCTCCACGTATAATATATATATTTATTTTCAGTATAGTACTCATCTATTATTTCTCATTTTGCAAAATCCTAGCCATTAACTTGAAATGTTATATAAGTCAAGATTTAACCAGTGTTATGTATTAGGGTATGCTTGATACGTGGGTAAAGGAGTTTTCCACCTCTTTTGCTCTGCAGGGGTTTCTGGTGACAGCAAACGAACCTGTTCCGGATAATTTGCAATCAATGACCGACTTCCAATTAATTGATGCTCTAAGAAATTATCTGTGGAGAAGGAGGTATGTCATTGTTTTGGATGATATATGGAATGTAAACGCTTGGGAAACAATAAAGTATGCATTTCCCGATTGTAACTGTGGTAGTAGAATTATCTTCACTACACGTTTAAGTAAACAAGTGCTAGTGGATGATGAGATTAAGAGACTTGTCAGAAAATCAAATGTTCGAACAAATGACTTCCCCAGTCTACGAAGAAAAAAGCAAAGTAGCTTACACAACATGTTGGAGGAACACCCCGTTCCACAAGCTTGAAGAAAAACATTAACAGACTAATGAAAATAATTGTAGGGCCCGTGATCAAATCAATTGCTCAAACGATAATCACAATTTATTTTAATTATGTTAAATTTTTATATATTAAAGAGTTTATATTGAAAAATAATTTTTAATATTGAAAGTAAGGGGGGTTTCTTTTTTATTTGACTTTAAATATGTCAATTAATCATGTTTTAGATAATGTTTTCATCAATAATTCAATATTACAGGAGTAAGTTAATCAAGTTATTTAACATATAGATAAATTTAACATAAAACTTTTTTTTTTTTGCAAGCCATTGATATTGTCTTTCATTTTCAATTTTATTGGCCCACTCGTTGGTCTATGTCGGTCATCTCTGCCCTAACTTTCTTTATTCAAACACATCAATATTTTAATCAATGTATTTTCTTCTTTCGTAGTTATATAAATATATTTATATAACTATTGGAGACATAATTATTTCTGTCGTTAAAAATTACGGACGAAAAGATTCTGTTGGTGATTCCGTCGGTTTTCACCGATTTTCAGGTAATGATTTTTGTTTTTTTGGTTCTGTCCTTTATTTATATTCTTGCTATGCCCTGATGGATTGAACCTTGTGTCGTATGTGAAATGTTGTTAAAAAGGAAAGATTTTGTTTGTGTTCGTAAGAAAATGTGTTTTAAGATCTTGCTTGCTTGCATGCAGTGTTTGATTTTGATTGTTTAATTGGTGTGAGATTTAGGAAAGATGGGCCATTATGAAACCAACCACCTCTCAAGTCTCGACCCATGGCCCAGAGCATTTGAAGTCCTTATGTTCAAATGCTTTTCAAACTAGGTCTCTTGATCTGTTATAAGTTAAAACTCTAAGTAATAAGAATATTATAAATATAGAAAGATTTTTAAAATATTTAATTTTGTTTTGCTTTATTTTTATTTTTCAAAAGTTATTATAAATCTTTATATAGAAAATAAACTAGAAAGAGGACTTGATTTTATACCTGCTCCACGTATAAGATATATTTATTTTCAGTATACTACTCATCTATTATTTCTCATTTTGCGTAATCCTAGCCATTAACTTGAAATGTTATATAAGTCAAGATTTAACCAGTGTTATGTATTAGGGTATGCTTGATACGTGGGTAAAGGAGTTTTCCACATCTTTTACTTGTGTTTATAACAATTTCAAGGGTACGAAAAAATTAATCTAAAGAAGTTTAAGATTTAATCTCAAAAGCGGAGTTAAATGGTAACTTTATGGAGGGTGGAAGGGGTACAAAAAAAATGATTTATCAATGGGAGAGATATGGAAGTAGCTAGGTTGGAAGGGTAAATTAAAAAATGATAATGATAAGATTTCAGAAGTAGAAAATAATTATGTCAATTATAATACGACATTAATTCTAATGGGTTTCTTTCAAGAGCAAAATTATGATTTTCGTGTTAGAAAAATAATATAAGAAAATAATTCTTGAATCTCTGTTTCTAATCGGAACAGGGTAGCAACGAGAAGCTTGGAGAGGTCGCAGAATGCCTTTCTTTTGTTCATGAGGCTGCCTGTCGAAACGCTGAAGATTTGCCAGCAACTTGTAGGAATCAAATCAAAGCCCCTTTTAAAAATTTAATGACCAAAAGGAAGAAAATAAAAAAAATCTGCCTTATGTTTAAAAAAACACCTCCCTTCTGTTTCCTCAACATGTCAGTTCATATTTTTGGTTGCAAATCTTGTACCCCTTGCGATCCCTCTTCTTTTTTAATTCCTGTGTGCTATTGTTTTAGATCTGAGGTGTAAACTGACCTCAACAGAAAATACACTCTATACCCAATCTATGTAGTATGATGAAAATACATAATATTTCTTCTAACATGCCAAAAAAATATTTATTTTCAGTACACTACTCATCTACTATTTCTTTAGTTTTCTTCTTGGGCATAATCACCAAGCCTGTATGCATGTACAATCTAGAACAAAATGGAATTACATTGCAGGACTTTGGTTTCTTAGATCAATTTTCTTTGGAGTTCACAGCTATGACTATAAGCTACCAAAGACAAACATGTTCTTGAAAAATTTGGTAAACAAACTTAAATCATCTGTAACATTTACAGACTCTGATGACTGATCGGTGAAACTTCATTTTTTTAATCTGTTTGTTGAGCAAGTTCAAGCAAGCACTAGGATAACTTACTGGTGAAAAATATTAATCTACAATTTACACTTAGTGATAACATGCATGTAGATATCTTATTGGTTGGGTTTTACAATTTACACTCTAATTTATAAAACCAGGAGTAAATCACATGTATCAGAGGTTTAGGTAGCTTCCTGCCCATGTGAAAACACAAGAATGTTATCCTATTGCAATATGACATGTGTTGTTGGACACATGCCAAGCACATTATCACATGAACAATGAATCAGCAGAAGGAATTTTTAGTTAGGTATTAGTCTTAAGATTTAAAATTAAAAAAAAAATCATAATTTTTTAAATACCATATCAGCCCCCTAACTTATAAAAATGACAAATGATACCACTGGCTATCCCATGCTATAGCTGGCTATATGTGAGGCCTTAATTTGCCTAGGGCCATATGGTCCACGTAATAATTATCTTAAATGAAAAAAATGTTATCTTTCATGCACAATGAATCAGTAGAAGGAATTGTTAATTAAGCCTGGAACCCTGTAGCAAACATCTGAGATAGAAACTGCATCAAGGGTTTTTGTTCTTCCTTTCTTCAAATTTTGGCGAGAGAAAAGAGATCAGGATTGCTGATTCTGGAGCAAGAAGCCATGGCCATGATCGCAGTGCAGGTGGTGCTCGAGAAACTGGCTTCCTTTGTAGCAGAAGAAACACGGTTCTTGGGAGGAGTTAGAGGGGGAATCGTTGAACTACAGGATGATTTGTATAGCATGAAATCTTTCCTTCAGGATGCGGAGGAAAAGGAGTGAGAGTGATCAAGGACTGAGAGCCTGGGTCAAACAAGTGAGAGATGTGGCATATGATGCTGAGGACATTCTTGAAGAGTTCATGCTCCGGTTTGCTCCATCTCACGGGAGTGGTTTTATCCATTATCTTCGCAATTCATATCGTTCCATCCGTAAATTAAGTGCACGGCACCGTCTGGCAGTACAGCTACAAAGCATTAAAGCAAGGGTGAAAGCCATTTCAGAGAGAAGAAATGCATTTTCTTTGAATAGGATAGACATGCCATCAACCTCCAGTGCTACCGTAGAGAAATGGCATGATCCCCGGTTAGCTGCTCTTTACTTAGATGAAGCTGATGTCGTGGGAATTGAGAACCCAAAACATCTACTGGTTTCGTGGCTTGTAGAAGGAGAAGAAAAGCTCTCCAGTATCTCTGTGGTTGGAATGGGTGGGTTGGGAAAAACAACCCTCGTAAAGAAAGTCTATGACAGCCACCCCATCAGAAGAAGCTTTGATACCCATTCTTGGGTTACAGTTTCCAAATCGTTTGCATCCACGGAGCTCCTACGAGTTGCTCTGCAGGGGTTTCTGGTGACAGCAAACGAACCTGTTCCGGATAATTTGCAATCAATGACTGACTTCCAATTAATTGATGCTCTAAGAAATTATCTATGGAGAAGGAGGTATGTCATTGTTTTGGATGATGTATGGAATGTAAACGCTTGGGAAACAATAAAGTATGCATTTCCTGATTGTAACTGTGGTAGTAGAATTATCTTCACTACACGTTTAAGTAACTTGGCTGAATCTATAGAGAACACTAGTCATGTTTATGAACTCCAAGCTTTATTAGAAAATGAAGCTTGGACCCTCTTTTGTATGAAAGCCTTCAGAGGGGAACATAAGGCTGTATGCCCTCCAGAACTGGAAGAGATGTCTCGAAATATCTTAAAGAAGTGTGAGGGACTGCCACTTGCAATTGTAGCAATAGGAGGTCTACTGTCGAAGAAGAAAAACGGAGGTTTGGAATGGAAGAAAGTCCATGACTGCCTAGCTACAGAATTGAAAAGTAACGACGACCTTGGGAGTTTACGTAGAATACTTCAACTAAGTTACGATAATCTTCCTTACTACCTCAAACAGTGTTATTTGTATTTAAGTGTTTTTCCAGAGGATTATTTGATAAAAAGAATGAAGTTGATCCGGCTATGGATAGTTGAAAGGTTTGTGGAAGAGAAGCAAGGCTTTACAATGGAGGAAGTAGCAGAGGAATACCTTAATGAACTCGTGAATAGGAGTTTGATCCAAGTGGTGGAGATGAATTATTTTAATAGGGTCAAGACATGTCGTGTTCATGATCTAATGCGAGAAATCATTAAAATGAAATCCAGGGAAGAATCTTTTGTTATGATAGCAAACGGAACAAGAATCAGCAAGAATGAGAAAGTTCGGCGTCTATCAATCCATGAGAACTCTGAGGAAGTACAATCAGATATGAGATTTCCTTATCTGTGGTCTTTTTTGTCATTTTCTTCACATCATTCTTTTGAGCATGGTTTTCGCAATTACAATCTGTTGAGAGTATTGAATTTAGATCGAGCTCCCCTTTCCAGCTTCCTACCTGAATTGATTGAACTGATTCATTTGAGATACTTAAGTTTGAGATGGACCATGATAAGGGAGCTTCCAGAGTCCATAAGGAAGCTCAAGTACTTGGAAATACTTGATTTGAAAGGGAGTCCTGTGTCTTCTTTGCCTGCTGGGATCACTCAATTGACATGTCTTTGCCAGCTCCGTAACTATCGACACAGTTTCCAGTCATCATCGTTCTTCCCTGACACTCATGGAATGAGAGTTCCATCAGGAATAGGAAGATTGACTAGCCTGCAGAAATTGGGAAGCGTTGAAGTGAATGAAGATTATGAGTTAGTCAGGGAGTTGGGAAAGCTAACTCAGTTGAGAAGGCTGGGCATTTTAAAGCTAAGAGAAGAGCAGGGAATGGATCTCTGTTATACTTTGGACAGGTTGAAACACCTTACTGCTTTTTATCTTGTTTCACTAAACAACACTGAATTCTTACAATTTGACTCTCTTTCATCTCCTCCAAAATATCTCCAACGACTAAATCTCAAAGGTAGTCTTCCAGGTTTACCAGGATGGATAACTTCACTCCAGTATATTTCCAAGCTAGTGCTTCAATATTCTAGTTTGAAATGTGATCCTCTCAAGGCCCTCCAGAAATTGCCTAGTTTGGTGGTGCTTGAACTCCGTCAAGCTTATGCAGGGGAAGAACTGTGTTGTGATCCTAGTGGATTTTCAAAGCTGAAGAAGCTAGGTCTCCATGAACTGGAGAGATTGCGGCGCATCAGAATAGCAAAAGGATCAATGCCTGGGTTAGAGAGGCTAGACATCACAGCATGCACGGTGCTAGAAACTGTGCCGGATGGGATTGAAAACCTGAAAAATATAGGAGACCTGGTTCTGTGGTATATGCCTTCAACATTCATCAAGACAATAGAGAGGTAACGTGGTGAAGATTTCTGGAGAGTTCAACATATCACAACAATCACCCGTATCTACCAGAGGCTGGGGAGATGGGTTTCTGAAACTCTTCTGTGATTAGAGGGGTAAACTACGGAGAGGACTCCAGTCTCAGGAAAATCATGATCTCTGCCAAGTTCCTCGGGTCTGGATAGACGTTTCCTCCGATGCATCTACCTGTTTTGTTTTTACATTTTGTTTTTTTAATTTTACAGCACCATTTGCTACGGAACATATATAGTGCTTGCATGATTTCTAATTAGACTGCCTCTTGCATGGAAAATATACCATTCTGAGCCTCAGAAAACAGAAAACTGCTGCTCTTCCCTCTTCTCTGCTCCTTTGTCTCTGTTTTGCTGTTGTTGAATCTTCCACCCTGCTATCTTGCCCATGTTTTACAATTTACACTTTCTAATTTATAAAGCCAGGAGTAAATCACATACATCAGATATTTTTTTCTTGCCCCAAGTTCATTTTGAGGAAGACCCCGTTCCACAAGCTTGAAGAAAAACAATAACAAATAATAGAATAATGAAAATAATTGTAGGGCCTAAGATCAAATCAATTGCTTAAACTGAATCACAATTTATTTTAATCATGTCAAATTTTCATGTTGGAAAATAATTTTTAATATTAAAAATAAATAGAGTTTATTTTTTATTTGACTTTAAATATATCAATTAACCGTGTTTTAAATAATTTTGTCATTAAATAGATTCAATATTACACGATTAAATTTAGTTAATCAAGTAATTTAACACAGATAAATTTAACATAAAACTTTTTTTTTTGGAAGCCATTGATATTGTCTTTTGTTTTCATTTTATTGGCCTACACGGTGTTTATTATAACCCATGGTTATCTGGGCATGCATTTCTTCAATCATAGAACATATCCGAGTATAAAATTAACGGATCATGTTATCGGGTTTCTTAATAATGTTTACCCTTTCTCATTTCCTTATTATTTCTTAAGAATCCATTGATATAGTAAATACGCAAATAACTGGTGGCACTGTCCATCTAAAGGTATCATGAGTAAATTGAAAACCAGGAACGGAATATTAATATTTATGGATCAATGAAGCGAAAGTGTTTGGTTGTTTATTTATCTAGTTTTTTATGTTTTTTTTTTGGAGGAACTGTTGCTGATATTGGAAAGTTTTTGAAAATAAAAAAAGAGTTTACATTAGATTTATTTTTCGTTACTAATTCTATCAATTTATTGCCTCTTAGACCACCAAGTGATAGTATACAATTAGATCTATAAATAAATGACATAACCAGTCCAGGGAAAGCTATCAACTTCAAGCCCTCGTCTGTACAATTTTACAATTAAACAAGAAAAAAAGGGTCCAAACGTATGAAGTAGAAGATCATTGTTTATTGGATTAGTACTTTGAAATCCTAAACTCGTTTTGTTATTATAACAAATTAAAGGGTAAACCCACCCTTTGACTTTGTAACGTAGAAGCAGAGTATCCAACTTTGAGCCATGAAGACAGTCTGAGGCGAATTAAGTGATATAATTCGCTAAAAAAATTAAATTGGAATTTGCTCAAAGTTCTTATCAAGTTCAACAGTAATCTGACAAATGGAAGCGTAATACTAATTGAAAACAGAAACATTACAAGCATGAAATCTCAAATGACAACCGAAACATTCATGTCACAAACCTAGAGAGTGAAGATCTCACAAGTCTAATTGTATTTCGAATCTTAACAACCGAAACATTCATCTTTTTCAAACCATCACATACAATGAGGTTTACAATGTGTGCACAACATCTAACATGCAAATGTTTATTTGACAATATATTAGTTGGCCAATCTTTCATCACATTCTTTAAATATGAAATAGTAACACTATTAAAGCTTGCATTGTCTACTGTAACAGTTAAAAGTTTATCAATCCCCCAATCTAACAAAAAATTCTCAATAATTTGACCAATTGTCTCATCCATATGATTAGAAACTTGACAAAAATTCAGAATTCTTTTATGCAAATTCCATTCATTATCAATCCAATGAGTCGTTAAGGACATATAGTTAATGTTTTGGATTGATGTTCATGTATCTGTTGTTAAACATAATCGTTGACCCTTAAGAGCTCTATTTAATCTTTCCTTCTCTTCAACATAAAGTTTCAAACAATCTCTCATAACAGTGAAACGAGAAGAAATGTCAAATCTAGGCTGCAAGGTCTTAGAAAATAATCTAAATCTCTTACCATCCACAAAATTAAAAGGCAACTCATCAATTATAACCATTTTCACTAGTGCCTTTCTGCATTCATCATAATCATAACATATTGCCTTAAGAGTTCCCACACTTCGATCTCCTAATTCACCCCCTACTTTATTAGGTTCTAATACCAATTTTTTTTGCTTCTTATCAACCACAAAAGGAAACTTTTTGCATACTTTCAAATGACTCCACATATTACTTGTCCCATGAATAATAGTATGACATGCATAATCCTTTCCACAATAATTACATTCAGCTCTAGGGGTTGTAGGATCACCATCAAGTTTCGTAAAATGATCCCAAATTTGTGACTTTTTTTTATCATCAACATTTCTTTTCCTAGATGCAAGGACTTGAAATTGTTTACCTTTATTTTCCGTGGTGGATACTGCAGTAGTTGATGTTGGGTTAGTGTTTGAAGCTGGGCTATTGGTTGATGTTAAGGTAGTGCTAGTGGATGAAGCATTTTGATTTTGAAGATTTTCCATCTGTAATTACCAAATGCAAATATGTTCATTATCACTTGCATAATTCTTTTCAGCACTTAATAAACATAAAGATTAAAATCATGTTTAAAAATTAAAATGAAACAAATATTACAGAAGTAACATGTCAAAACAAGCTTAGAAAATGTGTCAAAACAAGCTTAAAAAATCTATCAATGAGGAAAAATAATTACAGAAGTAACAGAACAATGAATACAAGAATAACATGATTTTAATGAATACAAAATGCCAATCAAGATCATCCAAAATAGAATAATGAATACATTTTACAGAATGACAAAACAAAACCGAATAAAAAAAACCCATCAAAACAAAACTAGTTTGCAGAATCAAGTCAATCAACACAGGCTTATAAACATGATTTTAATCAAACTACTTGGTGTGACCTTATAAATCAACCAACACAGCAACAAAATCAACAATTTATCTATTTTTAGTAATCAACCAACAAAGCAACAAAATCAACACAGCAACAGGTTACAGCAACAGAATCAACACAATAACAACAACAGAAGCAACACAAGTTTACAGTAGCGGATATTGAAATTACATTTACAAAACAACAAAATAAACTGCAAAATTACATGTAAGATTCTGAAATTACATGTACAAGACAGCTCTAATCCTAAACTGCAAACAATTGTAAGAAGTAAGAACGGCAATTTTGATTAAAAATAATCATAATCCTAAACTGCTAAATCCCTTCTATTCAAACAAAGGAAAAAAAATTCGCTTTAATCACCCAAATAGCTCTAAATTCTAATTTAAACCTAAACCAAAATTCATCACCTAACAAAATTGATTAAAAATAACAATAAGCTTAACTGTATGAATTAATTAGAAAGGAGGAAAAAAAAAATAAAACTCACTGGTTTTGAGAGGCTGATGAAATCAGGAAACGTCGGTTTGATGGAAACACCGAGTCACCGATAGTGTTGATCCAGTGGAGACTGAGGAAGAAACGTATAAACAATAAGCTTAATTGTATTAAAAATAACAATAACCTTAACCAAATTAATTAATTAATTAGAAATGAGAAAAAAAAATTAAAACTCACTGGTTTTGAGAGGTTGAGGAAACGTCGGTCTGATGGAAACACAGACTATTTTGGTCCAGTTGAGACTGAGGAAATGTCGATGGTCGATTTGTGTTTATATTTTCTTAGTCTAAAGAGAGTGGAGAGGGAGAGGCGAAAAGGCGAGAGGGAACGGGTTGCGGGTGCTCTGGTACGGGGGCGGCCTTAGCGGAGGCCGGAGAGGGCGGGGGGCGAGGGGGACGGCGGGTGGCTCTGAGTAGTGAGAGGAGAGATTGTTTGAAAATTGAAATTGAAAGGTTTAGGGTTAGCGGAGAGTAAACTGGCGAGAAGAGAAAGGCGCGGCACAACTTTTTCTATTTATACTAGCCTAAGGACCCTTTTTTGAACCGGTCTGGTCCGGTTAAACCGGTTTCTGCACTTCAAAACCGAAAACCGAACCGAACCGGGGTTTTTTCTACATAATCTAATCGGTTTTATTTTTTGGTTCGATTTTTTCGGTTAATTTATTGTTAGTTTTATCGGTTTATTCGGTTTTTTTGAACACCCTATAGATTGGTACAGTGGATAATTAGGAATCTTGACTTCACAGGTCTACGAAGGAAAAACTTTTAAAATATAAAAACAAACAAACAGAATGAAAGATTTTTAAAAAATCAAATGTGACACCAAATGACTTCCCAAGTCTACGAAGAAAAAAAGCAAAGTAGCTTACACAACAAGTTGAAGGAACACCCCATTCCACAAGCTTGAAGAAAAACTTTAACAGACTAATGAAAATAATTGTGGGGCCCATGATCAAATCAATTGCTCAAAGAGTAATCACAATTTATTTTAATTTTGTTAAATTTTTTTGTTAAAAAATTTATGTTGGAAAATAATTTTTAATATTAAAAATAAGCGGTTTTTGTTTTTTATTTGACTTTAAATATGTCAATTAATCATGTTTTAGATAATGTTTTCATCAAATAATTCAATATTACAGAATTAAGTTTAGTTAATCATGTAAGAAACCCATGCATGCTTCCAATCTATATATATATATATATATATATATATATATATATTAGGATGATGTTACAGCTGTACTGAGGGAGTATTGTTACAGCTGTTATGGTCACTGTTAGTGCAGATTAATTAGGGTAGCTAGCAGATGCATGGACACGTGTTAGAAATCATTTCACTCCATTAACAAAAATTAAGGAGGTGGGGGTAGGCGATATTGATATTTCAAAAGAGATATTCTAAATATTTCACAAGAAATAAAAATCAGTAGGTGCAGTAAGAAGAAATTATTGATAATAGAAATCATTTTCTAATCTCTTCTGCCATGTATTTCATAAGATCAAATCAATTGTTCATATACAGCACCTGACTTCCCAAGTCGATGAAGAAAAGCAAAGCAGTAAACAAGAAGTTGGAATATCCTTTAATCCAACACCACAAACCTGTTGGGATATTGCCATTATTGGGCAATAACATGTGCAGCCTACCCTAAGAAGAGAGGGTTGCCATTGTCAATGGTAGTTGCACCAACCATTGACAAAATGGTGCAACCCATGTGCTGCCACCATTAGTGCCATAATCTATGGCCAAGTTGTCTTACCATTCATGCCTATAAATGGAGGCATACGTGAGAGAGTTAAGAGGAGAGAGTTGAGAGAGTGTGTAGAGCCAAAGATGTGAGAAATGTAGGAAAGAGTGGGCTGCCAAGGCAGCCAGCAATAGCTGCCATTGCAGCACTGAAAAGAGAGAAATAGAGTGAGGTTGAGAGTTGCCAAAGAGGGGATGATTCCTCCTCCTCTATTGTTGTAAATCTTGTTCTCTCCCTATATAATGCAATGGCTTCTCCTGTGGATGTAGGCAGTTTGCCGAACCACGTTAAATATTGTGTCAGTGTGCTTTACCTCCTATGAGCAAATATCAGAACATCACCGGTCGGAATTCCCTACAATTGGTATCAGAGCATATGGTTTGAAGTGGTGTTTGATTTTTGTTCAAAAATGAAAGTTGTCAAAATTGTGTTTTGACCATACCACTGTGTAGAGGAGGCCGAGACGAAGCCATCGGTGAAAACGACGTCAAAATCGGACGTCCGGACATGGCCGCACTCTCCATCACTCTCCAGAAGGCGTCGCCCTTCCGCCAGCAGCCGCGCCCCACGCGTCTTCTTCGCCCGGATGGGCTGACCCGACCCGAATACCAGTTAACCCGACCCACATGGCTGACCCGGATATTAATGACGTCAGCATGACATAATTGTGATGTCGGCGATGCACGATGGGCATGCCAGGGGATGACATCGACTGATGTAAGTGTGATGTCGGCATGCACGGTAGGCATGCCATGTCGCAGCCACATCATCGACCGGTCGGCCAGACACGTCGGCAAAGTGGGACCCACCTTCCACACCATCACCCGGGAGCCGAGCCAAGTCGAGCCGAGTTGAGCCGAGCCGTTTTGAAGCCGAGCCGAGCCGCGAGCCGAGGGATAAGATTCGTGCAGCAGAGTCTATGTGCAACCGGATCCGAGATTGAATCGGGTCGTTCATCGGGCCGAATTGTTTTGATCAAATCTTAGCCGCCCCGAAATGCGATTTGGACGATTTCAGACTTGTTTCCAGCTAATTTGATCGTTCGGATGCAATGGTATGGTCCGATCATTGAGATTTGAGACCAAAAGTGGTGGTGGTGAATTAACAAAAGAGATTGCCCGATGAGGAGGCATCTAAAGGTCATCATGGTGGTCGATAGAGATGAAGAAGAACATGTCACACATGTTTACCCAATTACATGTGCTGAACTGCTAAGTGGAGATAATTTTAATTGCCTTGAGGGAAGGCAAAATTGGGACACTCTAGACACCCAATCAAGTGGACAATTTGAGGTGGAGAGTGGAAATTGATGAAGACCAATCTTGACGAATCTAAGAACTGGTAGTCTCGCTAGATGTTGAGAAATCAGGTAAAAAAACCGGGATACCCCAGATCACTTGTAAAGGAAAGCCGCAACAAAGCTAGCAAATGGTTGTATATACTAAAAAAGGCGATGACGGTGGATAGATACGTTCTAAGAAGTTCTGTCTAGGAGATTGGGTTTTAAGCGGGACCAGTGTGACCCCTCCAAATCTTTCCTGGGAACTTGCTTAGTTGAAGGATCATCCACACAGTACTATTTTTGTATATGTAACAGTTTGTAATGAAACTGTTGAAGACTAGCAAGATGACGGCACAAAGGAACAGTTGGGTTCCGTATGTTCAAGGATCTGATGGAGTGGTGATTTTTCCAAAGAAGTTAGATTCGGTGACTGTAATTTCTCGAAGGGAGAATTAATGAAGACCCGATAATGGAAGAGAAATACAGCAAGGGGATAAAGATTGGCACCCTATTTTGACTTGGATAAATGTTGCGGGAAGATGAGCCGTCAAACATAAAAGCAAAGAATAGGGAGAAATCTGGAAAACCGAAATTGCACGAGAGCACACGGAGATTGTGCAGGAGTACCCGAAGGATCCAACGAGGTACTGTAATGAGACAACAGATGCAAGGAGAAGAAGAATTCCCAGATAAAGCTCAGAGCAGAGACCGTGGTGAAAAGTTGTACAACAGAAGTCTCTTGTGCTCTTGATAAAGGCAACAAGCGAGGACCTTTCCAATGCATGCAAGGATGGAAAGATGAGCCGTTGCGAAGCACCTAATTAAGGGGGGCGACCGCCGATGAAAGGCGAAGACACCAAAGAGAGTTGGTGTGGGTGGAGCTATCAAGCAGAAAGGTGTAGAAGCTCCAAACATAGAAATCGAGGTGGAGGATTGCGAGGAGTATAACGCAACTCTCTATTTCTATGTGATCAGTGGCAGTAATCTCTCCCAAGTCCACATGGTGGTAGAGAATCTTGGAGTCACTGGAGACATCCCAGATGAAGGAGGATATGACCGCTTCATGACGGACGGAGACACCTCAGGCAGAAGGTGTGTGGGCCATGAAACGAGCCCAAATACAAACCGCCGCATGACGACGAGCAGAGACACCTCAGGCAAAAAGGTGTGTGGGCCATGAAAGGAGCCAAGTACAAACCGCCTCATGAAGACAGGCGGAGACACCTCGGATGCAAGGTGTGAGGACCATGATATGAGTCCAAGTTCAGACCGTCTCATGACTATAGGCGGAGACACCTCTGATGGAAGGTGTGAGGACCTTGATATGAGTCCATGTTCAGATCGTCTCATGACGACAAGCAGAGACACCTCAGGAGAAGGTGTGAGGACCATGACATGAGTCCAAGTTCAGACCGTCTCATGACGACAGGCGGAGACACCTCGGATAGAAGGTGTGAGGACCATGACATGAGTCCAAGTTCAGACCGTCTCATGACTATAGGCGGAGACACCTCGGATGGAAGGTGTGAGGACCATGATATGAGTCCATGTTCAGACCGTCTCATGACGACAGGCGGAGACACCTCGGATGGAAGGTGTGAGGACCCTGATATGAGTCCAAGATCAGACCGTCTCATGACGACAGACGGAGACACCTCGGATGGAAGGTGTGAGGACCATGATATGAGTCCAATTTCGGACCGCCCCATGACAACGGGCGAAGACACCTCAGGAGAAGGTGTGTGGGCCACGATATGAGCCCAATTCAGAACGCCTCAGAGCCAATGTAATGGCTAGATATAAGTGGACAAGTGTATAGCCAATGAAGAGGCTATGATGAGTATGAAGACAAATGCAAGATTGACTTTCATGGATATTGCCCCCATGCTAAAGATCAATGAGCTAGAAGACATTTGCCTTGGACAATAAATGGATGGCTTGTGGAGCATTAAGACGCGACTGCTATGAAGGATTAGAGGGCATGCGCAGGTTCCGGGAACAAGTTGACTCTTGTCAAGGTGGTGAGCTCGATGAATGACATTGTAATACTCAGAGTATGAAGATAGAGATGGATCAACCTTTAATGGGTTGTCCCCATGGTTAAAAGGGAGAGCTACCTGGACTCTTGAGACTAAGAGCGGGAGACTCACGGAGAAGTAAGGCGTGGTTCCTAGGGAGGAACAGAGGGCAGACGCAACTCCAGGATGAGTAGACTCTTGGAAGAGTGGTGAGCTCGTGATCATATTGAAATACTCAATGACTGTCGCACTTGGAAATATCCATTTGAGGGGGTGTTGTAAGCCTTGGTGTAAGGCTTGATAAATCATTCCGGGCCAAGCATGGTTGATATGCTTGAAGGGGGATGTTGTTCCAGAGACAAGCGTTAAAAACTCTTCAGATGAGATATGATAAACCATCTGGTTGAAGTGATCCTTTGGAGTGAGCAAAGGGGTGCTTGGATGACTCTGGTGATTGAAAGGTTTGGCAAGTACCTGGAAACTTGGCCAAAGACGCTCTCGGAATGGTAAGCTTGGAAGAGCTGCAGAATGCAAGCATGTGCTGAAGATGCAAGAGGACAATTGCCCACATAAATGTCAAAGGGGGTGATTGTTGGGATATTGCCATTATTGGGCAATAACATGTGCAGCCTACCCTAAGAAGAGAGGGTTGCCATTGTCAATGGTAGTTGCACCAACCATTGACAAAATGGTGCAACCCATGTGCTGCCACCATTAGTGCCATAATCTATGGCCAAGTTGTCTTACCATTCATGCCTATAAATGGAGGCATACGTGAGAGAGTTAAGAGGAGAGAGTTGAGAGAGTGTGTAGAGCCAAAGATGTGAGAAATGTAGGAGAGAGTGGGCTGCCAAGGCAGCCAGCAGTAGCTGCCATTGCAGCACTGAAAAGAGAGAAATAGAGTGAGGTTGAGAGTTGCCAAAGAGGGGATGATTCCTCCTCCTCTATTGTTGTAAATCTTATTCTCTCCCTATATAATGCAATGGCTTCTCCTGTAGATGTAGGCAGTTTGCCGAACCACGTTAAATATTGTGTCAGTGTGCTTTACCTCCTATGAGCAAATATCAGAACATCACCGGTCGGAATTCCCTACAAAACCGAGCGATCTGTGCCGTGGTGCGGGCCCCTGGCTAGCACTGTCCGTGAAGACTCTCTCATTCAATGAAGCCCAAGTCTCCCTTGGATAATTCAGCATAGAAAATTCAACGATACAGATATTGTCACTGTCCGATCAAATGCATGAAGAGGACAAAATTGTATATAAGAGACAGCTTGCTTGCTTTTGTATGTGGTCAAGTGGAGCGTTATGAAGATGAGGCAAATGTGGGTGTGGATGCTGCTCATGGCAATGGCCTTCGTCAACGACCGGAGCCATTGTTGTTTGGAGGAAGAGAGAAGTAGTCTCTTAGAGATAAAAGCTTGGTTCAATCATGCAGGTGCAGCTGGGTCCTATGAGCTAGAAGGTTGGGATAAAGAGCATTTTAATTGCTGTAACTGGAATGGGGTTGTGTGTGACAACACCACAAACCGAGTGATCGAACTACGTCTTGAAGGTGTAAATTATGATTTTTTCAATGCAGTCGAAGACTTGGATCTCAATGCGTCTTTGTTTCTGCCTTTCAAAGAACTGGAGATTCTCGACTTAAGCGCCAACCAATTAGTTGGTGGCTTAAAGAACCAAGGTTCTATGGTTTCAATTTTCTTTTAGTTAACACATAAAGTTAATTATATTTCAAGTAACTTTACATTGAATCTTTATGGATATTGGGATGGTTGATATATATGCTAATTTCTTTGCTTCTGACAATTTTCTTTCAGGTTTTCAAGTCCTAGCTTCAGGATTGAAGAATTTAAAGGAACTTTATCTGGGTTCCAATAAATTGAACGACAGCATTTTATCATCTCTCAGTGGATTTTCAACTCTCAAATCTCTATATCTATCGGGCAATAAATTCACAAAATCAACTGGTTTCAATGGTAAAGTTGTAAATCATTCCTACCTCGGATGGTGTTCCCTAGTGAGGTTTAATTTATTCTTTAGTAAACTTGTCTAATAAATAGATGTGTATTAACCATTAACTTTTGTTCAATTTTTAAAATTTTATTAAAGAAATGGAGGTAATATGTTAGAATTCATGAATATTTGGTTATTAAAATATTGATATAATGTCAAAAAATTAACACACAAATTTATATTTCATTGAATTTATATGGATATTGGGATGGTTGATATATATATATATATGTTAATTTTTTTGCTTTTGACAATTTTCTTTCAGGTTTTCAAGTGCTAGCCTCCGGGTTGAGGAACTTGGAGAAACTTTATCTAAGTGACAATAAATTGAACGACAGCATTTTACCATCTTTCCGTGGTTTTTCAACTCTCAAATATCTAGATTTATCAAGCAATAGGTTCACAGGATCAACTGGTCTCAATGGTAAAGTTGTAAATCATTCCTACCTCGGATGACATTTCCTAGTGAGGTTTAATAATTACATGTGTATTAACCCTTAAGTAATTGTTTGGATGAAGCCTTAAAAAAGCTTTATATAATTAATTCTTTAACGAGTGAAATAATTTGAAACTTAAATATACATGCTATTAACTTTTTTTCAAAATTTTAATTTTTTTTTAAAATAAATGAAGGTGGATATTTAATTAATAAAATTTTAATATTATATTAAAAATTATTTTAATTTAAAAACTTAAGTTATGTCTTGTAACATTATAAATTATTTAATTATTGTAAATAATCATTATTGATTGTTCTCTCTATCACAGGTTTAAGGAATTTAGAAATCTTGAATCTGGAATGGAGTGACTTCAAGGAAAGCGTTTTGATAGAGTCATTGGGAGCGTTGCCATCCCTCAAGACCTTACATGCAAGTGATAGTAATTTTAAACACTTTGGGAAAGGTCAGTGACAGTTTTGGTGCCTAAAACAAAACGATATTTATAATATATTGATGGATTTATTTGATATGTTCCACAGGGTTGTGGAATTCGTCTAGCCTTGAAGAAGTGTTCCTCGATCATTCTTCTCTCCCAGCAAGCTTTCTTAGGAACATTGGACCCTTGTCTACTCTTAAAGTCCTATCCTTGAAAGGAGTTGACTTCAATAGCACCCTACCTGCCCAAGGTAATTATAATTTGATTTTTATACAATTCCATGGAAGAACTATTGAAGAACCTCCATAAATTCTACAAAAGAACAATTATAAGAGTATTGAAATCCAAATAACAGTTGTTCATTAGATATTAATTTGTGTTATATCTATGTTTTATCCAACTAATGTTACGTATAGAAAAAGGATAAAATCTAGAGTTTCTCAATCTCTAAAATTTCTCAGTCTTAAATTTAGGGTAGGTGGCAGATGCATGGACACGTGTTAGAAGCTGCTAAGAGTCGGTTAGAGTTAGTTAACAATAGAATAAATCGTGAAATGCATGTGGGGAAGTATATATATATATATATATATATATATATATATATATATATAATGGTAGGAGGATTATTCTCCTCTTAACAACTTAATTAAGGCATACAACCATCCCTCAAGACCCTTTCTCTCAAGGATACGTACTGGTTAATCAGTGTTTAGTTTCTTAAAATCTTAATTAATAATATTGTAAGGAATGACTATTATGTACCACCACCATTTTTATCATACCCTTTCTTCTTTCTTTTTCACAGGGATTTTCTTCAATTCGAGCTCTCTTGAAGAATTGTATCTAGATGGTATTTCTCTCCCATTAAACCTTTTCCAGAACATTGGAGCATTGTCTGCTCTTAAAGTTTTGTCTGTTGGTTACTGTGACCTCAATGGCACCCTAGCCGTTCAAGGTAAATTAACAACTCTCCATCCGCTCAAGATTCTTTCAACACTATATACTTTGACTATTTCCATATAAATTGTATAGGTTGGTATTAATTGAAGGCTTACTCCTAACTTTACGCTATATTTAGCAAAGAATAACATCTAAGGTTTTTTAATTTCTAAAATTTCTCGTTTCTAGAAAACTTTGAATTAAAAAAATTATGGATATAAATTATTAAATTATGGATATAAATAATCTAAATAACCAATCTCTAATATATATGGATATATTTTTACAGGCTGGTGTGAACTGAAGAATCTTGAACAGCTATATCTCCCAGGAAACAATATAAAGGGCGTACTCCCTCCTTGTTTTGGAAATCTATCGTTTCTACAATCCTTGGATTTATCCTACAACCAATTGGAGGGAAATATTGCCTTTAGTCACCTTTCCCATCTTACGCAGCTTGAATTCCTCTCAGTTTCAAATAACTACTTTCAAGTTCCAATATCATTTGGTTCATTTATGAACCACTCCAACCTCAAGTTCATTGCATGCGATAACAATGAGCTAATAGCTGCACCCAGTTTTCAGCCTTTAGTTCCAAAGTTCCAGCTTCGTGCTTTTAGTGCTTCAAACTGTACTCCAAAACCACTCAAAGCTGGATTTCCAAACTTCCTCCAGAGCCAACATGATTTGGTGTTTGTTGATCTATCCCACAACAAATTCGTTGGAGAACCTTTCCCATCTTGGCTGTTTGAGAATAATAGATTGTTAAATCGACTATATTTGAGAGACACCTCATTTATAGGTGGTCCTTTACAGCTGCCACAACATCCAACATCCAACCTTCAGACAGTAGATATGTCTGGCAACAACATACATGGTCAAGTTGCAAGAAACATATGTTCGATTATTCCACGTTTGAAGAACTTCGTGATGGCTAACAACAGCCTCACTGGTTGTATTCCTCCTTGTTTTGGGAATATGAGCTCTCTGGAATACTTGGATCTTTCCAACAATCACATGTCTTGTGAACTACTTGGGCATAATTTGCCAACCTCGTTGTGGTTTTTAAAGCTGTCCAACAACAGCTTCAATGGGCAATTACCACCATCTGTGTTCAACATGACTAACCTACATATCCTCCTTCTAGATGGAAACAAATTTGTAGAAGTACCAGGTACTTTTTCTCATGAATTACCACTTTTGTGGTTGGATATCAGTAACAACCTTTTGTCAGGCATGCTTCCAAGGGGAATAGGGAACTCTTCAACAATCTTGAGAGGAATTGACTTGTCCAGAAATCAGTTTGAAGGTACCATTCCAATAGAATATTTCAAATCTTCTGGGCTTGAATTTTTAGATCTTTCTGAAAACAATCTGTCTGGGTCATTACCGTTGGGCTTCCAAGCATTAGATTTACGCTATGTCAACCTATACGGAAATAGATTGAGCGGTCCACTGCCATATGAGTTTTATAATCTCTCTTCGTTGGTGACATTAGATCTCGGCGATAACAACTTAACTGGGCCCATTCCAAATTGGATTGATAGCCTTTCGGAATTGAGCATTTTTGTTCTCAAATCTAATCAATTCAATGGGAAACTTCCTCATCAGTTATGCTTCTTAAGGAAATTAAGCATATTGGATCTTTCAGAAAATAATTTTTCTGGTCTGTTACCCTCATGTTTGAGCAATTTAAATCAGAAGGCATCAGATGAAAAAACTTCGGTTTACACTGTTGAAGGGTCACTAGATGATACAAGCTGGTTAGAAATATTTGCATCCTTAGGGGGAAGAGGATTTTCTCTTTATGACAAAATGTTGTTGCCAGAGATCAGTGTAGGAATAGCTGTGGAGCTTACAACAAAGAAAAATTTCTACACTTACGAAGGCGGTGTCCTTCGTTCCATGTCTGCTTTGGATCTTTCTTGTAACAGATTCACTGGAGAAATCCCGACAGAATGGGGAAACTTAAGTGGGATACATTCTCTAAATCTGTCACAAAATAATCTCACTGGATTGATCCCTTCATCCTTCTTCAATCTGAAGCAGATAGAGAGCTTGGATCTTTCTCACAACAATTTGAATGGGAGAATTCCTGCACAACTCGTTGAACTGACCTTTCTAGCTGTTTTCAACGTGTCGTACAATAATTTGTCAGGAAGAACACCGGAGATGAAAAATCAATTTGGTACCTTTGATGAAAGCAGTTATAAAGGGAATCCTCTTCTTTGTGGACCTCCATTGCAAAACAGTTGCGACAAAACAGAATCACCATCAGCGAAAGTGCCTAACGATTTCAATGGAGATGGTGGCTTCATAGACATGTACAGTTTCTATGCCAGCTTTGCTGTGTGTTACATAATTGCGGTGTTGACAATTGCAGCAGTACTGTGCATAAATCCGCATTGGCGACGCAGGTGGTTTTACTTCATTGAAGAATGCATCGACTTGGGCCTTATCATGAGCGTGTGGGCTGCTTTCTGAATTTGTTGAAATCCTCTGTGGGGAAGCAGTCGCATTCCAAATCAATGGTTGCTCACAACATGTTTAGCAATTTGCCTGTGAGAAGTGTTCCGTCGAAGTGTCTGGTTCTTGTTGCTTAGCCTTTCAGTTTTGACATGACTTGTGTTTGTCCTTGTGCTTATATCCATATTTGTTTGTTTCGTTGTTATGTCTTAATTATGTTGCGTTTTGGTCTTAGATGAGCAACCAACCAATATTTATTGGCTTCTTGTGATTTCTATATCCCTAATAATATTGGAATTTATTCACAATTGTAATAGTTTATAGTATCGTATTTTCTCAATTAAAAAAATAATTGATAGAACCGAAGGAATGTGGTAAAGCAAAAATTTTGTTTGCTGAAAGAACATATTTTATTTATTTATTGAATAATCAGTATTTATCTATTTTGGCAATTTTCTCGGCCCTAGCTATTTAAGCCTTACTTGTGGGCTATTTTGAACATCAAGAGTTTATTTCAGATTTTTCTCTCCTGTTGGGTCTCTTTCAAGCCCATTTTGCACTTAATTTTGAATTCTTTTAATTAAATCGGTTTTAAACTTTTATATCAACAATTGGAGTATTGTTTTAAGATTAGATTATTTAATTGTAATTTTTCTGAAAAATACGAGTTTTTTTTCTTTATTCCTCTATAATTTCAAGGCTATAAGAGAACCCTAATTCATTCACGCCTCATGAAATTCAATGTGGCCAGTAGTGGTATAAGGAAATGAAAAGGTTGTTAGAAAAGTTAAGATTTTTGAATGTTTCATTTTACAATGTTCACTACTTCTCAACTTCAGATTGTTCAATCTCCTATTACCTGTTTGCTTCCTGTTCCAATCTTATGCTTGGCTCCTCCAAGCTGCAATTAAGAGGAAATGTAAAGATATTAAAGGCTCTAGTCCTATCACATGTCAAAAGATTATAGAATGAAATGGTTAGAATGCTGTTAGTAGCTGTTAGTCTTGTTTGTCAGTTAAGAGAATCAGTTAGTATTGTTTGGTGAAGAATAGATAACGTGAATAAGCTTGCTACTGTAGCAATATATAAACTGATGTCAAATAAAGGAACAACATTCAATTAATAAAACAGATAATCAAAACAGAATTTCTTCTTTCTCTTTGTTTAACAGAATTCTTCTTTGCTTTTCTTCATCTCTCTCTGTTCCTTTTTCTGTGTAAATCTTACTATCCTAACAGCTGTATGCCCTCCAGAACTGGAAGAGATGTGTCGAAATATCGTAAAGAAGTGCGAGGGACTGCCACTTGCAATTGTAGCAATAGGAGGCCTACTGTCGAAGAAGAAAAATGGAGGTTTGGAATGGAAGAAAGTCCATGACTGCCTAGCTACAGAATTGAAAAGTAACGACCACCTTGGGAGTCTACGTAGAATACTTCAACTAAGTTACGATAATCTTCCTTACTACCTCAAACAGTGTTATTTGTATTTAAGTGTTTTTCCAGACGATTATTTGATAAAAAGAATGAAGTTGATCCGGCTATGGATAGTTGAAAGGTTTGTGGAAGAGAAGCAAGGCTTTACAATGGACGAAGTAGCAGAGGAATACCTTAATGAACTCGTGAATAGGAGTTTTTTTTTTTTTTGTTATAAATCGAGGCTAAAGCCCAAAATTAAATTAAACAAGGGAACACCGTTCCAATCAAGTCATAGTATAAAAACCAATACAAGCCCTCTGGAGGGTCATTAATAATCGAATCCTCCTTAAAAAGTAGATGCCTGGAAAGCCCAAAATTAGCAAGCCAGTCAGCAGCAGCATTCGCCTCCTTGTAAGAATGTTGCACTTGGACTACCCAATCTCTACTTAGAGCTTCACGAGCTCTGTTAACCAAGGCAAAGTTAGCATCAGCTTTCACGGATTGTTTCAAGAGCAGACCCACCACAACCAAAGAATTAGATTCTAAAATAATTTTGCGAAAGCCCAAAGACTAAGCCAACTCTAGCCCTGTAATCACCGCCCATAACTCAGCACGAACTGAAGTACAAATCCCCGCATTAATAGCAAAACCTCTAATCCAAGAGCCCATGCAATCCCTAATTAATCCTCCCGCCACTGCTAAACCTGGGTTGCCTTTACTACATCCATCTACATTTAATTTCATCCCATTCGAAGGGGGGTAATTCCATCCCACAACATTCATCTTCTTAGAAATCAAAGTTTTAAGCTCCTCATGGAGTCCAGCTCCCATTATGTCTTTGATCAAACCCCAAATAGCCATTAAAGGATGGCCTGCCACTTCTAGAGTCTCCCTAAAAATGCGACAATTCATGTACTTCCAAAGGAACCACACAGTAACACCAAACAAGATTGACTAGCATCAACCTTCCTTCGTATTAACTATGCTTGACAAGTTAGACAGCAACCATATATGTAAATCCACAGCAAAAAAACCATTAGTATCACATGGATTCAAGATTTTTAGCCACACTTCCCGGACCCATTTGCAGTCCCTTAACACATGCAAAATGGTCTCAATATCACCGCTACCACAATGACAATTAGGGGAACCACTCATATGTCTTTTATACCTAATCTCATTGGTCATAGCTCTGTTATGGACAACAAGCCAAAGGAAAGATCTAATTCTTTCAAGACCTCTCCATCTCTAAACAACACGCCATAAATGCTTCAAATGGGTCCGATTATCACAAGAGTTCATAAGAGAGAAATAAGCTGATTTAATAATGAACTCACCATTCATGGAAAGGTTCCAAAAGAGCTGGTCCTCATTCGGCTCCCTATTTGGAGGGGGATAGCTAGCTAGAGTCATCACAATATTCATTGGCAAGAGGTGCGCAAAAACATCCCATCTCCACTGATTGTTGCTGGAAACCATTTCTACCACCGACTTGTTGAGCAATTCCTCAGATAGATCTTAAGTCGCATATCTAGCAAAAGAACCAAAGCCATCCAACCACTCATCCTCCCAGAATTCGACGTTTTCTCCATTGCCAATAGCCCAAGAAATGCCTTTAATCATATGAGACCATTCCTTGCATATCGCTTTCCAAAGAGGAGAATCTTTCTGCTTAGCTTACATTTTAGGAATGTTATCACTAGATCTGACATACTTGCTTCTGAGAACTGAAGCCCATAGACTAGTATTGTCGTTAATGATACCCCATCCCAACTTCATTATAAAAGCTCAGTTCATAGAATGCATTCCTCTCAGCCCCATACCTCCCTCATCTCTTGGTTGGCAAAGAGTTTTCCAGTTAACAAGATGAGTTCGTTTAGCCTCAATGTTGTCCCCCCAAATAAATCCTCAGCAGATTTTTTCAATTTCAAAGTAAATTGACTTAGGTAATAAACTAGATTGCATAAGATATAAAGGAACAGTAGCCAGAATTGACTTACACAAAGTGATTCTACCAGCAAGAGACATCTGTTTAGATTTCCATGTCGCCAATTTCTGATGCAAAGTCTCTATAATGTAACCATATGTTTGCTTGGTAATGCATTGATGAAGAAGAGGGACCCCCAGATATTTGCCCAAGTCTTGAGTAACAGCAAACCCACTCTTGTAACTAAGTGATCTAACAACAGAATGAATAAACCTTTAGAGAAAAACATCTTGGTCTTTTCAACACTCACCCGTTGACCAAAGGCAGAACAAAACAGAGTAAGACATTCAAGAACTTTATCTAATTGCCCCTCACTTGCTTATGCAAACAGAAGCATATCATCTGCAAAGCATATATGGGTTACCTGTAAAAGGATCTGAACAGCTTCCCCCCTTCTTCCTTTCCTCGTCGGCGGTGACAAACACTGTTACCTGCAAAAGTAGAAAAATACACAAGACATTCGGTTTTAATTTTTTCTTTCCTTTTTTAGACCTGCTCTCGACCTTCTTTCCTTTCTTCCAGATTTGTTTGACTACAGATTTGTTTTTGGGTTTTGCTTTGTTCTCCCCTGCTTCCGGTAGCTGGGACTGTAGGAGCCGTTGTGTTGAGAGCTGCTCCGGGGTTGGTTCTGGTAGAGGCCAGTCGGGGCTAATGAGGGAAGACCTGTTGTGATTGATGACGGTAAAAGAGACGGGGACCGAAGGGTATGTGGCCGGCCGGGAAGTGCAACTGTTCTGTGGGGAAGATCGGCTGGCGAAAGGTGAAGGTCAGGGGAAATAGGGGGAAGAGAGGTTGGCTTTGGTTGTGAGGCTGATCGGAGGAAGAGAGGGGATGGAAGGCGACTATGGGTCTGGCAATGGAGAAGAAGATGGGGCTTGATGGGGAAGAAAGTGGGAACGGCTATGGAAGGAGAAACGGCGATGGGGAAGAGAGCCGTGAGGTGCTCTCTGGTTTTGGTCCCAAAAGAAGGGAAGAGCGGTGGCTGCTTTCTTCTGTGGGGAAGGAGGATGAACGGCTGGAGAGATGAAGGGCAAGGGGAATGATCTGGTCGGCTGCTGTGGGGCAGGAAAATGGTAGTGCCAGATCAGGGGGCGGCTGCCTTGGTTTTCTTTGTTTTTGGCTAAGGGAGGGGGTGGCGGCTGCTTTGAGGAAAAAAACGGGTTTAGGGTTTTTTTATCTTTAGGGTTTTTTTTTGTGTTTGGCTCCCCTTTTTCGGAAGAAATCGGCCCCTTGTGAATCTTTGCTCCTCTTTTTTTATTATGGCTGGAGGTTCATTTATATAGAAAATCTATACACGTGCTATTTAAAGAAATATTGCAATAATTATGCAGAGATTGTTTTCTATAACCAACACCAACAAATCCTATATATATGTTATTTTATATTGCAGTGATTATTTTCCATAACCAGCACGAATCAAATCATATATCTATGGTATTTTATATTGCAATAATTATATATGATTCAATAATTATCTCCTTGACATATTGCCTCCTTAATATTAGCCTTGATGTTCTATGTTATCGCCACATGTAAACCCTTATTTTTTTTTGAAAATTTATAAAAACATGGGTCAAAAATTAGGTAGCAACAGATGCCCCCTCTTTACAATGCTTACGAAGCAAAACTCCTCAATATTTTGCATAGTAAGCTTGTAAAGAAAAACAGTCTTCCTTGCTGGCTGAGTGATCCACTTATCCAAGGACTTCATTTTTTAAAAGAAAATTGATTTATTTTCACGAGCGACCTGCCCACACACACTCACCTTGGTCTATTTTCAGGGGCGACCTGCCCACATACTCACGCTGGTCTATTTTCACGGGCGACCTACCCTTTTGATTGGGTTAAACTAAGATCCCTTTTGGCGATCTCCTTTAACCACAACCAATACAAAAATGTGTGTGTGGTCTCATTATGACGGGTGACCTACCCAAAATGAAAGATGGTCTCATTATGATGGGTGACCTACCCAAGTGGAAAAGAGGAAGAGTGGTCTCATTCTTATAGGTGACCTACCCAGGGGAAGAATGACCTCATTATAATGGGTGACCTACCCAAGTAAAAAAAAAAGTTGGAGAATGGTCTCATTCTAATGGGTGACCTACCCAGAAAAAAAAGATGGTCTCATTGTAATGGGTGACCTACCCAAGTGGAAAGGGGGAAGAGTGGTCTCATTCTTATGTGTGACCTACCCTGGAGGAAGATGGCCTTATTATAATGGATGACCTACCCAGGTAAAAAAAAGATGGAGAATGATCTCATTCTAATAGGTGACCTACCAAGAAAAAATGATCTCATTGTGATAGGTAACCTACCCAAGTGGAAAAGGGGAGGAGTGGTCTCATTCTTATGGGTGACCTACCCAGGGGGAAGAATGACCTCATTATAATGGGTGACCTACCCAGGTAAAAAAAATGGAGAATGGTCTCATTCTATTGGGTGACCTACCCAGAAAAAATGATGGTCTCATTATGATGGGTGACCTACCCAAGAGGAAAATGATGGTCTCATTATGATGGGTGACCTACCCAGATGTAAGAGAAAAGGATTTTAGAAAGGGGTCTCAATATCTGGAGACTTGCCCGTTTTATTTTTTATTAGAAAAACTCCATGTTTTTTCTAGGGAATGGTCTTAAAATCGGATGACCTTCCTATTTTAAAATTTTTAGAAAAAATCACATTTTTTTTTATTTAAAAAATGGTCTCAATATCAGGTGACCTGCCCGTTTTGAACTTCAAAAGAAATCATCTTACCTCGAGGAGTGAAACAGTGCCGGTTCACAACTCCTATCCTTTTACGTAGTTCCGTTGACCTGAGATTTCGTACCTCAGTAGTTCCAAAAACTTGAAAACTATTTTGGCTTTCATCACACATTTTCCTGCCAGGTTAGTGTTATGAAAATATAGCATGCATGTTTTTGTTACCTATTTTTTTGAAACATAGGTCCCCCTTTTTGTTGTGGCCTTCTTCGAGCTTTTGTTTTCATTTGTTTGCCCGACCTGTCCTCTTTAACCAATATGTGCTCCACGTGCTGCATTTCCTATCCTTTATGCTTGATGAAGAGATCTCTAGTTCCTTACGGGGTCCTTTTTTGCTCCATTGAATATTGCCTTTTATTATACTTTTGCAAATGTTTTAATTGTCTTTTCCATTTTTTAAGAAATTATTTTCAGAGGAAAACTCGAAGGATCTGGTTTTACTCATGAAAACTGAAACTTTTAATGCAATCATCATATTTTGTTTTAAGCAACTCTTATAAAAGGTGTTTCAGAAGTTCTATGATGATACCCTTTTGAGCTTTGGTTCACTGTAGACTCCTATGTGCACTTTTTGCCCCTAGTGTGGTGTGCAATACCTATCAGGTTTAAATTTGGTTTGGATCGCTCCAATTTAAGAATTGATGGAGTCATCTCCTTAGTCATGCGTAAAAACAATAAAAGATTTTGAATGCTATGAGATCATCCGTTTTACGAAGAAAAGGTTCTTTACAGAGAGAATTCATGGCCGAACTTTATTTTATTGATCGGGAAGCATAGTATTTCTTTATAGAGTCAGCATTCATAGGTCTAACTAGATCTTCTCCATCTATTCTAGATAACAAATAAAGCTCCTCTCGAGAACGTTTTGCGCCCTCATTGTTTGGCGCCCATTTACTTTGATCCTCTCCTAGTAAAGGCAATATTTTCTTCATTACAAGATCTCTTTCGTTTAATCCTCGGGGTCAGACCTTCTTATCATATGGTTTGGCCATCTTTGATGATGACAAGTTGCAACTATCCTCTTTTCACTGATCAGATTCAATTATTCATATCTAACTTTTACTCATTCCACCTCTTCTAAACTCAGAGTCTACCAATACTCTTAATGAGGGGTTTTCCACTTCTAAAGGCATCACCGCCTCCATTCCATATACCAAAGTGTACGGGGTGGCTCCTATTGAAGTTCGGACTGCGGTGCAGTACGCATGAAGAGCAAACATCAACATCTTATACCAATCCTTATAGGTGACCACTATCTTCTAAATAATCTTTTTGACATTCTTGTTAGCAGCTTCTACCGTGCCATTCATCTTTGGTTTATACGGTGAGGAATTGGAATGCTTAATTTTCCATTTAGCCCAGAGGTTCTATTATCATCTACCATTGAAGTTCTAGGCATTATTAGTTATAATCTTTTCTCACGGACCATATCGACAGATCAAATTTCTTTCCATAAATTCTTCACCACTTTTTGCCTCCAAACATCAAAACATCTCAACAAAGTTTCGTCAGATGATTTCTTGTACAAAGTTTCCCCATCAAGATAGAAATCCATTGCCAAACTCCTCAGCATCTTCTTGTTGATTTTGGATGCCCCCATGGGATATGTCTGGTTTTTTATGAAATTCTTGATATCATAGTACAAAGGGTTTCCATCTACTTCTCTTTCAACAATGAGCTGGGTTATTTCTAATATCAATGTGTACCGGTTGTACCTTGTGCCCAAAGTCTATTCTAGCCTTGGAAGCTAACGTGGCCAAAGCATCAACAAAATGGTTTCCTTCCCTTCCTAGATGGGTGAACTCTATTTCCTTATATTCTTTAGAGTTTAGACAGGTATTCTTGGTAAGGTCTCAACTGATCGTCCTTGGTTTGCCATTTTTCTTTCACTTGGCAAATAATTAGCATTTTTCTTTCACGGCTTTCCTTGTCATATATATTATGCTATATTCAGCCAACAGAACTTGTCATCCTGCAATTTGGCTTGACGATAGGGTTTTTCACAGATGTACCTTAATGGGTCTAATTTTGAAATCAACCACGTAATATGATATAACATATATTAACACAATCTCTTCACAGCCCATGCTAGTGCACAACATAGTTTCTCAATCATAGTATACCTAGACTTGCATTCCTTGAATTTCTTGGTTAGGTAATAAATTACCTTTCATTCCTTTTGGTTTTGTCATGTTGGCCAAGCACACATCCCATTATTGTTTCAGTTACTATTAAGTACAAGATCAACAACCTTTCTGGTACAGGAGGAACAAGCAAGGGTGAATTCAGTAGGTACTGAAAGCTTCTTCGCTCTCTTTATTCCAAATCCTAAGATTCTTCTTCCTTAACAATCGAAGATTGGGTCACAAGTCGTGGTTAATTGGGATATGAACCGGGCAATGTAATTCAAACTTCCTAAGAACCTTATTACATCCTTCTCAGTCTTGGGAGGTGGCATAGATTGAATAGCCTTTACTTTGTTGGGATCCACTTCTATCCCTTTGTCACTCACCCAAATCCTAACAACTTCCCAGATTTCACCCCGAATAAACACTTTGCATGGTTAAGCGTCAACTTATACTTTTTTAGTCTTTCAAATAATTCCTTCAATATTTGGACATGACCCTCTTCCTCTTCAGATTTAGCAGTCATATCATCCATGTATACCTCAATCTCTTTGTGCATCATGTCATGAAATAACCATGGCCCTTTGGTAGGTGGCTCCGACATTCTTCAACCCAAATGACCTTGTAACAAAAGGTTCCCCATAGTGTTACAAATGTTGTCTTCTTCTTATCCTCTTTTTATCTGATTGTAGCCCGAAAATCCGTCAATAAAGAAATATGTGGAGCTACGTGCTACATTGTCAAACATATCTATATGTGGTAGACAAACTCTGATTTTATCTTCTTTTTTTGGTACAACCACTATGTTGGACACTCATTGTGGATATTTGACTACTTCTAAAAAAATCAGCGTTCCATTGCTTTTCAATTTCTGCTTTTACTTTGATTAAGACATCCGGATGGATTCTTCTCAACTTTTGCTTAACCGATTTGCATCCTTCTACTAGTGGTACCCTATCCACCAGGCATGTCTTTACAGGATCAGACAAAGATATTTATATAATCTTGGAGTAATGCAATCAACTCTTCTCTTAATTTATGAGTGATCACAATCCTTATCCTCATTTTTTCTCTTAATTTTTCATTGCCCACATCTATGGTTACAAGTTCCTTTCTAGCGGGTTTCCAAGCTTGTTCATGTTGTCCTATTAATTTTGAGAATCCCCTAATGTTGTATTCTTTAAAGTTTGACCATTTATTCTCGGTGTAAAGTGCAGGTGTTTGTTATGGAAGATCCGCTTTTAGGGTTTTTGAAAGTGGAAAGTGATGTGTAAATGCATAGTAAAAAACATAAAGATGAACTTTTGAAAATGCATGATCTCATTAAAAGGAAAATTTTAGCTAAAAAAAACAAGGATAAAATCCAATTGACATTTGGAACCTCGATTTAAAAAAGTGAAAAAGGCAAACAACACAATATCATGATCAAACAAGCATTGTTGATTAAATTTTGAACACCAATGGAGCTTCTTGGGTCTTCCAATTCTGGAACATCTCTCCCTTGTCTAGCTTTTGAATGAAGGTCTTGAGATTCAAGATGATTTAAGCTTAGACTTGTTTGGATGCAAAAAGATATTATGGAACATACATCCTAAGGATAGGTTCTAATTCCTTTATGTGAGACATAGGGTAGGTTTAGTACTTGGTCTCTAAAAAAGGGTCTCCTTGCAGTGATTATTTTATATTGCAGTGATTATTTTTCATAATCAGCACGAATCAAATCATATATCTATGGTATGATTATTTTCCATAACTAGAACGAATCAAATTATATATCTATGATATTTTATATTGCAATAATTATATATGATTCAATAATTATCTCATTGACATATTGCCTCCTTAATATTAGCTTTGATGTTCTATATTATCGCCACATGTAAACCCTTATTTTTTTATTTTTTTTTGAAAATTTATAAAAACATGGGTGAAAAATTGGGTAACAACACTATTGTAGAATCTGATTGTATTCCTTCAACAGAGTCTTCTCTAGATTAATTAAAAAACTGTTATGTCCCCCATTCAAATGCTTTTGAACTCCTCCAAGCCTAGCCAGAACTCTGTTCTTACGCTGAAAAATACTCCCAAAAACTTCCCAATTCCAATCCTTCAGCTTCAAAGTTAGATTATCTAAGGCAGTAATGAAGTTTGAACCAGACCTCCATCCAGTCTTTAACAAATCCGCAAAGGAATCATGTGTTGTCCATGCCACTTCAAAACGAAAGGGTCTAACAAGTTTCTGACCATTGTCACACTTGGTCATAAAATCAGCTAACAATGGGTGATGATCTGATTTCACCATAGGCAGCACATGTATACTAAGCTCTGGGAACTGGATTCTGAAAGATTGATTACTAAATCCTCTATCTAACCTCTCGAATACTCTCCCGTAACCTCTATTTTCTGCCACTCTCCAGGTAAATTTAGGTCCCAAACTACCCAAATAATTTTACCCACACTCTTGCACCCACTTATTAAACCTCAAACATCTCCTCATATCTATTGGTGCACCCCCTCTCTTTTCTGGCGCTCCCATAATCTCATTAAAATCACCTATAATCATCCACGGTAATGATATAGAGCTCGCTAAATCCTTGATATCCTCAAAACAAGCTCTCTTTAATTGATCATTCGGGTTGGCATATACAAAGCTACATAGCCAAGGACATGAACCCCCTTCATCAAAGACCACATGAATGAGGTGTCTAGCGGTTTTTAACACTTTCAAATCAACCTTAGAACCATTCCATAATAACCAGATGCCACCCGACCTTCCCACTGCTTCAACTCTAACACTGTTTTCAAATTTCAATTTCCCAATCACTCTATCTGCTATTAAACCACTAACTCTTGTTTCAACCACAGCTAACACATTAAAATTATGGATTCTCTTATAATTCAACACTAAGGAACAAAAATGATTACTACTCGCACCCCTACAATTCCAAATCATAATCTTCATCATAAATTAGGATAAAAATAAAGTTATTACGTGCAGCCCATATGGCCACGAACCATTTCCTCAGTTGTCTCATCTTCGTCTTCAGCCATTCTCGTGTCTTCATCCTCTTCTGGTTCCACGCTTACCTCAATATTTGTGGACTCCCCCAAAGTTACCTCTAACACTAGCTCACAATCTGGAGGTCGCGGGGAATGAGATTTGAAAGGCTCAACATTCAAATTTTTTCCACGAGGAACACCCACAATCTCTCTCTCTTCGTTTGCAGTAAGGAGTTTCTTCATATTAGAGTCGGATTGATTTGGGTTTCTCAAGATAATTTGTTTTTGAACAGGGGAGCGTTCTCTATTCACATGGTCTAGCAACTGGGTATTTCTCTATGAATTAATCTTTCGGCCTGGTTGTAACTCATGATGGGCCTGCTGCATATTAGATCCATTAACCTCATCCTTACTGTTAGGCACCCACTTACCCTGGGCCTTTATTCTCTCCTCATGTTTAAAATTCACCACGTCCGTATTTTCCTTACAAAATCTGTTTTCACCCTTTGGCCTGCTTAGTCCTGGGATCTCTGCCCTCAATTCCCGGCTCCCTAAATCGTGGGATTCTACATATAAACCATTAAGCGCAGTAAAGCGTGATCCTCCCCCAATCTTTGTTTCCTTAAGCTTCTCCCTTAGACTACTCCTTTTACCACCTTGTGAGAGATTTCCAAAGATTGGGGCAATCGAAATTGATTGGAATCCGTTTTCATGCTAAACTTTCGCCCCCCTACGGGCCACCATCCACCGGCCGTAATTCTCCGCCACCTCTGGTCTGACCACCGTATCCTCAGCTGGAACTGTTGGATCTCTTCCCTTCTCATTATTTGATGAGACCTGCTGCTCATCGTTACGTCCCTCCTTATTCATGGAATAGGGGCACACCTCATGTTTGTGTCCATATTGACCACAACCAAAACAAATCATGTGCAACCCTTCATAGCTAATGTGTCGAATTCTACGTCTTAGTTTGAATTTGGATAACAATGGTTTAGTGAGATCCACTTCCACACATATGCGTGCATAGTTTCCGCGCATGCGCACAGAGGTTGTTCTGTCCACCTTCAAAGTCTTTCCGATATGGTTCCCAATCTTCCATAACACTGTGTTATCATAATACTCCATTGCCAAATCTGGTAGCCTAATCCACACTGCTACTTTTTCAATGGTTGCCACCAAGGTTATTAAAATCGCGATTTTAACACGGTACGGAAAACCGTTCACAAACTCGGATCGTAAAATCGTAAAATCGTAAGGAATTTTAAAATACATTAAAAAAAATTCATGCTTTAAATAAAAATTCATACATAACAATTCGTCCAATTAATTCAGTCCTATAATATTGAAATGACATTAAATTCAGTCAAATTCAACAATTTTCAGTCCAATTTTCGCCCCATTAATTCAGTCCAATTCAACATTTTTCAGTCCAATTTTCACCCCATTAATATTCAATATTTTTTCAGTCCAATTTTCACCCCAAGTCAATCAATTCAGTCCAATTTTCACCGAGTAATATTTTGCACAATTCAGTCATATATAGTATATACTGTGGCATTCAATTCAACAATTTTCACACCCGATCAATTCCATTCAATTCAACATTATACATATACAATTTACAGGACCGGGCAAAATGAATTACAGGACTAACTAACAATTAACACTTAACAGGAAAACATACAAATCTATTACAGGGGCAAAAATAAAGAAACCTTGACTCTGATGATGATGAAGGTAAAATTAACTTACGATGTCGCCGGCTGCTGTTGAAGATGATGATGGTAAAAGAGGCAGAAAGCTGAAACCAGAAAGGAGAGTAAAAAGGCCCTCTATTGTCTATGCAAACAACTTTTAGAACAAGGATCAGTGTCATCCTAACCATTTGATTATTTCACCTCACATTGTCTCCTCACTGTCTGATCATCTTGGAGTTTTTTGTTTTTACTCTAATCAATGGGAGCCCACTGCTCCAAATTCTCTCTCTGCTGGTTCCACTCTCATCTTAAACCTTCAGTCCTCGAATCCTCCGATCTCGGTAAATTCATCAAGCCCCTCTCTTTCTGCCAGTCTCTCTCTGTCTTTTTCTTTCTTTCTTTTTTGGGTGTAAAATGAGGGGTAATAGTTTGCGTAATGGCCGCTTTTGTGGAAGATGGAGAATAGATTGTTGTCGCCGCCCGATTAGGGATTTGTTCTGTTAGAATTGGAAAGAGTATTTGTGAATTGTGATTTGTGAAAGAGTTTTTCGCCTCAATTGAAAAGAGCAGAGTGAAGACAGTCACGTGAGTCCGTGACTGTGCAGGAATAATCCAATAGGCATCTGACAGCTGTCCAGGAGGGGGGGGATTTTGTTTCAGGGCCTCATTTTGTCAAAATCACAAAATCGGTCCTAAAATCGCGATTTTGCGCGATTTCATCCGATTTTTGCGATTTCAACCCGATTTTACCCATTTTCGATTTTTTCAAGCGATTCAACCCGTAATGCATGTTTTGACTCGTAAAATCGTACGATTTTACGAGTCAAAATACGATTTTAACAACCTTGATTGCCACGTTAGGGTCGAAATTTGGGTGGCAAGATCGCATAGTAAGATAGTGGTCTGCCACCATCCAAGGTCCCCCAGACATGGCAGACTCTCGGTCTTCTTTGTTAGAAAATCTAGCTCGGAAGAAATCATTACCGAGATCCACCAAGTTCAAATCACCTTGAATCTTCCATATTATTTGCAGTCGCTTCAGTAAGAAGGTATAACTGACACGACACCCCAACACCTTTATGATTAAGGTTTGGCGCCATGGTTCTCTGATTCTTTTTTTCTCCTCCATAAAGAGCCTAATAACTGGGCAATCCTCCTCCTCTTCATCCTCCTCATCATCATCAGATGCAAAATCTTCCTGCTCTGAATAGAGAAATTTGATTGTCCTCGAAAAGCCGATCCAATGAGAGACTCTTTGTAGCTGAAAGTTCCCCTCACATCATTCTCTGCATTCGTAGAATCAGACGTATCCATGTCGCTGACTTTGAGAACGTTGTTAATATGTTTTGATCTTTTTGTTCGAGCGTACCAGTAGATCTTTTTCTTCGGTGGAGACTTCCATCTTCAATTAGGGGTCCGGGTTGAAAAAAATAGTTGAGATAGCATATTAAGATACTTTCCAATCTTTAAGATTAAACGGCAACTCGTGAATAGGAGTTTGATCCAAGTGGTGGAGAAGAATTATTTTAATAGGGTCAAGACATGTCGTGTTCATGATCTAATGCGAGAAATCATTCAAATGAAATCCAGGGAAGAATCTTTTGTTATGATAGCAAACGGAACAAGAATCAGCAAGAATGAGAAAGTTCGGCGTCTATCAATCCATGAGAACTCTGAGGAAGTACAATCAGATATGAGATTTCCTTATCTGTGGTCTTTTTTGTCATTTTCTTCACATCATTCTTTTGAGCATGGTTTTCGCAATTACAATCTGTTGAGAGTATTGAATTTAGATCGAGCTCCCCTTTCCAGCTTCCTACCTAAATTGATTGAACTGATTCATTTGAGATACTTAAGTTTGAGATGGACCATGATAAGGGAGCTTCCAGAGTCCATAAGGAAGCTCAAGTACTTGGAAATACTTGATTTGAAAGGGAGTCCTGTGTCTTCTTTGCCTGCTGGGATCACTCAATTGACATGTCTTTGCCAGCTCCGTAACTATCGACACAGTTTCCAGTCATCATCGTTCTTCCCTGACACTCATGGAATGAGAGTTCCATCAGGAATAGGAAGATTGACTAACCTGCAGACATTGGGAAGCGTTGAAGTGAATGAAGATTATGAGTTAGTCAGGGAGTTGGGAAAGCTAACTCAGTTGAGAAGGCTGGGCATTTTAAAGCTAAGAGAAGAGCAGGGAATGGATCTCTGTTATACTTTGGACAGATTGAAACACCTTACTGCTTTTATCTTGTTTCACTAAACAACACTGAATTCTTACAATTTGACTCTCTTTCATCTCCTCCAAAATATCTCCAACGACTAAATCTCAAAGGTAGTCTTCCAGCTTTACCAGGATGGATAGCTTCACTCCAGTATATTTCCAAGCTAGTGCTTCAATAGTCTAATTTGAAATGTGATCCTCTCAAGGCCCTCCAGAAATTGCCCAGTTTGGTGGTGCTTGAACTCCGTCAAGCTTATGCAGGGGAAGAACTGTGTTGTGATCCTAGTGGGTTTTCAAAGCTGAAGAGGCTGGGTCTCCATGAACTGGAGAGATTGCGGCGCATCAGAATAGCAAAGGGATCAATGCCTGGGTTAGAGAGGCTAGACATCACAGCATGCACGGTGCTAGAAACTGTGCCGGATGGGATTGAAAACCTGAAAAATATAGGAGACCTGGTTCTGTGGTATATGCCTTCAACATTCATCAAGACAATAGAGAGGTACCGCGGTGAAGATTTCTGGAGAGTTCAACATATCACAACAATCACCCGTATCTACGAGAGCCAGGGGATATAAAACTTTCTTCTTCTTCTTTTTGCAAGCCATTGATATTGTCTTTTGTTTTCATTTTATTGGCCCACACGGTGTCTATTATAATCCATGGTTGCCTGGGCATGCATTTCTTCAAACATAGAATATACCATCAGAGTATAAAATTAACGGATCATGTTATCGGGTTTCTTAATAATGTTTACCCTCTCATTTCCTTAATAATCCATTGATATAGTAAATACGCAAATAACTGTTGGCACTGTCCATCTAAAGGTATCATTAGTAAATTGAAAACCAGGAACGGAATATTAATATTTATGGATCAATGAAGTGAAAGTGTTTGGTTGTTTATTTATCTAGTTTTTTATGTTTTTTTTTGGAGGAACTGTTGCTGATATTGGAAAGTTTTTGAAAATAATAAAAAAAAAGTTTACATTAGATTTATTTTTCGTTACCAATTCTATCAATTTATTTATTTTTCCAAAATGGTTTTCGATTCATATTTGAGTGAGCAAAAGAAGGGAATATTTTCCCTTTCCTTTTTAATTTGCTTTTGTAGTTGATTTTAATGTATGGAATAGAGTCCTCTGTTTTGGTTTTTGGAGGTTAGGTATATAGCTAGAATAAGGTACGGTGTAGGTTAGGTATTTAAAGCTTCGATCACAGCAACGGTGTTGCATGAATGGATGGATTTTAGCAATTCTTTTATGCTGGTTTTGTTTTATTCGTTTTGTAGTGTCATATAATTTTCATAGAATTAATTCAACTAAAAATCTTAAGCCATTAAGTGAGGTCTCAAAATATAATTTTTATTAATTTTTATCAAATAAATAAAGATAGTGAGATTCGAACTCGTAACCGCTTAGTAATCAAGACTCTAATACCATGTCAAAGAACCAATTCAATCCAAAAACTTAAGCTGTAAGATAAGATCTCAGAATATGATTTATATTATTCTCTATCATGTAGTAATTTATTTATATTTTTTAATTTTATAAAAAATGATGAGAAAAAATAAAAATAACCAAAGATTCAAAAAGAAAAAAAAAATAGAGCTAGAGTTCTGATCTTGATCCAAGTGTGATAAGATTTTTCAAAAGATATGTAGATGTGAAAGAGAGACGCAATATTGCCTCTTGGACCAGGTGATGGAATACAAGGAGACCTATGAATAAATGACATAACCAGTCCAGGGAAAGTTAACAGCTTCAAGCCCTCGTCTGTACAATTTTACTATTAAAAAAGAAAAAAAGGTTCCAAACCTATGAAGTAGAAGATCATTGTTCATTGGATTAGTACTTTGAAATCCTAAACAGTATAAAAAACTGTTATTAGAACAAAAGGGAAAACCCACCTTTTGACTTTGTAACGTAGAAGCAGAGTATCCAACTTTGAGCCATGAAGACAGTCTGAGGCGAAAAAAAATGAGAAGCCAATAGTATAAAAAACTTTATAATCGTATCAGATTTCAAACATCGTTTTAGTAATGGAAAAAGAAGCCTCTACCACTCACAAGCAACCAACCACAGCAAAGAAGCCTCTACTCTGCCACCACAAGATCTTGTTGGGAAAATTAAGGAGTAGAGAAGATACTTGCAAGTAAAAAAATATCCTGAATGAAATGTGTGTATTGTGGTGGAAGAGGCTGAGTGGGTACGACGTGACGAACATCTTTTAATCAACTTGTCTCTCTTTTAAGAAGTATTATTGACGGTGAGCACCCCTCACATAACTCACTTCATGCATCTATTGGATCCTCATAAATAAGAATAAAGACAACCACTCACATTGACTTGGTGCATCTAGTACTGGAACCTAATATGTCCAAAAAAAATAAAATAATGAATTCTCTTAATCATAAATCCACATATGGCTTTTTTAGTACTGTAGTTTTTTTCCAAGTTTAATCACAAATCCACAGGGTTGGTATATTTAGTATTGTAGTTTAATCACAAATCCACATAGTAAAAACTGTTCATTTGCTCATACAGTAGCATAGTTTCTTGAATCTCTGTTTCTAATCGGAACAGGGGAGCAACGAGAAGATTGGAGTGGTCGCAGATTGTCTTTCTTTTGCTCATGACGCTGCCTGCCGAAACGCTGAAGATTTTCCCGCAGCTTGTAGGAGTCAAACCAAAGCCCATTCAAAGATTGTATAAGATCTGTTTGCATTAGGTTGGATTTCATGTTGACAAAACCGAACCTCCATTCCTTCAAATGGATTTGCGCAGTTTCTGCTTTTTGTTGAAAATTGCCGTTGTAGGAGTGTATTTGAGTTTCAACATTAACCCCAGCTTCCGCAAATCAGGTGTTATTCTTTTCTTCCACATTGTCAGTTAATACTGTAGAAATTTGCCGATGCATTTTGCTATTCTTTTCTTCCACCTTATCAATAATTTGCTTCTCTTTTCAGTTGTTCTGATATCTTCAGAGCTATTTTCTTTATTGGCTATTAGATCTCTGTAACAAATAATTTATCCACGAAAAATAAAGACCTACAGCATAGCAAACAAATTTAATGACCAAAAGGAAGAAATTTAATGACTGTGATTGTGCTTCTTCAGAATTTTACTTTAGCCCCAAATTCATTTTGATGGGATAGAGGTTGATGCAGTGGATAATTGGGAATCTTGACTTCACAGGCCGGCGAAGAAGAAAAACAAGTGCTAGTGGATGATGAGATTAAGAGACTTGTCAGAAAATCAGTTGTTCGAACAAATGACTTCCCAAGTCTATGAAGAAAAAAGCAAAGTAGCTTACACAACAAGTTGGAGGAACACCCCGTTCCACAAGCCTGAAAAAAAAAACAATAACAAATAATAGACTAATGAAAATAATTGTAAGGGTCAAGATCAAATCAACTGCTCGAAAAATCACAATTTATTTTAATTATGTTAAAGAGTTTATGTTAAAAAATAATTTTTAACATTAAAAATAAAAGGAGTTTATTTTTTATTTAACTTTAAATATGTTTATTAACCATGTTTTAAATAATTTTTTCATCCAATAGAATCAATATTACAGGATTATGTTTAGTTAATCGTGTAATTTATAATAAAGATAAATTTAACATAGAACATTTTTTTTTGGCAAGCCATTGATATTGTCTTTTGTTTTCATTTTATTGGCGACAGGCGGTGGTTGCTGCCTTTCTCCTCCACTGTGCAGAGACACACGGATCTTCTTTTTTTTCTCTCTCTTCTGCTTTTATTTATATTATTTCCACTCCCTGTCTCTTTTCTGTTTCTTCCCTCCTGGTTCTTCTTTTTTCTTTCCTCTTCTCTTCCCCTCCTCTGTTCTCCCCTGTTTTTCTTCCAACTCTCAAAATTCCCCCCTCCTGTTCTTTCGTCTCTGCCTGTCTCATTTACCTCCCCAAAACCATTCCTCCTCTAAAACGTCCCCAGCGTCTGTTATTTATAAGGACAGGGGAGAGGTAGCCACCCTATCATGTCCAAGCTCAGGGTAAGGTGACATGGGTTGATCTCTGTTTTTTTTTTTTAAACAATGTGTGAATCAATGATGATGTGGTCAAAACGAGCTGTTTTATTTAAAAGAAAATAGCATCAAATTGTGTCCATTTTCAAATTAATTTTTTATTTTTTATTTGTTCAATCAAGTTTTTAATTACAATTTTGATTTTAAAAATAAATTCAATTATATCCCTGCCAAATTCTAGCCCTAATGTTGGCCAATGTTTTCACTTTAGTTCTTGATCTCGGATTTATGCAATTTGACCCTCAATTGATCAACAAACTTTCAATTTCTTCAATTTAGTGCATGATTTGAACAATTTCAGTTCCTCTATTTATGTGCATTTTCTAGTTTGATCCTTGGTTTCAGATTTCTTTAATCAAGTTCTTAAATGGTCATCAAACTTTAATATTTATGCAATTAAGTCCTGATTTGACTAAATCAACTCTTAAAAATTATATTTTGACCTCTGAACTTTAATTTTTCAAATTAAAGCCCAAATTGACTTTAAAATCAAATTTTCTTGTAATCAAACCCTTTATAAATTCAATTAAACCTTCAATAAAATTTAATTAAGTTTATAAACATCTAATTTTGGACTTTTTTTCCTCAAATTGAATTTTTTTTGTTAGCAAAGCTTTCGTTAGTAAAGAATATACTGTCAAATTTTAATTTTTATATTTTTAAACCTCCTCAATTAATTGTTAGTTATTTTTTGGATGCTCTGACATCCTCTTCTCACTACTATTATTTTTTGTTTTTTTAAATTTTTTTTTTGTGTTTTCTTCTTTTTTTGTGAGGGAACCAAAAATAAGAGACAAGAAGCTGAATAAAAGAACACACCCTAATTATTATTATAATTTTTTTTTGTATTAATCTTAGCACATTATATATATATTTGTGCCCTATCAACTCTAATTAAGTCGGACTCCTATCCTGGTTATTATCAGGGCATTAAGCCTATCCAATAGAGTAAGCATTAAAAAAAATAAAATATTTGGCCCATATTCGTTAAGAAACAACCTCTCAAGTCTCAACCCATGGCTAAAAGCATTTGAAGTCCTGATGTTCAAAAGCTTTTCAAACTAGGTACCTAGATAAATGTTGACTAAGGCAAACTGAGAATAAAGGGTTTATTATAAATTAAAATTTTTAAAATTCAAGATCATTATAAATATAATTTTTTTTAAATACTCAATTTTTTTTTGCTCTTTTTTTATTTGTCAAAAGGCTAATAAATGTTCATATAAAAAATAAACTAGAAAACCTTAATAATACTGAATATAAAAAATAAATTAGGAAAAAAAATATCCTTAAAAGGGAAAAAACTATAAAATCATAATATGAATAAAAAAAATAAAATTAACTAAGTAAAATATCTATTTTCCTAAAAAAAATTCCTACATCAAATGTTTCTCTCTTTTTTTTTCTTTGTTTTTTTTTTTTCTAATTAGGTTGCGATCTATAGTTATTTAATTCAACTTTGGTTTGACTCTTAAAATAATTTGAACTAATTTGGTTCTTAAATTAATTTAAACTAATTTAGACATTCATCTAACCATACTCGGGTAAGCTTCAAATTGATATGCAACTCAATACATATATTTATATTCAAAATCCAAATTAATGTCTCTCTCTCTCTCATTGTACATGCTTAGGATGTATTTATTGCTCCAGAATAAGTGATACTGACTTTATACCAGCTTCACATATAATATTTTATTTACATACAAAAAAATATTTATTTTCAGTATAGTACTCATCTACTATTTCTCATTTTACAATCAGCAGAGGAGAGAGAATGAGAATGAGAATGATAAAAATTAAGATTTATTTCCAACTCTAAATATTTCCTTTTTTATACGCTATTTATTTTAGTAGTTACATTTTTACTTGCTATTTGTTTATTGATATGATATTTAATTAACTTCATAAAAAAAAATCCACTAAACAAAATCCTAGCCATTAATTAACTTGAAATGTTATGTCAAGATTTAACTAGTGTTATGTAACGTCAAGGGTATGCTCGATACGTGGGTAAAGGAGTTTTCATCTCTTTTACTTGTGTTCATAACAATTTCAAGGGTAGGAAAAAATCTAAAGAAGTTTAAGATTTAATCTCGAAAGTGGAGTTAAATGATAACTTTATGGAGGGAGGGGTAAAAAAATAATGATTTATCAATTATAATACGACATTAATTGTATATGACCATCTAATTATGATTTTCGTGTTAGAAAAATATTAAAAGAAAATAATTTTGGTAGAAGTAAGTACTCTAGATCAAATTTTAGACCTAGAGTGGATTATAGTGATAGAAAATGTTATATTATCATGAAGAAGACTATATTCAGTATCACTGTGAGAAGAAGAAAGCCAATATAGAAGAACTGAAGCTAAGGAGCAAGAAGTCTAGAGATGCTGCGATAATGTTTGTGAGGACAAAACTAATGATTTTATTTTTTCTTGTTTTTTCAAGCCATTGATAATGTCCCCCCCCTATGGACGTCATCTCTGCCCTAAATTTCTTCATTCAAACACATCCATGTTTTAAATCTCATCATCCACTAGCACTTGTTTTTCTTCTTCGTAGACCTGTGAAGTCAAGATTCCCAACTATCCACTGCATCAATCTCTATCCCATCATTCTCTAGCACTTGTTTTCCTTCTTCGTAGACCTGTTAAGTCAAGATTCCCAACTATCCACTGCATCAATCTCTATCCCATCATTCTCTAGCACTTGTTTTCCTTCTTCGTAGACCTGTGAAGTCAAGATTCCCAATTATCCACTGCATCAATCTCTATCCCATCAAAATGAATTTGGTGCAAGTTGGAGGAACACCCCGTTCCACTAGCTTGAAGAAAACCATTAACAGACTAATGAAAATAATTGCAGGGCCCAGGATCAAATCAATTGCTCAAACAGTAATCACAATTTATTTTAATTATGTTGAACTTGTACGTTAAAGAATTTATGTTGGAAAATAATTTTTAATATTAAAAATAAGCGGGGTTTGTTTTTTTATTTGACTTTAAATATATCAATTAACCATATTTTAGATAATATTTTCATCATATAATTCAATATTACATGATTAAGTTTAGTTAATCAAGTAATTTAACATACAGATAAATTTAACATAAAACTTTTTTTTTTTGGCAAGCCATTGATATTATCTTTTGTTTTCAATTTTACTGGCCTACACGGTGTCTATGATGGTCATCTCTGCCCTTACTTCCTTCATTCAAACACATCAATAATACTTTAATCAATGCATTTTCTTTTTTCGTAGTTATATAAATATATTTATAAAAAAAAAGAAAATGAATTTGTTTTGAATGGACTAATATCATTCAGATTAAGAATCCAACAATAATGAATATGGAAGTAAATCAGCCTAACATATATTTCTTTCTTAAACCAAATTAGCAACAATTGATGATGTTCAGAAATTTTTTTATTCCACGAGATCAAATCAATTGTTCAGAACACATGACTTTCCATGTCTATATATGAAGAAAAAGCAAAGTAGTTTACTCAACAAGTTGGAGGAGTTGAGTAGTTAGATGTCTCAATTTTGTTTTTGGTTCAACAGTGACGAACATCTTTTAATCAATTATGTGATTTTAGCCTCTCTTTTAAGAAGTATTATGGACGGTGAGCACCCCTCACATAACTCATTTCATGCTTCTATTGAATGCAACTCCGGTCCCATGTTTGAATCAGATGGTATAGGGTGTATTTAGGGTTGGGGTGAAATCAACTTTTTATTAAATTTTAATTTTTTTATTTTTTAAATTATTTTGATACGTTGATGTTAAAATAATATAAAAAATAAAAAAAATATTATTTTAATGTATTTCTAAAAAAACAACTACTTTCACTATCACACTCCTAATAAACTAATGAAAATAATTGTAAGGCCAAGATCAAATCAACTGCTCGAACAATCACAATTTATTTTAATTATATTAAAGAATTTATATTAAAAAATAATTTTTAACATTAAAAATAAGAGGAGTATATTTTTTATTTGACTTTAAATATGTCTATTAACCATGTTTTAAATAATTTTTTCATCAAATAGAATCAATATTACATGATTATATTTAGTTAATCGTGTAATTTAAAATAAAGATAAATTTAACATAAAACTTTTTTTTTTTTTTGTAAGCCATTGATATTGTCTTTTGTTTTCATTTTATTGGCCCCACTGTGTCTATTATAATCCATGGTTGCCTGGGCATGCATTTCTTCAATCATAGAATATATCAGAGTATAAAATTAACGGAACATGTTATCGAGTTTCTTAATAATGTTTACCCTCTCATTTCCTTCTAATACTAATTTGCAGAAGCTAGTCGAATGCGTGTCCAAAAATGTTTCTTATTGACAGTACTCTTGTTCAGCTGTGACAAATAATTGAGACCAAATATATCAGCTGACATTCAATCAACAGAGAACTAATCCACCAAACCTTTAGGCTGATATATTAGCTTAGCCATGGCGTGATCTGTGGTGAAATTTAAGCATCAGTGGACAATAACTTAGGTCTCTTTTGGTAAGTCACTATCTTTCCTGTAATCATGGCTGTAAGGTTTGGTTTCAGCCATGAAAAGATGATTGATAACAACTTAACAAGTTCAGCATGTTGCTTGAATTGTCAGAGATAAATTATGATTATTTGCTTACAGATAATTATAGTGCAACAAGTTGGAGGAATTAACTGTCACTGACAGTGATTGTGGAGCCCTAGACTTGATGCATCTATTGAATCCTCAAAAATAAGAAAAAAGACAACCACTCACATGGACTTGGTGCATCTAGTGGAACCTAATATGTCAAAAAATAAAATAATGAATTCTCTCAATCATAAATTCACATATGGCTTTTTTAATATTGTACCACAGAGTGGGTATATTTAGTATTGTAGTTTAATCACAAATCCACGTAGTAAAAGTTTTTCATTTTTACTATGTGTCAACGTCAATTGATTGAATGAAGAGAGCCAAAGTGTACAGTATTCACAGTCCCAAATACACATAACACTGCTTAGTTCTCGCTACTGTGCTTATTAACATTAACTATTTATTGAAAAGTTGATTTAAACTGAACAACATTTATATGTCAAACATCATAAATTGAAACCAAATAAAGTTGATGACGATATATAGCACTCTTTTTTTTTGGTTTTATATTAAAAAGTGTTATCGAATTAGCTTATGAACTTAAACTAAATATTTTTTTAAAAACAATCTTAAATATGCATAAGGAGAAATCCAAGTGACTCCGTTAATAGTTGGCTTGAATAAATACTTAACTACAATTTATTGACTATTTATTTTTATATAAAAAACAATATTATATATATTAGAATTGATCTAAGTTAATTTGGTGAACTAAAAAATAATGACACGAGTCTTATCCCTGCTTAACTCCGAGCCCAGTCTAACAAGGGTTGTTTATAAAATAAAGAATTGCAGAGTCTTGATTAGGGCTTCAATACATTAGTTGGTTGCTTTGAGAATCAAGGTTGGTTCAATGTTTCTGTTCTTATAATCATAAAATAAATTTATATTATTGTGTGAATCTTATACTAAAATTACGCTGATGAAGTGGCTGGTGTTTGATGTCAATTATTTCACTGGTTTATTTTGTTAAAAAATCATTTTAACTCAATAGTTTAAATTATTAAATAAGATATCAAGATATGATTTATATTATTTTCTAATATACCTTCTCAAGTGAAAGTCATTTGGGTTTTAAACTTACATAAATTAACATTACCTTACTAATTTCTATTAATTATAAATAAAAATAATAATTAATATGGATGTAAATCAGCCCAACAGATATTTCATCTTCCACCAAATTAGCAACAATTGATGATGTTGAAAATATATTGAGAATCTTGACTGACTTCACAAGTCTACGGAGAAAAAGAAGTGCAAGTGGATGATGAAGCTATTGGCAAATCACTTCATTCCATGAAAAAAGTTGAGGAAGAAATTTTTTTATTCCACAAGATCAAATCAATTGCTCAGAACACATGACTTTCCATGTCTATATATGAAGAAAAAGCGAAGTAGTTTACACAAGTCGGAGGAATTGACTAGTGACAGTGATTGTGGAGCCTTGGATCGAATCAGTTGTTCATCGACGAGTCGTGAGGGAAGGACTTGGGTGCAAAAAAAAAAAAAACAATTTCTTCGCATAAGAAGCATAGTAAGCGAAGTAAGCGCTACGGCCAACCACATTAAAAATAAACTAAAAGGAAAGGGGCAAAAACAGTGTTTTTTATACTGTAGTTCTAGACTGAGATTGCAGTAATAAAATCACGACTATGCCGTGGTGTATAAAAAACTCTATTAACTAAGCCACCGGTGACGAACATCTTCTGTATATATTATGGACGATAAGCACCCCTCACATGTTTTAATCAATGCATTTTCTTTCCTTCTTTACACACACACACACACACACACACACACACATACAGAAACTGTCTTACATACATGTAGATATCTTATTGGTTGGGTTTTTTGTGGAGGTGCATATGCGAAGTGAAGACCGTCAAAAAGGATGTAACAGTTCATCGACAACCACGCTTAATACTTTATGGTATGTTCATTCAATCATTTTTTTGTAAGTTATTATTTTCTTGAATGTAATTTGTTGATTTTAGTTTTTATTTCCAGGAGATATATAACAGCCGGTTAAGGGAAAGATATGGGGATGATCCTTCAACCCAGATGTTGATCCGGATTTATAGACGGAGACAGGATCGTCTAGTGGACCCAATAGAAATCGGGTGTACGGAGTCTCTAACACTACGATCAAGAACTTGCAAACGGCCTATAGTGTCTTAATCGTTAGGAGCTTGCAATCGGTATCGAGCACCCAATCTCAGGAGTTCGCAGCCTTGCAAGAACATACGGTCAATCTCACCGAAAAATATGAACGACTCTCAACGGATTATGAAGAACTCCGCCGCATGATCATGGACATGAGATCACATATGGGTGTACGCGTGCGCTTTTTTTTTTGGCTGTTTGGTCCTGAGAACGACCAACCTCCTCCTCCTCTTCCTCCTCCTCCAGTGTCGTCATTGTTCTAGTTTAATTTTATTTGAACATATAAATTTGTAATGAATATTTGGATTTATATTATTCAAATTTATTTTTACATACTTGAATACAATTTTATTTTTTTAATTATTTTCTTTTTTTGTTCAAAAGATTTTTTTTTAAAAGATATATTTTAATTATTATAGATGAATATACCGACGGACACAATCCGTCGGTATATTCCAAAGAGTTTGAAACAATTTACTCCATATGCCACTATCATTGACGGAATAATTATGTAGGTGTTTTACATAAGGTTGGAATAAAATTACAATAAATGCCACTACCAATCACCAATGAAATTATTTCGTCAGTATATTAAAACAGGTAATTTTTTTGGTGTGTATTTTCTATTTGTAAAACCATCAAGGTTTTTTTTTTACCGACAAAAATAAAATTACCGATGAAAGGTTTACCGACAGACAGTTTTCATCCGTGAATCTATCGGTAAAATTCTTGCCAATGGAATGGTAGTATAAATACCAACAGAAAATTCTGTCAATAATACTGTTAAATGTGATTGTGTTTGTGTATACTCAATTAGCTGTTGTAATCCTCAATATTTAATAGTGAAGTTCTGTAAAGTAACCATGTCATAATTTTATATCCTTTTTATTTTATCTTAATGTTTGATTTGAGTGGGTTTTGAACTACACAAATTAAGAATTCCCTTTTTATATCCTTTTTTTTCTATGGTAAATAAAAAAGGCACACCGCAAGCCAAGCATCGGCATGCACGACATTTTCTGCTTTAACTCAATTTAACTAATAAAAAAAATGAAAACAAATCATTTTCTTCTTTTTTTACAGATAAAATTCATCTAAGAACACCAAAACAGAACAGTGGAAGAAACCCTCAATGTTCAACCTCTAAAATCATTTTTTTATTAACTCAATTCATCTTCTTTTATAGATAAAATTAATTTTTATATATATATATATATTTTTTTTTTTGTGACTTTGAGTGAAATTTGTGCATAACTTATACTATCATATATACACATCTAAACACGGCTAAATAATAATTGGTGTACAACAGTTTAATTTTAAATATTTTTAAATGCGGCCAGATTGTGACTTTTCAAAGTCTCTCCACCAATGCACCCATCCTCTCCAACAATGCACCCATCATTCACAGCTCAGCAAAGAAAATTCAATTGAATGCACGAAGAGTACGTACCAAAGTGCAGTATAAGTAGGACTTCTTTTGTTGCCCCAATACACATAACAATCAACAATATTCTATCGTAGTGCTTCGTAGAATTATCTAAGACGATGATGAAAAAAATGTGGGCTTGGATGTTGCTAACATTATTGACCTCCGTTGGCCAATGGTATGGTCATTGTCACGGGTGTCTGGAGGAAGAGAGAATTGGTCTCTTAGAGATCAAAGCTTTGATCGATCCAAACAACGTTCAATGGCAATTGAGCGACTGGATGGTCAATCAAGAGGATATTGCTGATTGTTGTGGGTGGGATGGGATCGAGTGTGACAACACTACAAGACGAGTGATCCAACTCTCTCTTGGGGGTGCAAGGGATCAGAGTTTGGGCGATTGGGTTCTCAACGCATCTTTGTTTCTGCCTTTTAAAGAATTGCAAAGTCTTGATTTGAAGGCTAATGAATTAGTTGGGTGCTTTGAGAATCAAGGTTGGTTCAATGTTTATCTTCTTATAATCATAAAATAAATTTATATCATTGTGTAAATCGTATACTGAAATTACGCTGATGAAGTGGCTGGTGTTTAATGTCTATTATCTTGCTTTGATGTTTCTCTTCCAGGCTTCGAAGTCCTATCATCAAAACTGACGAAACTGAATGTCCTTGACCTAAGCTTCAATCTATTTAATGATGACAGTATTTTATCATGTTTGACTGGGCTTTTATCTCTCAAGTCTTTGGATTTATCAGCCAATCGGTTGAAAGGATCAAGAGGCTTCAATGGTAACAATTTAATCATCTAGCTCATAACCTTTTCCTTTTCTCCTTTTTGCATGAGTTTTTCTATACCTTTATTTCCTTTCCATAGGTCTTTAAGAATCATCTTGCAGTGCATAGCGCACACTCATACGGATTTATGTTTTTTTTTTCCTTGAAATTAATAAAAGTTGGGATTGGTTCGTAAATAATTTGTATACTTGTATACGTTGTTTCATTTTCTAATCTTGTAACAGAAAAGAATGTGGAGAAACCTCTAGATAAGAAGAAACATTTAGTTATTAATCAAACACGAGTGGATAAAAAGAATGAAGGCTGAGCCAGGCAAGGGGCTGAACTACAATGTGAATTAACCCTATGACAATTGATATCATAGCATCTTTAAAGAAACTGGAGCACCTTTACCTAATGGGGAATCTCTACAATGATAGCATTTTTTCATCTCTAACTGGGTTTTTATCTCTCAAATTTTTCGATATGTAAAAGAATATTTTGTATGATCTTTTTCTTGCTACAGGTTTTGAAGTCTTGTCATCAAGGTTGAAGAAACTGGAGAACCTGCACCCTAAGCGGGAATCAATACAACGATAGCATTTTTTCTTCTTTAACTGGGTTTTCATCTCTCAAATCTTTAGATCTATCAGAGAATCAGTTGACAGGATCTACTGGTGCCAATAGTAAGTTGTAGATAATTCCTACCTAACTGATTTATATGACATTCTTTTATTCTTTTATTGGATTTCTTTGTCAAGTGGATAAGTATATACAGAATTGATATTTTCAATATATCCCACAATCTTCATATGACAAAAACACAATCTCAAGGCATAAAACCATCTAGCTTGTTTCTTAATATTTTAAAGTGTACACAAACTATTTTCAATTAAATATGCATTCATGTATCATTATATCATTTATAATTAATAATTATATATCTTGTAGCTTTTCAATTCCAACCGATGTGGCTGAGGAAACTAGAGAACCTTGACCTGAGTTTCAATAAATTGAACGACAACGTCTTATCAATTCTAAGTGGGCTTTCATCCCTCAAGTCTTTGGATCTCTCATATAATAAGTTGATTGGATCAAGTATCAATGGTAATGCATGATTTTTACTGTCTATTTTGGATACCGTTAGGGCATCATGTCGACTTACATATTGCAACAATTATCTTGCAGGTTTGGAGATCCTATCATCACAGTTGAGGAAACTAGAGAACCTTGACCTAAGCTATAATAAGTTAAACGACAGCATTTTATCAAATCTATGTGGATTTCCTTCTCTTAAGTCTTTAAATCTATCAGGCAATATCTTGTTAAGATCAACGGCTATCAATGGTAAAGTTGTGAATATTTCCTGGTATCATCTAGCCAATTAAGCATAATTTACCCAAATTTATTTTTGGGATGGTACATGCCAACTTATTTAGCTCATTTTTTAGCAACCTTTTGAAATGCTTAAATCTTTGAAACAATTTGTTGTTTTTGTTTAAAAATCATTTCAATCAAAAAATTTAAAATGTACTCACTGGCAGTTCTCTATCATAGGTTTAAAAACAACCATCTAAACTCAATCAAGATAACTGCTACTTTTTCTTCAAAATACTTAATTTCACTACTTATTTGATTGTTTGGTTTCAATTCTACATATCACAGGCTTAAGGAAGCTGGAAGTCCTTGGTCTAGACAAACTCACCATCATCGGAAGTTTTTTACTTCAGTCATTGGGAGCATTGCCATCCCTAAAGACCCTTTCTCTTCAGGAAACTAATTTAAGCAGGACATCAATAAGTCAAGGTTAAGCAAGAAACTAATTTAAAAATCTTAATTATTAATTTTGAAGCCGTCTATAAGTATAATAATGTAAAATGGATTGGTTGCTCTGTATCACTACCCTTTTCATAATATTTTTTTGTTTCTTTTTCACAGGGACTTTCTTCAATTCGACCATACTTGAAGAATTGTATCTGGATCATACTGCTCTCCCAATAAACTTTCTACATAATATTGGACCATTGCCTGCTCTTAAGGTTTTATCTGTTGGTGAATGTGACCTCCATGGCACCCTACCTGCTCAAGGTAAATTAACAACTCCTCCTACCCACAATAATTAAATGATATTTTCATCACTAGGTTTAACATGATTAGAGATAAATTTTACAGGTTGTTGTGAATTGAAGAATCTGGAGCAGTTAGATCTATCTGGAAATAATCTAGAGGGTTCACTCCCAGATTGTTTAAAAAACTTGTCATCTTTAAAACTATTAGATGTCTCTGGAAACCAATTTACAGGAAATTTTACCTCGGGTCCTCTTACCAACATCATATCCCTTGAATTCCTCTCACTATCAAATAACCACTTTGAAGTTCCCATTTCAATGAAGCCTTTTATGAACCACTCAAGCCTCAAGTTCTTCTCCAGTGACAACAACAGACTAGTAACGGAACCTACTGCCTTTCATAATCTTATTCCAAAGTTCCAACTAGTCTATTTCAGCTTGTCAAATAGTTCAACATCAGAAGCACTCAATTTAGAAATTTCCAGCTTTCTCTATAACCAATACAACTTAAGATTCCTTGATCTCTCCCACATCAACTTCAGTGGAATGTTCCCATCGTGGTTGCTTAAGAACAATACAAGATTGGAGCAACTATTTCTAAGTGAGAACTCTTTTGTTGGTACTTTGCAATTGCAAGTTCACCCAAATCCGCATATGACCATATTAGATATATCAAACAACAATATGCGCGGTCAATTTCCAAAACATATTTGTTTGATGTTTCCAAATCTGGTTACTTTAAGGATGGCTAAAAATGGAATCACTGGTTGTATTCCTTCTTGTTTAGGAAATATTAGCTCTCTCAGAGATTTAGATTTATCCAGCAATCAATTGTCTACAGTAAAACTAGAACAGTTTACAACATTAACTTTTCTTGACCTGTCAAAAAATAATTTGGGTGGGCAATTACCTGTCTCAGTGGTCAATTCTACTACACTGAATTATCTCTGCCTAAGCGGTAATAAGTTTTGGGGTCAGATAACAGATTTTCCATCATTGTTAAAGAAAAAGTGGGCTGCATTGGGTTTGAGTAACAATCAATTTTCAGGCATGCTTCCTAGGTGGTTTGTTAATTCCACGCAACTCCGCACACTTGATTTGTCCAAAAACCATTTTAAGGGTCCAATTCCAATAGACTTTTGTAAGCTTGACGGTCTTAAATATTTGGACCTTTCTGAGAACAAGTTGTTTGGTTCTATACCATCTTGTTTCAATCCACCAAATATAACCCATGTGCATCTATCCAAAAATAGATTGAGCGGTCCATTAACATATGGATTTCATAACAGCTCTTCTCTAGTTACATTGGATCTCCGAGATAACAACTTCACCAGCACCATTCCAAATTGGTTTGGCAATCTTTCAACATTGAATGTTCTTCTTCTGAGGGCTAATCACTTTGACGGTGAGTTCCCTGTTCAGTTATGCTTTTTAGAACAATTAAGCATTTTGGATGTTTCACAAAATCAGCTCTCTGGTCCATTACCTTCCTGTTTGGGCAATCTTACTTTCAAGGAAAGTTCTAAGAAAGCCTTAGTGTATCTCGGAATTGTTTTTTCATCAAGATCCATAAGAAAAGCTTATTATGAAACAATGGGTCCACCACTAGTGGAGAGTATCTTCAACTTGGATAGCAGTTATTTACCCATCACTATAGAAGAGGTGATAGAATTTGCAACTAAAAGCATGTATTATAGTTACAAGGGAAAAATTCTTAGTTTCATGTCTGGCATTGATCTATCCAATAACAATTTCTTCGGAGCAATACCACCTAAACTGGGAAACTTAAGTGAGGTACATTCATTAAACTTGTCACACAACTATCTCACTGGATCTATCCCTGCAACATTCTCAAACTTAAAGCAGATAGAAAGCTTGGATCTTTCTTACAACAACTTGAATGGTGTCATCCCTCCACAACTCACTGTACTCAACACTCTAGAAGTTTTCAGTGTGGCACACAATAACTTGTCAGGTGAAACTCCAGAGAGGAAATATCAGTTTGGGACCTTTGATGAAAGCAGTTATGAAGGTAATCCTTTCTTGTGTGGACCTCCATTGCGAAACAATTGTAGTGAAGAAGAATCACCATTGCAGCCAATGCTTAATGATGAACAAGAAGATGATGGTTTCATAGACATCGATTTTTTCTACATCAGTTTCGTTGTATGTTACATAATTGTGGTGATGACAATTTCAGCAGTTCTCTACATCAATCCATATTGGCGACACAAGTGGTTTTACTTCATCGAAGACTGCATAGATACTTGCTACTATTTTGTGTTGTCTAGTTTTTGTAAGTTCTCTAACTTGGAAGGTGATTGGGTCTATTATACTTAGTGAATTTGTACTGAATGTTGTTGAGGAGTGAGTTGTTCTCTTACTTATGTCTAGCTATTGGAAAGATTTGTAGTGTATGGTCACTCAGCTCAGCCTTATGGTTAAGTTGATTTACTTATGGACTTCTAAGTTTTGTTTTGCTATACTTTTTGTAGTTTATTGTTTTGCACCTTGATTTGGTATGTGGAATCTAGCTCTGTGGAATATAATTTGTGCCAAGTTCTATAACTTCTATAAATTGTTAAGTCCTGCTCTAAAAATAGATTGCTATGGGTTAAGGAATCTTCTCCTATGTAACTCAATGTCATCCTAAATGATGTTCATAGTTGTGGTTCTTTGCTCTATCGAATCTTGAATAACTCGGCTTCTAGATAGAAATTGCCCTACCATATCCTCTATTTGTTGTTACTGAAGGAAAGAGATTTTTTCTTGTTCCTCTACTTGTTGCATTATTTTGAAACTCTTCTGTGATTAGAGGGGTAAACTACGGAGAGGACTACAGTCTTAGGAATATCATAGTTGAGAATAATTAGGGTTTGACCTATTGGTTAGCCAACCCTTTCTATATATGTGTAGGGCAATGTACAATAGGAATGGTGGGGGTTACCACACAAGAGTATGACTATAATATTTCATATATACAATATTTCCTATATAGGTACATTTTATAATATGCCCCCTTAAGCTAAGGGTGGAAGAGCAACCCGAAGCTTGAAATGAAAAGCAGTAAACGAGGCAGTAGGAAGTGGCTTAGTAAAGATATCTGCTAGTTGATCCTGAGAGGAAATAAAATGAATCTGAATCTCGTTCTTCGCTACTCTATCTCGAACAAAATGATAATCAACCTTAATATATTTTTTGCGAGTATGGAAAACATGATTCGCAAACAAATAAGTGGCACCAAAATTACCACACCAAATGGTAGGAGCAAAAACAGATGGAATTTGAAGATCTGTCAATAAATACTAAAGCTAGATAATCTCAGCAATACCATCGACTAACTCATCTCTAGTAGAAGAACGGGCAACTGTATGTTGCTTACTTGATTTCCACGAAATCAGCGTCTAATCAAAGAACACAAGATAACCACCTGTAGATTTTCTATCATCAACACTATCTGCCCAATCTGTATCTGTAAAACCATGTAAGGCAAAGGAAAAACTACCAGTAATATGGAGGTCATGTGTTACTGTACCCTAAGATAACGCAGGATGCATTTAACGGTAGCCCAATGAGAATCTATAAGAGCATGCATAAATTGATAGACTCTATTAATAGCGAAGCAAATATCCAGTCTCATAAAAGTGAGATATTGAAGAGCACCCATAATTTGTGAGCGTGTAGCATCAGAAAACAAAGGATCTGGTAGTATGGTAGCTTTGGATGTAGAGATAGGAGTATTAACGGGTTTGTAAGATAACATACCAGCTCAAGTGAGGATGTCAAGTGTATATTTATATTGTCAAAGCAGAAGACCCATACCAGTAGACTGAACCTCAATACCTAAAAAATAGTAAACAGGACCCAGGTCGCAAAGCTTAAATTCTAAGTTTTGTAGCTGGATTAGGCGTTGAAGTAGGAGGGAGTTACTACCCGTAAGCAGAATATCATCAACATAGACCAAGAGATAACAGATATTAGTACTAGCAGAGAAGATACATAATGAGGTATCCTTTTCAACTTTGCCAACAAAGAAATCATTTCTGTTCTTTCTGTACCTGTGATTCAATGGCAAGAAATGATGGTGACAGTCAAAAAAAGAAGATTTACCCTTGTTTGTTAGCATGAATGCCTTGTTGTTCTCTATACAGTATGAACATGCTAGTTTTCCATGCGTGCTCCAACCAGAAACCATTCCAGAAGCTGGGAAATCATTGATAGTCCACATCAAAGCCGCTCTCATAACAAAATTTTGTTTCCTCGAGATATCATAAGTCAAAGCTCTAGAGGACCACAACTGCGTCAATTCATCAATCAATGGTCGAAGACAAACATCTATATTCCGCCCCGGACTGCTCAGACCTGGTATGACCATAGATAAAAATATGAACTCTGGCCTTATACACATCCCCGGTGGCAAGTTATAAACCGTCAATATGACCAGCCAACAAGAATAAGGAGCAGTAAATGACCCGAATAAGTTGAATCTGTTTGTACACAACCCAAGACGCACATTTCTCGATTCAGCTGAAAAGTGAGGATGCACACTATTAAAGTGTTTCCATGCTTCGCCGTCAAAAGGATGCACCATCACTCCATCAACCGCATGATGTGATTGGTGCCATATCATGTGCTCAGCAGTCCTTGATGACATGAATAACCTTTGCAATCTAGGTGTGATTGGGAAGTATCTAAGTTTTTTATATGCCATGAGAGTCTTTCCTCTGCCAGTTCTGGGTTTGTAACGGGAATGCCCACATGTCATGCACTCGGTCAGCTCAACATTTTCAAGGTAGTATAACATGTAGAAGTCAGGGCACATGTCAATTTCTGGAATCCTAAACTAAGGGGTTTCATCATGGACTTGGCAACATAAAAGTTCTCTTTCAGCCTGTTCCCTTCAGGTAAAATACTTCTCACCCATTCGATAATCTTGTCATAACCAGCCTCACTTAACCTATGATCTGACATGATGGTGAACACCTGTGCTATGACCGATAATTTACTGTGGTTCGTGCAGCCATCCCATAATGGTTTGTCAGAATCTTTCAATAGATCAAAAAACCCTGCTGTATCTGCATTAGATTCTTCTTCTACGATTGGACATTCACTGAAATTACCTTCACTCATTCTCATTGCATCCATAACCATATTCCTGTAAGGATTACTGTTGTCATTTCCAACTTCATGCATGTTGCTAGCACTAGAAGTTGACCCAACCACCCTTTCTATCATGCTCTCATTAGGAACAAATAGTTCTCTGTGTGCATACCAACATATGTAATCCTCCATGAACCTTTTGGTTAGAAGATGCATCGTTACAACATCTTGATGCAGAAACTTTTAATTTTACACTTCCTGCATGGATACCTAATACCGCCATCAGTAAAATTCCTCAAGATAAATGTTGCGAAATTAATAAAACCCTGAACCCCGTTATAATAATCCATCATCCGCAATCCTTAGGGTGAGTCCCGATACATCCATGAACGATCATCTATGACTTCTATCAAACCTCTATAAAATTATGACGACAACATGTATTAATTAACTATGTTATGTAAATAAACATAACAAAAATATTGGTTTGCCCCAACATTATCCAACAAACTAAAAAAACACTTATGTTAAATATTCATTATCAATTATCAACTATCAACATCCATACAAATTTATACATATATAAATTTACGGAAATCACAACTTCGCAATAGAATTGATAAAAATTAAAACGGACCCGTTAAACAAGCTATTATTTATTTCATCACAACACATCTAATTCGGTGTAATTCAAACAAAGTTTCAACAATTTATAAACAAATATAATTTGATAAAATCTAAAACAAACTATAACAACTATAAAATTATACATCCATACTACAAGTTTCTTTGACAAATAACAATCAAACAAGTACATACGTTAACAAAAAAAACATATACTAAAAAAAACAATAAAATTCACATTTAAATGTTAAAACTAAAAAAGATAGATTTACTTACAAAAAATGATACAATCCACAAGAACGGATGTTGTGACCACGTACAAAAGTATAAGAAACTTGAGTGCTTGTGTTGAGAAGAGGGGAGAGTTGGGATGGGTGGTTGGCTGCAGTTTGGGAGGGGAGAGGTGGGACGAGGAAGGAGAAATAGAGCAAACGAGTGTCGGTGGAGTGGGTATATATTCACTTTTGCCGATAGAATCATCAACGGATACATTTCGTCGGTATACCCATCGGTGACAGTGTCACGTCATTGTACGGAGATCCCAGTTTGAATCCCTCGTCATTCTGTTGGTAAAATCGTCTGAAAAAATCCACGTCATCATGCCATTGCAACTTTCTAAAAAAAACTATATAATGTCCAAGCCAATACCGGCCGATATATACCGACGGACGTACTCCTTCGGTATATACCAACCGTATCGTCGATGGGTATTGTCTGTCGGTATATACCGACAGAATTGGAGACATAATTATTTCTGTCGTTAAAAATTACGGACGAAAAGATTCCGTCGGTGATTCCGTCGGTTTTCATCGATTTTCAGGTAGTGATTTTTGTTTTTTTGGTTCTATCCTTTATTTATATTCTTGCTATGCCCTGATGGATTGAACCTTGTGTCGTATGTGAAATGTTGTTAAAAAGGAAAGATTTTGTTTGTGTTCGTAAGAAAATGTGTTTTAAGATCTTGCTTGCTTGCATGCAGTGTTTGATTTTGATTGTTTAATTGGTGTGAGATTTAGGAAAGATGGGCCATTATGAAACCAACCACCTCTCAAGTCTCGACCCATGGCCCAAAGCATTTGAAGTCCTTATGTTCAAATGCTTTTCAAACTAGGTCTCTTGATCTGTTATAAGTTAAAACTCTAAGTAATAAGAATATTATAAATATAGAAAGATTTTTAAAATATTTAATTTTGTTTTGCTTTATTTTTATTTTTCAAAAGTTATTATAAATCTTTATATAGAAAATAAACTAGAAAGAGGACTTGATTTTATACCTGCTCCACGTATAATATATATATTTATTTTCAGTATAGTACTCATCTATTATTTCTCATTTTGCAAAATCCTAGCCATTAACTTGAAATGTTATATAAGTCAAGATTTAACCAGTGTTATGTATTAGGGTATGCTTGATACGTGGGTAAAGGAGTTTTCCACCTCTTTTACTTGTGTTTATAACAATTTCAAGGGTACGAAAAAATTAATCTAAAGAAGTTTAAGATTTAATCTCAAAAGCGCAGTTAAATGGTAACTTTATGGAGGGTGGAAGGGGTAAAAAAAAAATGATTTATCAATGGGAGAGATATGGAAGTAGCTAGGTTGAAAGGGTAAAAAAATGATAATGATAAGATTTCAGAAGCAGAAAATAAAGTCAATTATAATACGACATTAATTGTAATGGGTTTCTTTCAAGAGCAAAATTATGATTTTCGTGTTCGAAAAATAATATAAGAAAATAATTTTGGTAGGAGTAACTCTATATCAAATATTAGACCTAGAGTGGATTATAGTGATAAAAAAAATGTTGTATTATCATGAAGAAGACTATATTCAGTATCACTGTGAGAAGGAGAAAGCCAATGTAGAAGAACTGAAGCTAAGGATCAAGAAGTCTGGAGATGCTGCGATTGTACAAATCATAAAGATGTTCTCATGGTTTATAAAGGCAATGAGGTTTTGAGAAATTCATGAATTTTAGATTCTGCACTCTCTTTTCATACTTGTTTAAAGAAATAATGGTTTAATATTTTTTTTAAAAAAATGATGGAAATTTTATCACACAACAATCTCGCTTGATTTATACCTGCAATGTCCTTTATCGATGGAAAGAGAGAATGAGAGTCGTTACCTAATATTTTGATCACTAGAAACCCTAACTGGTATCAGAGATTAGACACGTGGACTGGTTGTACAAATAGAAGGTATTAACACCCTTAATATACCTTACATGAGGTAAAATGCTTTGCTTAATTGTCTGATAAAAACTAAGATTGTTATATTTTCTAATTATTGGTCTGTTTAAGATTTAAAAAAAATCCTCCTGAATAGAGAGATCCTTATCTTATTAGGTAAAAATCTCATTATTCTAATATCAATAAAATAAAGAACTATCTTTTATTTAATATCAAGAATACATTTAATGTATAAGTTCGTAATCCAAAATATTAAAAGATAACAAAATAATTTTTTCTAAGATTTTTGAAATATAAACTTAATTTTCATATCTTCAATAAACTGGTTATTAAAATTCAAAATACATGCTAATACATATTTTTTTTAATCTGTTTGTTGAGCAAGTCCAAGCAAGCACTAGGATAACTTACTGGTGAAAAATATAAGCAGTAGCAACAACCTGCAGGAGCAAATAATAAGGATTGAGCTGTACCAATAGTTGGACTGTTCATTTCAAAACCTGTCAGAGTAAAGGAGTGCAAATTGCAATTGAAAACAGAAACATTACAAGCATGAAATCTCCTTCATTCTTGGCATACTAATTATTTTGTCTTCTGAAGCTCAAAACTAATTATTTTATTTTTTCTTCTTTTTTCAAGCCATTGATAGTGTTTTGTTTTATTTTTCCCCTTCATTCTTGGCATACTCTGTCTATATACGTCATCTCTGCCCTAAATTTCTCCATTCTAACACATCCATATTTTAATAAATGCATTTTCTTCCTTCTTTTATATATATATATATATATAGAAACTGTCTGACATGCATGTAGATATCTTAATGGTTGGGTTTTACAATTTACACTTTCTAATTTATAAAACCAGGAGTAAATCACATATATCGGATATTTCTTTTCTTGGACCAAATTCATTTTGATGGGATAGAGATTGATGCAGTGGATAATTGGGAATCTTGACTTCACAGGTCTACGAAGAAGAAAAACAAGTGCCAGTGGATGATGAGATTAAGAGACAAGTTGGAGGAGCAACCCGTTCCACAAGCTTTGAAAAAAAAAAAAAAACAAATAATAGACTAATGAAAATAATTGTAAGGGCCAAGATCAAATCAACTGCTCGAACAATCACAATTTATTTAATTATGTTAAAGAGTTTATGTTAAAAATAATTTTTAACATTAAAAATAAGAGGAGTTTATTTTGTATTTGACTTTAAATATATTTATTAACCATGTTTTAAAAAAAAATTTCGTCAAATAGAATCAATATTACAGGATTATGTTTAGTTAATCGTGTAATTTATAATAAAGATAAATTTAACATAGAACATTTTTTTTTTTGCAAGCCATTAATATTGTCTTTTGTTTTCAATTTATTGGCGACAGGTGGTGGTTGCTGCCTTTCTCCTCCATTGTGCAGAGACACGCGGATCTTCTTTTTTTTCTTTCGCTCTTCTCCCTCGTCTCTTTTCTGTTTCTTCCCTCCTGGTTCTTCTTTTTTCTGTTTTTTTTCTTTCCTCTTCTCTTCCCCTCCTCTGTTCTTGTAAGACCCAGACTTTTGGCCCAAACCTAAGCTCAAGTCAGCCCAAACCCAACTTAAGTTAACCTAGGTATTTAAGGAAGAGTTGCAAGAGAATTTCTTTCCTCTCTTCTAATTCTCGCCGCGCCGTGACCCTCCCCTCCTCAAACCAAAGAGTTTAGTTTTTGATCTTGAGTTTTTGGTTTAGGAAAGGTGGAAGTAGCAAGTAAGTGGTTCTCTTTCATATTACTTTCTATTATAGTTTGTTTATGGAATGATTAAAGAAGAGATTAGGGTTTATAAGGATTGGAGGTTTATATTGTTAAGATTGATTTATGATTATTAAGGGTTTAATGTTAGGTGATTAATTAGTATGTTGTTGAAAATAAGGATTTATGAGTTGATTTGTTTAAATTAATTTTTACGGGTTAAGAAATTCAATTTTACCTTGCTGTAAAATCTGGACAGAATGGTTTTGAGGTTGAAGATGACCAAATTTTATTTTGGTCCTTGATTTATGAAAATTACAGTTTAGTCCCTAAACTTTGGGAAAATTATAATTTGACCCCTAAATGTATTTTGAGATTCTGGACAGTGTTATTATGAGATTAAGGATGATGAATCTCAGTTTGATAATTGATTTGGAATATTTTTAGTTTGGTCCCTTAATTTTGGGAATTTACATTTTAGTCCCTGAACTTTATGAAAATTACAATTAGGTCCCTGGTTCATTCTAGACAGAATTGAGGATGTTTTATGGGTGAAATTTCAGTATGGTTATGTATTTATAGTTTGGTCCAGTTTTGGTAAAATTACGTTTTGGTCCCTGTTTTGGATAATTGTCGTTTTAGTCCCTAAACCTAGGAGACTAAACCTGGTTTTCTTTTATGCATTGGAATATTTTATTTATGTTTTTTTGAGTTGCTTTTGAGTATATTTCATATATTTATTGTAGGTTCCCCTAACGATCCTTAATAGGTTTTTCGGGTCTTTCATCTGATATTCTTTTTAATCTATATTCTTTCGGGTGAGTGGGATAATCTTTAATATGCATATAATATAAATAAATATGTATTTTGATTATACGATGAGTACAACCAGTAAATTTCTTGAATATTTATATATATTGCTTTATTTTTCGAGTACTCATTTATTCTTGAATTTGCACTCGCAATCTGTCGAACTAAATTCTATTTGATATGATATACGTTTCTTTGATGATTCTATGAATATCTATTATGACTTGATATAGGACTTGTCAGTAACTCCATGCTAACGGAGAGTAGTTAGCCTATGTGCACATAGTATTCTGTATACCTAGTTGGTGAGAGAGGCATCAGCCTGTGACGATTGATCATCCCACAGTGGTCACCTTCGGGTGTCATCTGGTCACTTTTGAGTGTCATCTGGTCACCTTCGGGTGTCATCTGATCTCTGACATGTATTCCATTACGTTATGATAATATGTTTAGTATGTATATGTATATGTATATGTATATCAAGATAAATCATCTTGCAAACTATTAATATTATAAATATCTAAAATGTATATTAAACATTATTCCCTCACTGAGTTGATTGAACTCACCCCTCATTCTTAATATTATTTCAGGTTCTTAGTTTCTGATAGCAGTTGGACTTTGTAGAGTGTTCTTGCTTCTTTAGTTTTGGTCGGTATGCCTTGCTTGTTTTGCGAGGCTTTCCTTTTAGTTTTGATTCGATGTCTTAGACGCTCCACTATTACCTTGTTTTAATTAAGTTTGGATTTTGACAATATAATGAGTATTATGGATTATTGTTTTTGTTTTAATTACTGATGAGGAGTTTTAAACTATCTTTTGGTTTCATCAGTTTTGAATAATATAATATTTCTGAAGATTATGAAATGCTGCGTATTTTTGAATAAATTGTTCTTTTGATATATCTGTTCTGAGGCTTAGCGTAGGTGAGGTGTCCTTTCGACACCGCTCCTGCGTTGCCGGTCACGGACTCGGGATTGGTCGTGGCTGGTTCTCCCCTGTTTTTCTTCCAACTCTCAAAATTCCCCCCTCCTGTTCCTTCGTCTCTGCCTCTGTCTCATTTACCTCCCCACAACCATTCCTCCTCCAAAACGTCCCCAGCGTCTGTTATTTATAAGGGCAGGGGAGAGGTAGCCATCCTATCATGTCCAAGAACAGGGTAAGGTGGCATGGAGCGATCTCTGTTTTCTTCTTTTTTTTTTTTTAAAGTGTGTGAAACAGTTGATGATGCGGTCAAAACTATTGCTTTTTATTTAAAAGAAAATAACGTTTAAATGTTTCCATTTCCAAATCAATTTTTAATTTTTGATTTATTCAATCAAGGTTTTAAATGTAATTTTAATTTTAAAAATTAATTTAATTATATCCCTGCTAAATTCTAGCCCTGATGTTGGCCAATGTTTTCATTTTAGTTATTAATCTTGAATTTATGTAATTTGATCCTTAATTAATTAATAAACTTTTATTTTTTTAATTTAGTGCATGATTTGGACAATTTCAGTTCCTCTAATTATGTGCATTTTCTAGTTTGGTCCTTAGTTTTGATTTCTTTAATCAAATTCTTAAATGATCATCAAACTTTAATATTTATACAATTAAACCCTTGATTTGACCAAATCAACTCTTAAAAATTATATTTTGACATTTGAACTTTAATTTTTCAAATTAAAGCCCAAATTCACTTTAAAATCAATTTTTCTTGCAATCAAACCATTTATAAATTCAATTAAATCTTCAATAAAATTTAATTAAGTCTATAAATATCTGATTTTAGACTTTTCTTTTTCATTAAATTGAATTTTCTTTGTCAGCAGAGCTTTCGTTAGTAAAAAATATACTGTCAAATTTTAATTTTTATATTTTTAAATCACCTCAATCAATTTTTAACTATTTTTTGAACGCTCTGTCATTCTCTTCTCACCACTATTATTTTTTTTTTAATATTTTTTTTGTGTTTTTTTTTTGTCGGGGAACTCAAAAATAGGGACAAGAAGCTGAATAAAAGAACACACCCTAATTATTATTATAATTTTTTTTGTATTAATCTTAGCACATTATATATATTTGTGCCCTATCAACTCTAATTAAGTCGGACTCCTATCCTGGTTATTATCAGGGCATTAAGCCTATCCAATAGAGTAAGCATTGAAAAAAATAAAATATTTGGCCCATATTCGTTAAGAAACAACCTCTCAAATCTCAACCCATGGCTCAAAGCATTTGAAGTCCTTATGTTCAAAAGCTTTTCAAACTAGGTACCTAGATAAATGTTGACTAAGGCAAAGTGAGAATAAAGGGTTTATTATAAATTAAAAATTTTAAAAATCAAGAGCATTATAAATATAATTTTTTTTTAAATACTCAATTTTATTTTGCTCTTTTTTTATTTGTCAAAAGGCTAATAAATATTTATATAAAAAATAAACTAGAAAACCCTAATAATACTAAATAGAAAAAAATAAATTAGGAAAAAAAATCCTTAAAAGGGAAAAAACTATAAAATCATAATATGAATAAAAAAAATAAAATTAACTAAGTAAAATATCTATTTTCCTAAAAACAATTCCTACATCAAATGTTTTTTTTTTTTCTAATTAGGTTGCGAGCTATAGTTATTTAATCCAACTTTGGTTTTACTCTTAAAATAATTTGAACTAATTTGGTTCTTAAATTAATTTAAACTAATTTAGACATTCATCTAACCATACTCGGGTAAGCTTCAAATTGATATGCAACTCAATACATATATTTATGTTCAAAATCCAAATTAATGTCTTGTACATACATAGGATGTATTTATTGCTCCAGAATAAGTGATACTGACTTTATACCAGCTTCACATATAATATTTTAGTTACATACAAAAAAAAATATATTTTCAGTATACTACTTATCTACTATTTCTCATTTTACAATCAGCGGATGAGAGAGAATGAGAATGCTAAAAATTAATATTTATTTCCAACTCTAAATATTTCCTTTTTTATACGCTATTTATTTTAGTAGTTACATTTTTAATTGCTATTGTTTATTGATATGATATTTAATTAACTTCATAAAAAAAAATCCACTAAACAAAAACCTAGCCATTAATTAACTTGAAATGGTATGTCAAGATTTAACTAGTGTTATGTAACTATATAGGGTATGCTCGATACGTGGGTAAAGGAGTTTTCATCTCTTTTACGTATGTTCATAACAATTTCAAGGGTAGGAAAAAATCTAAAGAAGTTTAAGATTTAATCTCGAAAGTGGAGTTAAATGATAACTTTATGGAGGGAGGGAGGGAGGGGTAAAAAAATGATTTATCAATTATAATACGACATTAATTGTATATGACCATCTAATTATGATTTTCGTGTTAGAAAAATAGTATAAGAAAATAATTATGGTAGAAGTAAGTACTCTAGATCAAATTTTAGACCTAGAGTGGATTATAGTGATAGAAAATGTTGTATTATCATGAAAAAGACTATATTCAGTATCACTGTGAGAAGAAGAAAGCCAATGTAGAAGAACTGAAGCTAAGGAGCAAGAAGCTCCCCCTATAGACGTCATCTCTGCCCTAAATTTCTTCATTCAAACACATCCATGTTTTCTTCTTCGTAGACCTGTGAAGTCAAGATTCCCAATTATCCACTGCATCAATCTCTATTCCGTCAAAATGAATTTGGTGCAAGTTGGAGGAACACCCCGTTCCACAAGCTTGAAGAAAACCATTAACAGACTAACGAAAATAATTGTGGGGCCCAAGATCAAATCAATTGCTCAAACAGTAATCACAATTTATTTTAATTTTGTTAAATTTTTAAGTTAAAGAATTTATGTTGAAAAATAATTTTTAATATTAAAAATAAGCAGGGTTTGTTTTTTATTTGACTTTAAATATGTCAATTAATCATGTTTTAGATAATGTTTTCATTAAATAATTCAATATTACAGCATTAAGTTTAGTTAATCAAGTAATTTAACATATAGATAAATTTAATATAAAACTTGTTTTTCTTTTTGACAAGCCATTGATATTATCTTTTGTTTTCAATTTTATTGGCCCACACGGTGTCTATGATGGTCATCTCTGCCCTAACTTTCTTCATTCAAACACATCAATAATATTTTAATCAATGCATATTTTTCTTCTTTCGTAGTTATATAAATATATTTATGAAAAAGAAAATAAATTTGTTTTGAATGGACTAATATCATTCAGATTAAGAATATTCAAACAATAATTAATATGGAAGTAAATCAGCCTAACAGATAGTTCATTGGGAATCTTGACTTCACAAGTCTACGGAGAAAAAGAAGTGCAAGTGGATGATGAAGCTATCGGCAAATCACTTCATTCCATGAAAAAAGTTGAGGAAGAAATTTTTTTATTCCACAAAATCAAATCAATTGTTCAGAACACATGACTTTCCATGTCTATATATGAAGAAAAACCAAAGTAGTTTAAGCAACAAGTTGGAGGAATTAACTGTCACTGACAGTGATTGTGGAGCCTTAGATCGACTTGATGCATCTATTGGATCCTCATAAATAAGAAAAAAGACAACCACTCACATTGACTTGGTGCATCTAGTGGAACCTAATATGTCAAAAAATAAAATAATGAATTTTCTTAACCACAAATTCACATATGGCTTTTTTCAGTATTGTTGTTTTTTTTCCAAGTTTAATCACAAATCCACAGATCAGTGGGTATATTTAGTATTGTAGTTTAATCACAAATCCACGGAGTAATTTTTTTTCATTTTTACTATGTGTCAAAGTCAATTGACTGTATGAAGAGAGCCAAAGTGTACAGTATTCACAGTCCCAAATACACACGACACTGCTTAGTTCTCGCTACTGTGCTCATTAACATTCACTATTTATTGAAAAGTTGATTTAAATTGAACAGAATTTATATTTCAAACGTAGTATAAATAGGACCTCTATGGTTGCCCGAATGCACATATGACATAACAAACAACAATATTCTACGTAGTACTTCATAGAATTATCTATCTAAGATGATGATGAAAAAAATGGGGGCTTGGATGTTGCTAGCATTATTGACTTTGGTTGGCGACTGGTGTGGTCGTTGTTATGGGTGTTTGGAGGAAGAGAGAATTGGTCTCTTAGAGATCAAAGCTTTGACCAATCCAAACAGCTTTTACATGGGAGATTGGGTGGAGTATAGTAGTAATTGTTGTGAGTGGTCTGGGATCGAGTGTGATAACATTACAAGGCGAGTGATCCAACTCTCTCTTCGGTATGCAAGGGATCAGAGTTTGGGGGATTGGGTTCTCAACGCATCTTTGTTTCTGCCTTTTAAGGAATTGCAAAGTCTTGATTTGGGTTATAATGGATTAGTTGGTTGCTCTGAGAATGAGGGTCGGTTCAATGCTTCTGTTCTTATAATCATAAAATAAATTCATATCATTGTGTGAATCTTATACTGAGATTACGCTGATGAAGTGGCTAGCTGGTGTTTAATGTCAATTATCTTGCTTTGATGTGTTTCTCTTCCAGGCTTCGAAGTCCTATCATCAAAACTGAGGAAACTGGAGGAACTTGACCTAAGTCTGAACCGATTTAATAATGATAAAGGCATTTTATCATGCTTCAATGGGCTTTCATCTCTCAAGTCTTTGGATCTGTCATTCAATAAGGTGACAGGATCAGGTAGCTTCTATGCAGGTGACCGTTTAATTATTTAGCTTTGAAACATTTTCTTTTCTCCTTGTCATATGATTTAGCTTCTAAGCGTTTATTTCCTTCCAATATGCTTAATTTTGAGAAACATCATGCAGGTCTCAAAGTCTTGTCATCAAGGTTGAAAAAGCTTGAGAACCTTGACCTGAGTGACAATCAATGCAACGATAGCATCTTTTCATCTATAACTGGGTTTTCATCTCTCAAGTCTTTGGATCGTCGGTGCAATGAGGTGACAGGGATCAGGTAGCTTCTATGGTGACCGTTTAATTATTTAGCTTTGAAACATTTTCTTTTCTCCTTGTCATATGATTTAGCTTCTAAGCGTTTATTTCCTTCCAATATGCTTAATTTTGAGAAACATCATGCAGGTCTCAAAGTCTTGTCATCAAGGTTGAAAAAGCTGGAGAACCTTGACCTGAGTGACAATCAATGCAACGATAGCATCTTTTCATCTATAACTGGGTTTTCATCTCTCAAGTCTTTGGATCTGTCAGGCAATGAGGTGACAGGATCAGGTAGCTTCTATGGTGACCGTTTAATTATTTAGCTTTGAAACATTTTCTTTTCTCCTTGTCATATGATTTAGCTTCTAAGCGTTTATTTCCTTCCAATATGCTTAATTTTGAGAAACATCATGCAGGTCTCAAAGTCTTGTCATCAAGGTTGAAAAAGCTGGAGAACCTTGACCTGAGTGACAATCAATGCAACGATAGCATCTTTTCATCTATAACTGGGTTTTCATCTCTCAAGTCTTTGGATCTGTCAGGCAATGAGGTGACAGGATCAGGTAGCTTCTATGGTGACCGTTTAATTATTTAGCTTTGAAACATTTTCTTTTCTCCTTGTCATATGATTTAGCTTCTAAGCGTTTATTTCCTTCCAATATGCTTAATTTTGAGAAACATCATGCAGGTCTCAAAGTCTTGTCATCAAGGTTGAAAAAGCTGGAGAACCTTGACCTGAGTGGGAATCAATGCAACGATAGCATCTTTTCATCTATAACTGGGTTTTCATCTCTCAAGTCTTTGGACCTATCAGACAATGAGGTGACAGGATCAGGTAGCTTCTATGGTGACCGTTTAATTATTTAGCTTTGAAACATTTTCTTTTCTCCTTGTCATATGATTTAGCTTCTAAGCGTTTATTTCCTTCCAATATGCTTAATTTTGAGAAACATCATGCAGGTCTCAAAGTCTTGTCATCAAGGTTGAAAAAGCTGGAGAACCTTGACCTGAGTGACAATCAATGCAACGATAGCATCTTTTCATCTATAACTGGGTTTTCATCTCTCAAGTCTTTGGAGCTGTCATTCAATGAGGTGACAGGATCAGGTAGCTTCTATGGTGACCGTTTAATTATTTAGCTTTGAAACATTTTCTTTTCTCCTTGTCATATGATTTAGCTTCTATGCGTTTATTTCCTTCCAATATGCTTAATTTTAAGAAACATCATGCAGGTCTCAAAGTCTTGTCATCAAGGTTGAAAAAGCTGGAGAACCTTTACCTGAGTGGGAATCAATTCAACGATAGCATCTTTTCATCTATAACTGGATTTTCATCTCTCAAGTCTTTGGACCTATCAGACAATGAGGTGACAGGATCAGGTAGCTTCTATGGTGACCGTTTAATTATTTAGCTTTGAAACATTTTCTTTTCTCCTTGTCATATGATTTAGCTTCTAAGCGTTTATTTCCTTCCAATATGCTTAATTTTGAGAAACATCATGCAGGTCTCAAAGTCTTGTCATCAAGGTTGAAAAAGCTGGAGAACCTTGACCTGAGTGGGAATCAATGCAACGATAGCATCTTTTCATCTATAACTGGATTTTCATCTCTCAAGTCTTTGGACCTATCAGACAATGAGGTGACAGGATCAGGTAGCTTCTATGGTGACCGTTTAATTATTTAGCTTTGAAACATTTTCTTTTCTCCTTGTCATATGATTTAGCTTCTAAGCGTTTATTTCCTTCCAATATGCTTAATTTTGAGAAACATCATGCAGGTCTCAAAGTCTTGTCATCAAGGTTGAAAAAGCTGGAGAACCTTGACCTGAGTGGGAATCAATGCAACGATAGCATCTTTTCATCTATAACTGGATTTTCATCTCTCAAGTCTTTGGACCTATCAGACAATGAGGTGACAGGATCAGGTAGCTTCTATGGTGACCGTTTAATTATTTAGCTTTGAAACATTTTCTTTTCTCCTTGTCATATGATTTAGCTTCTATGCGTTTATTTCCTTCCAATATGCTTAATTTTAAGAAACATCATGCAGGTCTCAAAGTCTTGTCATCAAGGTTGAAAAAGCTGGAGAACCTTTACCTGAGTGGGAATCAATGCAACGATAGCATCTTTTCATCTATAACTGGGTTTTCATCTCTCAAGTCTTTGGATCTGTCAGGCAATGAGGTGACAGGATCAGGTAGCTTCTATGGTGACCGTTTAATTATTTAGCTTTGAAACATTTTCTTTTCTCCTTGTCATATGATTTAGCTTCTATGCGTTTATTTCCTTCCAATATGCTTAATTTTAAGAAACATCATGCAGGTCTCAAAGTCTTGTCATCAAGGTTGAAAAAGCTGGAGAACCTTGACCTGAGTGACAATCAATGCAACGATAGCATCTTTTCATCTATAACTGGGTTTTCATCTCTCAAGTCTTTGGATCTGTCAGGCAATCAGCTGACAGGATCATCTACTGGTATCAATAGTAAGTTGCATTCTCTTAAGAAAATTGAGGACTTTAGATCTACTTAGTAATTAATGATAGCATTAATTTCATCTCTAAAGACTTTATATAAATTGTTTTTCTAATAAGACCGGAAGAGATCAAAATTAGGATGATTAAAGGTATTGTTACCGTCAGTGCAGATTAATTAGGGTAGCTGGCAGATGCATGGACACGTGTTAGAAGTTGTTAAGAGTCTGTTAGAGTTAGTTAACAATATAATAAATCGTGGGGAAGTATGTATATATAATGGTAGGAGGATTACGCACGCAAGAAATAACAGAATCATTCCTCTCTGCTTCATTCTGTTAGTTAACAATACACAAAATGGATACTTCCACTCTATCCTTCTTGACCAAAAAACGCAATCTTAATTAAGGCATAAAATCAGTACCTAGCTTCTGACAATCTTCTTTCAGGTTTTCAAATGCCAGCTTCAGGGTTGAGGAATTTGGAGGAACTTGATCTGAGTTCCAATGAATTGAACGACAGCATTTTATCATACCTCGGTGGATTTTCAACTCTCAAATTTCTAGATCTATCATACAACATGTTGACAGGATCAACTGGTCTCAATGGTAAAGTTGTAAATCATTCCTACCTCGGATGACATTCTCTAGTGAGGTTTAATAATTACATGTGTATTAACCCTTAAGTAATTGTTTGGATGAAGCCTTAAAAAAGCTTTATATAATTAATTCTTTAACGAGTGAAATAATTTATACACGCTATTAACTTTTGTTTAATTTCTTAATTTATTTTTAAAATAAATGAAGGTGAATATTTAATTAATAAAATTTTAATATCATATTAAAAATTATTTTAATTTTAAAACTTAAGCTATGTCTTGTATATTAACTCTAACATTATAAATGATATAATTATTGTAAATAATTATTATTGATTAATTGTTCTCTCTATCACAGGTTTAAGGAATTTGGAGGAATTTAAGGTGTTTAAATTATTTAATTATAGTAAATCATTATTATTGATTGTTCTCTCTATCACAGGTTTAAGGAATTTAGAAATCTTGTATCTGTATTCAACTGACTTCATGGAAAGCATTTTGATAGAGTCATTGGGAGCGTTGCCATCCCTCAAGACCTTATATGCTATGGGGAGTAATTTTACACACTTTGGGAAAGGTCAGTGACAGTTTAATTTGGTGCCTAAAACAATATGATATTTATAATATATTGATGGATTTATTTGATCTCTACCACAGGGTTGTGTAATTCGACTAGCCTTGAAGAAGTGTGGCTCGATGATTCTTCTCTCCCAGCAAGCTTTCTGAGGAACATTGGACCCTTGTCTGCTCTTAAAATCCTATCATTGACCGGAGTTGACTTCAATAGCACCCTACCTGCTGAAGGTAATTCTACAAAAGAACAATTAAAAGAGTATTGAAATCCAAATAACAGTTGTTCATTAGATATTAATTTGTGTTATATCTATGTTTTATTAAACTAGAAGTTTACTCCCAATGTTACGTATAGAAAAAGGATAAAATCTAGAGTTTCTCAATCTCTAAAATTTCTCAGTCTTAAATTTAGGGTAGGTGGCAGATGCATGGACACGTGTTAGAAGTTGTTAAGAGTCAGTTAGAGTTAGTTAACAATATAATAAATCGTGTAATGATGCATGTGGGGAAGTATATATATATAATGGTAGGAGGATTACGCACGCAAGAAATAACAGAATCATTCTCCTCTTAACAACTTAATTAAGGCATACTAATTTAAGTCAATATTGAAAGGAATGGCTACTCTGTACCACCACTATTTTCATCGTATAGGCACAAAAATTTCTAGGCCTAATTAGAGAACAAAACCTGGCTATAGAACATTGATATAACCGATCGGATAAAAGATTATAACTATTTTCATCAAAATGGGACCGCATAATTATAACTATTGTCTGATATTAAGAAGGCACCATAACAACAAGTTTTCTACGAAGTAATTTTGTCTCTGGAAAGCTAGTATATATGCTAAATGGCACCCTGCCTCCCCAAAGTAAATTAAATCAATAAACTTGTATTGTTGAATAGATCTCTCAATAAACTTGTATTGTTGAATAGATCTCTCAATAAATAGTACATCATTGATATATTCCTATTCCCTTAACATGAACATTTTGATATATTCTGCAGGCTGGTGTGAACTGAAGAATCTTGAACAGCTATCTCTCTCACGAAACAATCTAAAGGGCGTGCTCCCTCCTTGTTTGGGAAATCTATCATCTCTACAATTCTTGGATTTATCTCGCAATCAATTGGAGGGAAATATTGCCCTTAGTCACCTTTCCCATCTTACGCAGCTTGAATACCTCGAAGTTTCAAATAACCACTTTCAAGTTCCAATATCATTTGGTTCATTTATGAACCTCTCCAACCTCAAGTTCTTTAAATGCGATAACAATGAGCTAATACCTGCACCCAGTTTTCAGCCTTTAGTTCCAAAGTTCCAGCTTCGTTTTTTTAGTGCTTCAAACTGTACTTCAAAACCACTCGAGGCTGGATTTCCAAACTTCCTCCAGAGCCAACATGATTTGGTGTTTGTTGATCTATCCCACAACAAATTCATTGGAGAACCTTTCCCATCTTGGCTGTTTGAGAATAATAGAAAGTTACATCGACTATATTTGAGAGACACCTCATTTATAGGTGGTCCTTTGCAGCTGCCACAACATCCAACACCCAACCTTCAGACAGTAGATATGTCTGGCAACAGCATACATGGTCAAGTTCCAAGGAACATATGTTCGATTTTTCCACGTTTGAAGAACTTCGTGATGGCTAACAACAGCCTCACAGGTTGTATTCCTCCTTGTTTTGGGAATATGAGCTCTCTCGAATACTTGGATCTTTCCAACAATCACATGTCTTGTGAGCTGCTTGAGCATAATTTGCCAACAGTAGGCTCCTCGTTGTGGTTTTTGAAGCTGTCCAACAACAACTTCAAAGGGCGATTACCACTCTCTGTGTTCAACATGACTAACCTAGAGTACCTCTTTCTCGATGGAAACAAATTTGCAGGACAAGTATCTGGTACCTTTTCTCTTGCATCATCATTTTTGTGGTTTGATATCAGTAACAATATTCTGTCAGGCATGCTTCCAAGGGGAATAGGGAACTCTTCACTAAACAGCTTTGCTTATGCAATTGATTTGTCCAGAAATCATTTTGAAGGTACCATTCCAATAGAATATTTCAATTTTTATTGGCTTGAATTTTTAGATCTTTCTGAAAACAGTCTGTCTGGGTCATTGCCGTTGGGCTTCCATGCATTACATTTACGCTATGTCCACCTATACGGAAATAGATTGAGCGGTCCACTGCCATATGATTTTTATAATCTCTCTTCGTTGGTGACATTAGATCTCGGCGATAACAACTTAACTGGGCCCATTCCAAATTGGATTGATAGCCTTTCGGAATTGAGCATTTTTGTTCTCAAATCTAATCAATTCAATGGGAAACTTCCTCATCAGTTATGCTTGTTAAGGAAATTAAGCATTTTGGATCTTTCAGAAAATAATTTTTCTGGTCTGTTACCCTCATGTTTGAGAAATTTAAATTTTACGGCATCGGATGAAAAAACTTTAGATGCCCCTCGTACGGGATCGGTTTATGGAAGCGGGGAAGAAATATTTGCATCCATAGGGGGAAGAGGATCTTCTTCTTATGACAATATTTTGTGGGCAGAGATCAGTGTAAAAATATCTGTAGAGCTTACAGCAAAGAAAATTTTCTACACTTACGAAGGCGATATCCTTCGTTACATGTCTGTTATGGATCTTTCTTGTAACAGATTCAATGGAGAAATTCCGACAGAATGGGGAAACTTAAGTGGGATATATTCTCTAAATCTGTCACAAAATAATCTCACTGGATTGATCCCTTCATCCTTCTTCAATCTGAAGCAGATAGAGAGCTTGGATCTTTCTCACAACAATTTGAATGGGAGAATTCCTGCACAACTCGTTGAACTGACCTTTCTAGAAGTTTTCAACGTGTCGTACAATAATTTGTCAGGAAGAACACCGGAGATGAAAAATCAATTTGGTACCTTTGATGAAAGCAGTTATAAAGGGAATCCTCTTCTTTGTGGACCTCCATTGCAAAACAGTTGCGACAAAACAGAATCACCATCAGCGAGAGTGCCTAACGATTTCAATGGAGATGGTGGCTTCATAGATATGTACAGTTTCTATGCCAGCTTTGGTGTGTGTTACATAATTGCGGTGTTGACATTTGCAGCAGTACTGTGCATAAATCCGCATTGGCGACGCAGGTGGTTTTACTTCATTGAAGAATGCATCGACACTTGCTACTGCTTTTTGGCTATAAACTTTCGCAAGTTGTCCAGATTCAGAAGGTGATTGGGTCTTATCATGAGCGTGTGGGCTGCTTTCTGAATTTGTTGCAATCCTCTGTGGGGAAGCAGTCGCATTCCAAATCAATGGTTGCTCACAACATGTTTAGCAATTTGCCTGTGAGAAGTGTTCTGTCGAAGTGTCTGGTTCTTGTTGCTTAGCCTTATATCCATATTTGTTTGTTTCGTTGTTATGTCTTAATTATGTTGCGTTTTGGTCTTAGATGAGCAACCAACCAATATTTCTTGGCTTCTTGTGATTACTATATCCCTAATAATATGGAATTTGTTCATAAGAAATAGTTTACAGTATCGTATTTTCTCAATTAAAAAAATAATTGATAGAACCAAAGGATCATACCAGCAAGGTGGAATGTGGTAAAGCAATAATTTTGTTTGCTGAAAGAACACAAGTCTAAACTTAAAACAAGGCAACGGCATAATCTGTCTTCCTTGCAGTAATGTGCTTGATTGCTCGTATTTAGACCTCCTCTCCTGTCCTGTTTGCCTCATCCATGTAAAAAGCAAATAAACAAACGTAAAGTTCGATACTTTTAATTGAATTGAATTGCCAGTAAGTTCTTTGTCCATTTGAACAGAGGATTTAACATATCGTATACCCTTTTTCATAAAGTTAGCCTAATTTGTCATAATGAAAATGATCTTAACTTGAAGCTTCGGTAACTAAACTCTAAGCAGTTCCGGCTTGCTTAATTACTCTCTTCAGAGGCTTTCATCCCTCAAGTCTTTGGATCTATCATATAATATGTTGACAGGATCAGGTATGATACACAGTTTCTACCTAGCTAATTGCTTCACATGACATTCTCTTAATTATATTGTTTCTTTATCAAGAAAAATGAGGACTTTATATCTATGTAATGATCCATTTAATGATAGCATTTTATCTTGTTAGACTTTATATCCATAAATTGTTTTTTTTTTTCAATAAGATCAAAATTAGAATGATTAAAATTGTTTCTTAATCTTTGAAGGTTACACAACCTGTTTTATAATTAACTATGCGTTCATGTATCATTCTTTTTATGTATAATTTGAGACTCATGTATCAATTGAACAACAGCATTTCATCAATTCAAATTATCTGGCTTTGATGTATTTCTCTTCTAGGCTTCGAAGTCCTATCATCAAAACTGAGGAAACTGGAGGTACTTCACCTAAGTGAGAACCGATTTAATAATGATAAAAGCATTTTATCATGTTTCAATGGGTTGCCTCTCTCAAGTCTTTGGATCTATCAGACAATGGGGTGACAGGAAACAATGGGTTGACAGGAAACAATAGTAAGTTACATTCTCTTGAGAAAATTAAGGACTTTATATCCATTTAGTAATCAATGATAGCATTTCATCATGTTTGACAGCGCTTTCATCTCTAAAGATTAATAAAAATTAGGATGATTAAAAATTACTTCTTGACAATTATTGTAAGAAACCGTGTAAGTAGGAGGATTACGTAAGAGTCTCTCAATTCTCTGTTTTCCTTCTTCTCCTCCCCTGTTTCTCACCCTTCTGCTTCATTTTGTTAAGCCAAGCTTAACAGATGATTATATTACAATACACAAAATGGATACTTCCAATCTATCCTTCTTGACAAAAACGCAATCTTAAGGAATAAAAACCTTCCCTCAAGACCCTTTCTCTCAAGGATACTACTTTAAGTCAACGTAAATTAGTGTTTAGTTTCTTAAAATCTTAATTAATAATATTGAAAGGAATGGCTACTCTCTACCACCACTATTTTCATCGTACCTTTTCTTCTTTCTCTTTCACAAGGACTTTTTTCAATTCGAGCACCCTTGAAGAATTGCATCTAGATCGTACTTCTCTCCCATTAAATTTTCTGCAGAACATCGGAACATTACCTACTCTTAAAGTATTGTCTGTTGGCCAATGTGACCTTAATGGCACCCTGCTCGCTCAAGGTAAATTAACAACTCTCCATCCACTCAAGATTCTTTCAACACCATCTATTTTGACTATTTCGAGATAAATTATACAGGTTGGTGTGAATTGAAGAATTTGAAGCAGTTAGATCTCTCCGAAAATAATTTTGGAGGTTCACTCCCAGATTGTCTGGGAAACTTGTCATCTCTACAACTATTAGATGTTTCTAGTAACCAATTTACTGCAAATATTGCCTCTAGTCCTCTTACCAACCTCATATCCATTGAATCCCTCTCACTATCAAATAACCTCTTTGAAGTTCCCATTTCAATGAAGCCTTTTATGAACCACTCAAGCCTCAAGTTCTTCTCCGGTGAGAACAACAGACTAGTAACAAAACCCATGTCCTTTCATGATTTGATTCCAAAGTTCCAACTAGTCTTTTTCCGCTTTTATACATATAGTACAACATTAGAAGCAGTCAGTGTAGAAATTCCCAACTTCTTTTATCACCAATACGACTTAAGAGTCCTTGATCTTTTGTTATGATAGCAAACGGAACAAGAATCAGCAAGAATGAGAAAGTTCGGCGTCTATCAATCCATGAAAACTCTGAGGAAGTACAATCAGATATGAGATTTCGTTATCTGTGGTCTTTGTTGTCATTTTCTTCACATCATTCTTTTGAGTACGGTTTTCGCAATTACAAGCTGTTGAGAGTATTGAATTTAGATCGAGCTCCCCTTTCCACCTTCCTACCTGAATTGGCTGAACTGATTCATTTGAGATACTTAAGTTTGAGATGGACCATGATAAGTGAGCTTCCAGAGTCCATAAGGAAGCTCAAGTGCTTGGAAATACTGGATTTGAAAAGGAGTCCTGTATCTTCTTTGCCTGCTGGGATCACACAATTGACATGTCTTTGCCAGCTCCGTAACTATCGATACATTTTCTAGTCCTCCTCGTTCTTCCCAGACACTCATGGAATGAGAGTTCCATCAGGAATAGGAAGATTGACGAGCCTGCAGAAATTGGGAAGCGTCGAAGTGAATGAAGATTATGAGTTAGTCAGGGAGTTGGGAAAGCTAACTCAGTTGAGAATGTTGGGCTATTTCCAGAACTCAAACACACACACAATTTACGTGGTTCAGCAACTTTCCTACTCCACGGAGCTACTGGTTTGTATTAATGAAGCTTACAAACAATACAAACAAAGGAGGAGGAGATAAAACTCTCTCAACTCAACTCTACTCTCTTAAGCTCTCTCTATTCTTCTCTGTTCTCTCTTCTCTCTGTGTTTCTCACGCTGCTCTCTGTGTTCTTTATACACTTACAAACACATCATAGGGGGGGCACATTAATATACAATTAATGGGAGTGAGGGGGAGTCCTCCACCATGTGCTAAGTGGGAGATTAGGTAATCCCACTTGCACATGGTGGGGCTTGCTTGTCTCCAATAATTAACAATCTCCCACTTGGAGACAAACAATGAAATTATCTTTTATCCTTGAAGGCCAACTGAAGTTTTGCACAACTTCAGTTTATCAAGTGTAACTCCTTTGGTTAACATGTCAGTTGGATTCTTGCTTCCACAGACCTTTTCTAGCATTAGTTGCTCGTCATCCAGCAGTTGTCGGATGAAGTGATATTTGATCTGAATATGCTTCGTCCTGGAGTGAAATGCTGGATTCTTGGCAAGGAAGATTGCACTCTGACTGTCGCTATACAAAGTACCTTTTCCATTCAACTTGCCCAATTCCTTCGAGAAACTCGCAACCATACTATCTCTTTTGCGGATTCTCGAGACCGCAACATATTACCCGTTGTTGAAAGAGCAACGATCTTTTGCAAGGTAGAACTCCATGAAACGGCAGTACCTCCTAGAGTATAAACATATCCTGTAGTGCTCTTTCTGCTATCAACATCTCCTGCTAGATCAGCATCTACAAAACCTTCAAGTTTCAAACCACCAGCTGTGAAACTGAGACAAGTTTCCGAGGAACCTTTTAAGTACCTCATGATCCATTTGACCGCCTCCCAATGCTGCTTTCCAGGATTGCTCATATATCGGCTTAAAACTCCCCACTGCATGGGCAATGTCCGGTCCGCATGCAACCATAGCATATATCAAAGAGCCGATAGCTGAGGCGTATGGAATCTTATCCATGTATCCACATTCTTGCTCAGTTTTTGGTGACTGATCTTTGCTGAGCTTGAAATGATTCCCCAGTGGTGTACTTACTGGTTTAGTATTATCTATACTAAACTCGCGAGAACCTTCTTGACATACTCTGTTTGTGAAAGCTTTAGTACGCCTTTGTATTTATCTCTGAAGATTCTCATGCCAAGTATTTGTTTAGCAGCTCCCAGATCCTTCATTTCAAACTGTTTTGACAACTGCTGTTTCAGCTTATCAATCTCCTCAATGCTGGATCCTGCAATCAACATATCATCTACATATAATAGTAGAATGATGTAGGAGTTGTCAAAATATTTGACATAGCAACAATGATCAGCTTGGCATCTTGTATACCCGGAATTGCACATGAAGTTGTCAAACTTCTTGTACCACTGTCTTGGAGCTTGCTTCAAACCGTATAGGCTTTTCTGTAGCTTGCAGACTTGATTCTCCTTTCCTTGCATTGCAAACCCCTCTGGCTGTTGCATGTAAATATCTTCCTCCAAGTCACCATGAAGGAATGTTGTTTTTACATCTAACTGTTCAAGATGTAAGTTTTCTGCAGCTACTATCCCCAGAACAACTCTGATTGTTGTGAGCTTCACAACTGGAGAAAATATCTCAGAGTAGTCAATGCCTTTCTTTTGTTGAAACCCTTTGACAATAAGTCTTGCCTTGAACCGTTTACTTCCGTCATGCTCAGTCTTCACTCTGTAAACCCACTTGTTTTGTAAAGCCTTCTTTCCTTCAGGTAGTGTGGTTAGCTCTCAAGTCTTGTTCTTCAGCAACGAACTCATCTCATCCTTCATGGCTAACTCCCACTTGCTTGAGTTTCCATATTGTAAGGATTCTTCATAAGTTAGCGATTCACCACCATCTGTCAACAAAATGTAATTCAGTAAAAGTGTGAACCGTTGCGGGGGCTTTATCGTCCTCGAAGACCTGCGAACAGCTGGTTCAATTGGCTCCGCATCTTCTTGTGTAGTAGCGGGTACAGATATGCTTGAGTCTTCTTGTAAAGACTCTTGATTGTTGTTCTGCTCAGTAACATCGAGAAGGCCTTCTAGTCTTATGAATTCAGATCCTTGTGGACTTATATCTAAATCAGCCTTATCTGTTTCTGCACTTGATCTGGCTTTGTACAGAACTTTCTCATTGAAGATCACGTTCCTGCTTCTGATAATCTTTCTATTCTGATCATCCCAAAACCGATATCCAAATTCTTCATCTCCATAGCCGATGAAGAAACATTTCTTGGATTTGGCATCCAACTTGTTGCGAGCATCAGAATCTATATGAACATAGGAAACACACCCAAAGACCTTTAAATGAGAGAGTTGTACCTCTTTTCCTCTCCATACTTCCTCGGGCGATCCCGAACTCCAAAGGAACTGATGGTCCACGATTGATCAAGTAAACTGCGGTATGAACTGCGTCGGCCCAGAATGTTTGAGGTAACCCTGAATGCAACCTCATGCTTCTAGCTCGTTCATTGATGGTCCTGTTCATCCGTTCAAAGAACGCCATTCCGTCGCGGTGTGCCCGAACGGTCTTTTCCATTCTGATACCATTGACAGCACAATACTCCTTGAAACCTCCATCAATGTATTCTCCTCCATTATCAGATCTTAAGCATTTCAACTTTAGACCTGATTCAGTCTCAACCATAGCCTTCCATTTCTTGAATGTTTCAAACACATCAGATTTATTTTTCAGAAAGTAAACCCATACCTTCCTGCTGAAATCATCAATGAAAGTCACATAATATCGAGAACCTCCAAGAGATGCTATTGGAGACGGTCCCCATAAATCTGTGTGTACCAGCTCTAGCTTTCTTGGTCTTAAGGTCCTGCCAACCTTCAAGAAACTGAGCTTCTTCTGTTTTCCAAGAACATAGCTTTCACAAATGTCTAGATCGACATTTTTTAATTCTGCCAGCTTTCCCTTCGACTGAAGTATCTTCATCCCCTTTTGACTCATATGGCCAAGTCTACAGTGCCATAGCTGTGCCTGATTTTCTGCTTCTGTAGTGGCAATGGTGTCTGCAACTCTTGTGGTCATATACAGGGTGCCGGTTTTCTTTCCACGAGCTAAAACCATTGCACCCTTTGATACTTTCCACATACCTCCAGCAAAACGTATTTCATGACCACTATCGTCAAGGTGTCCAACAGAGATCAACTTCTTCATTAATCCAGGAACATGCCTGACATTCTGCAAGTTCCATGTAGATCCATTCATTGTCTTGATTTGCACATCTCCTACACCCACAACAACCATTGGTTGTCCATCGGTCAGATAGACCACACCATAATCTCCAGCAACATAGTTTAGCATCATGTCATGGTTAGGTGTACAGTGAAATGAAGCACCAGAATCAAGAATCCAATCATCAATTGGACTTTGTACAGCAAGAATCAAAGCATCATGTACCTCATCTGTGGAAGCATTTGCAGAGTCAGCTTCAGGTTTTTTCGGTTTTGTGCAATTCCTCATGAAATGACCGGGTTTGCCACAATTCCAACATTCAACCTGCTTTCTGGGTCCAAACTTGCTTTTACTTCTATATCTTGATTTTGATCTGCCTCTGGATAAGCCTCTATCATGTCTCCTCCCTCGAGTGTTGATGTTGAGAGCTGATCCTGAGCTTGAACTTTCACCCGAGTCTTTCCTTCGCACTTCTTCAGCCAAAATCAAGTCTCGAATGTCATCATACTTCAGTTTGGATTTTCCAAATTGAATTGCTCACTTTGTCCTCATGCCTTCCCAACTGCTTGAAGTGAAGCTAGCAAGATGAGTGCGAATCTCATCATCAAACTCAATCTCAACAGATGATAATTGATTTGTGATGGTATTGAAGTTGTTGAGGTGTTGCGTAACGGAAGTGTTTTCGACCATCTTCAAGTTAAACAACTTTTTCATCAGGTGCACTTTATTATTTGCTGATGGCTTCTCATACATCCTGACAAGGCTTCCATCAATCTTGCAGTGGATCTTTCTTTCGGAACATTGTGAGCAACTCTTCTTGATAAGGATAACCTGGACAATGCCCGAACTTGTCTATCAAGAAGTAACCAATCTTCTTCTTGCATATTTTCGGTTTGCTCCCCAACAAGGGAAGATGAAGTTTCTTCCCATATAGATAATCCTCAATTTGCATTTTCCCAAGTATCCAAAATCTGTCCGTCAAATTTTTCAATTCCAAGTTGCTTTTATTTCATCTGCCATTTTTACTACTTCTCGATTCGAATTTTCCAAATCGGACCTTACAGATGTGTCCGAACGCCAAAAAACCTTGGAAATGACACCGAGATCACTCCAATCGGACTTGGATGGCTCGATTTTAGCAATCAAAGTTTTGGATTAACAGAGGCAGTGCGGATGCACGCGCGTGTCGCCGAGTACCGCTGCGCGCCGCACCGGATCAAAAACTTCGATGCGGTTCCGATGAAGCCACGTGTCAGCAGATTATGGCTCGAGTCGACCGATCAATACTCAAGAGTGGTCCCGATTTAACCACGTGTCAACCGATTGGATCCTGCGTCGATCGATCAAAACCCCTCAACGGTGATGATGTAGCCACGTGTCAGAATATTAGTTTATGCGACACATCGGAACAAAACTCAGGCGGATGACGTGGCAGGTGACGTGGCAATTGACGCGGACGTTGACCGTACGGATTCGATGACGTGGCGGGTCAGCCCGACCCGTTTTGCAGAAGCCGGGCGAAGATGGATCGTGGCGCTGCAGCGGCGTTGGTGCGGCGCGGGCGCCCGGGCGTCGGAGCGTGGGGGCGCGTGCGGGCATGCAGGACGTCGGTTCTTCGCCGGGTCTTCAACAGTGGATTCGTCCGGTTGTCCTCTACACGATGGTATGTTCAAAAACACGTTTGGAGAACTTTTATTTTTGAGTTTGGATCAAACACCCTCTTTGTCAAGAACAAGCTCTGATACCAGTTGTTGGGCTATTTCCAGAACTCAAACACACACACAATTTACGTGGTTCGGCAACTTTCCTACTCCACGGAGCTACTGGTTTGTATTAATGAAGCTTACAAACAATAGAAACAAAGGAGGAGGAGATAAAACTCTCTCAACTCAACTCTACTCTCTTAAGCTCTCTCTATTCTTCTCTGTTCTCTCTTCTCTCTGTGTTTCTCACGCTGCTCTCTGTGTTCTTCATACACTTACAAACACATCACAGGGGGGGCACATTAATATACAATTAATGGGAGTGAGGGGGAGTCCTCCACCATGTGCTAAGTGGGAGATTAGGTAATCCCACTTGCACATGGTGGGGCTTGCTTGTCTCCAATAATTAACAGAGAAGGCTGGGCATTTTAAAGCTAAGAGAAGAGCAGGGAATGGATCTATGCTATACTTTGGACAGGTTGAAACACCTTACTGCATTGTATCTTGTTTCCCTAAACAACACTGAATTCTTACAATTTGACTCTCTTTCATCTCCTCCAAAATATCTCCAACGACTAAATCTCAAATGTAGTCTTCCAGCTTTACCAGGATGGATAGCTTCACTCCAGTATATTTCCAAGCTAGTGCTTCAATATTCTAATTTGAAAAGTGATCCTCTCAAGGTCCTCCAGAAATTGCCTAGTTTGGTGATGCTTGAACTCTGTCAAGCTTATGCAGGGGAAGAACTGTGTTGTGATCCTAGTGGATTTTCAAAGCTGAAGAGGCTAGGTCTCCATGAACTGGAGAGATTGCGGCGCATCAGAATAGCAAAAGGATCAATGCCTGGGTTAGAGAGGCTAGACATCACAGCATGCACGGTGCAAGAAACTGTGCCGGATGGGATTGAAAACCTGAAAAATATTGAAGACCTGGTTCTGTGGTATATGCCTTCAACATTCATCAAGACAATAGAGAGGCACCGTGGTGAAGATTTCTGGAGAGTTCAACATATCACAACAATCACCCGTATCTACGAGAGCCAGGGGAGACGGGTCTCTGAAACTCTTCTGTAATTAGAGGGGTTAACTACGGAGAGGATACAGTTTCCGGAAAATTATAATCTCTGTCAAGTTCCTCAGGTCTGTACAGACGTTTCATCATGTAATGCTGAGCCTCAGAAAACAGAAAACTGCTGCTCTTCCCTCCTCTTCTCTGCTTCTTTGTCTCTGTTTTGCTGTTGTTGAATCTTCCAACCTGCTATCTTGCCCATGTTTGTCACCAGTAAATTCTTGACACCGTCAATTTCTAGACATCAATACGAGTATATTTGGGATGTGTCAAATGTTTATTTTGACAACTTGAGTTCGTTTTGCAAGTTCACATCAACTTTTTTTATGCTGGTTTTGTTTTATTCGTTTTGTAGTAATTTATTTATATTTTTTAATTTTATAAAAAAAAGATTAGAAAAAATAAAAATAACTAAAGATTCAAAAAGGAAAAAAATAGAGCTAGAGTTGTGATCTTGATCCAAGTGTGATAAGATTTTTCAAAAGATATGTAGATGTGAAAGAGAGACGCAATATTGCCTCTTAGACCACCAGGTGATAGAATACAAGTAGACCTATGAATAAATGACATAAGCAGTCCAGGGAAAGTTAACAGCTTCAAGCCCTCGTCTGTACAATTAACTATTAAAAAAGAAAAAAAGGTTCCAAACCTATGAAGTAGAAGATCATTGTTTATTGGATTAGTACTTTGAAATCCTAAACTCGTTTTGTTATTAGAACAAAAGGGTAAACCCACCCTTTGACTTTGTAACGTAGAAGCAGAGTATCCAACTTTGAGCCATGAAGACAATCTGAGGCGAATTAAGTGATGTAATTCGCTACAAAAATTAAATTGGAATTTGCTCAAAGTTCTTATCAAGTTCAACAGTAATCTGACAAAAATACTAATTGAAAACAGAAACATTACAAGCATGAAATCTCAAATGACAAGGGTTTTTGTAACGAGTTTAAGGCAAGAAGGCTAAAATTGTCTCCTGAAGCTCAAAACTAATGATTTTATTTTTTCTTGTTTTTTCAAGCCAATGATAGTGTTTTGTTTTATTTTTCCCCTTCATTCTTGGCATGCTCTGTATACGTCATCTCTGCCCTAAATTTCTCCATTCTAACACATCCATAGTTTAATAAATGCATTTTCTTCCTTTTATATATATATATATATAGAAACTGTCTGACACATGCATGTAGATATCTTATTGCTTTGGTTTTACAATTTACACATTCTAATTTATAAAACCAGGAGTAAATCACATATATCAGATATTTTTTTCTTGCCCCAAATTGATTTTGATGGGATAGAGATTGAAGAAGTAGATAATGTTAGGTGCTTATTTGTTTTATTGTTTTTCTCTCAAACAAATTTGTTGTTTTGATTTATAGTTTTGTAGATGTTATGGTTTGTTTTAGATTTTGTAAAATTATATTTGTTTATAAATTATTGAAACTTATATCGAATTACTGACTTAAGTGTTTTGTGATGAAATAAATAATAGCTTGTTTAACATGTCAGTTTTATATTTTATCAATTTTATTGCCGATTTGTAATTTTTGTAAATTAATATGTATAAATTTGTATGTATATAGATAATTGATAATGAATATTTAAGAGAAGTTTGAAAGTAAGTTGGATAATCTTGAGCTAAACCAATATTTTTTTTGTAAATTTATTTATTTAATGTAGTCAATTAATACATATTGTCATCATTATTTGATATAGGTTCCACAACATATTGAAGATTTATATAATCATTAATTTTAGAGTTTATAAAATTAATCGAAATACGTACAAGTTAACCCGAATATTCACACTAATTTTCAGTATACTACTTATCTACTATTTCTCATTTTACAATCAGCAGATGAGAGAGAATGAGAATGCTAAAAATTAAGATTTATTTCCAACTCTAAATATTTATTTTTGAAATATTAGCTTAGGTCTCACGATTTTAATAAGTTGGTTATTAAAATCCAAAAGCATGCTAAGACATATATTTTTTTTTAATTTTTGTTTTGTATGAAAATATGATATAAAAATTTTATATTTTTGAGATATTTGACCATATACATAAAAATAAAAAAATTATTTTTTTTCTATATAATTTTTTACAACATTTAAGAGAAAATTGACTATTTTAATACCGGATTTGTATATTTATAATATAAAAATACAAACCAGTATTAATCAAAATTGATAAAAAAAAAATACATAAAAAAATCACAAATTTTTTAAAAGAATTTTTAGAATTTTTTTGGTTTTTTTTGTTTTAATATATATATTGCTTGGGTTGTGTTGGGCTGATCTCGGCCCAACAAATCCCCTTCTCTTTTTTGGATGCGGGCCCAAACCAGCCCATCCATTCCTGTTGGTCCAGAACTGAACTGGCCCAAGACGGGGGTTAATTATTTCCCCCCATCCCTCTTTCCTGTATGCAGAATGAATTCTGCATGCAGGCGCGGCCTGAAGTAGGGGGAAAAGAGATGGGCAGAAAAGAAAGTAGGGGGGGCGGGGTGGCAACCTGGTCGTAGCTAGCTGTCACGGTGGTGGTCATGCCGTGGAATACGGCAAGAGGCCGGTGATAGTCGCGGCGGACCTGGTGGCGACAGGTGGTGGTTGCTGCCTTTCTCCTCCACTGTGCAGAGACACAGGGGTCTCCTTTGTTTCTCTCCCTCTTCTGCTTTTATTTCTATTCCTTCCACTCCCTCGTCTCTTTTCTGTTTCTTCCCTCCTGGTTCTTCTTTTTTCTTTCCTCTTCTCTTCCCCTCCTCTGTTCTCCCCTGTTTTTCTTCCAACTATCAAAATCCCCCCCCCCTGTTTTTTCGTCTCTGCCTCTGTCTCATTTACCTCCCCAAAACCATTCCTCCTCTAAAATGTCCCCAGCTTCTGTTACTTATAAGTGCAGGGGACAGGTAGCCACCCTATCCTGGCCAAGTGCAGGGTAAGGTGGCATGGGGCGGGTTTGTTTTTTTTTTTTTTCCCCGAATAGTATATGAAGCGGTGATGATGCGGTCAAAATAAGCTGTTTTATTTTAAAAATAGTGCTAAAATATATCAATTCTAAATCAATTCTCAATTTTTAATTGCAATATTAATTTTAAAAAAACAATTCAATTATATCCATATCAAATTCTAATTTCAGGTCTAATGTTGGCTAATGTTTTCATTCTTGGTCAATGATTTATATAATTTGAATCTCAATTGATCAATAAATTTTTAATTTTTTTTAATTTAGTGTCTGATTTAGACAATTTCAATTCATCTATCTATGTGCCTTTTCTAGTTTAGTTTTTAGTTTTGGATTTCTTCAATCAAGTTCATAATTAACCATTAAACTTTAATATTTATACAATTAAACTCTCGATTTGACCAAATCAACTCTTGAAAATTATATTTTGACCTTTGAACTTTAATATTTTCACATTGACTTAAAAATTAATTTTTTTTACAATCAGACCCTTTATAAATTCAATTAAAACTTCAATAAAATTTAATTAAGTCCATAAACATCTGATTTTAAATTTTTTTTCTTTAAATTGAATTTTTTTGTTAATAAAGCTCTCATCAAAAAAAAAAAAATATACTGTTAAATTTTAATTTTTATATTTTTAAACCTCCTCAATCAATTTTTAGCTATTTTTTAGGCACTTTAACATCCTCTTCTCACTGCTATTTTTTTTTTGTTTTTTTAATATATTATTTTTGTATTTTTTTTTGTGAGAGAACCCAAAAATAGATAATAAAAAATTGAATAAAAGAACAAACTCTGATTATTATTATTGTTGTTGTTTTTGTATTAATCGGAGCACAATATTATATATATTTGTGCCCTATCAACTCTAATTAACTCGGATTCCTATCCTGGTTATTACGGGGGCATTAAGCCTATGCAATATAGCAAGCATTAAAAAAAAAATATGGAGTCCTTATGTTCAAAAGCTTTTTCAAACTAGGTACCTAGATAAATGATGACTAATGCAAAGTAAAGAATAAAGGGTTTATGATAAATTAAAAATTTTAAAAATCAAGAACATTATAAATATAAAATTTTTTTAAAATACTCAATTTTATTTTGCTCTTTCTTTATTTGTTAAAAGGTTATTATGAATTTTTATATAAAAAATAAACTAGAAAACCATAATAATACTAAAAAGAAAAAAAATAAATTAGGGAAGGAAAAAAACTATAAAAACATCATATGAATAAAAAAATAAATTATCAAATTAATTGCTCAAACAGTAATCCCAATTTATTTTAATTATGTTAAACTTGTACGTTAAAGAATTTATGTTGGAAAATAATTTTTAATATTAAAAATAAGCGGGGTTTGTTTTTTATTTGACTTTAAATATGTCAATTAATCATGTTTTAGATAATGTTTTCATTAGATAATTCAATATTACAGGATTAAGTTTAGTTAATCAGGTAATTTAACATATAGATAAATTTAACATAAAACTTTTTTTTTTTTGGCAAGCCATTGATATTGTCTTTCGCTTTCAATTTTATAGGCCCGACGGTGTCTCCGTTGGTCATCTCCGCCCTCATTTTCTTCATTCAAACACATGAATAATATTTTAATCAATGCATATTTTTCTTCTTTGGTAGTTATATAAATATATTTATGAAAAAGAAAATGAATTTGTTTTGAATGGACTAATATCATTCAGATTAAGAATATTCAAACAATAATTAATATGGAAGTAAATCAGCCTAACAGATAGTTCATTGGGAATCTTGACCGACTTCACAAGTGTACGGAGAAAAAGAAGTGCAAGTGGATGATGAAGATATCGGCAAATCTTGACATATGGCTTTTTTAGTATTGTACCACAGAGTGGGCATATTTAGTATTGTAGTTTAATTTAATCACAAATCCACGTAGTAAATTTTTTTCATTTTTACTATGTGTCAACGTCAATTGATTGTATGAAGAGAGCCAGAGTGTAGAGTATTCATAAGTCCCAAACACGCATAACACCGCTTAGTTCTCGCTACTGTGCTCATTAACATTCATTATTTATTGAAAAGTTGATTTAAATTGAAACCAAATAAAGTTGATGACGATATATAGCTCTTTTTTTTTTTGGTTTTATATTAAAAAGTGTTATCGAATTAGCTTATTTGTGAACTTAAACTAAATATTTTTTTTTAGCAATCTTAAATATGCATAAGGAGAAATCCAAGTGACTCGGTTAATACTTGGCATGACTTGAATAAATACTTGACTGCAATCTCTCTCTCTCTCTCTCTCTCTCTCTCTCTCTATATATATATATATATATATATATATATATATATATATATATATATAGTCTAACAATGTTTGTTTGGAAAAAAATTATGGAAGATAACCAATACGGATAAGGAGGTGTGATAGCTTTTTTTCAAAAGCAAAACACCCTTCAAGCATAAACTAAGGTTATTAATTTTGTTCCGGTTAAAATTCAGCTGAAAAATCCGGAATGGACCGAGATTTAAAATGAGATGAAAATTGTTCCTTTTTATTTCATTTTTTGAATTGGTATGAAATGTTTCGGTCATTCCGGGTGATAACAACGGTTTGATAATATGAAGCACATGGAGAACATTAGATAATATAAAAATGTTTTTTGGGGAATGTAACCTAGTATGTCCAATATGGGATATGTCAAGGCCCTTACTGTCACCAAAATGCAAATAATTATTATCATGATAGGGTGCAGAATCAGTCAAAGTTGTAAAATCAGGTGTGATGTGTTGATTCACGTCGGTGTCGGGGAACCAAGTCGCAGTAGAAACATTCCCAACAGTAAGGTGAGTAGAGGGTTGCTGGGTATTGCTGCAAAAATGGGGATAATAGGGAGTTGTGCGACCGAAATTGGAGCACAATTGGCAGCGAATATGCTCATGTCCAGACCATTGCCCAACCCCTGAGTTGTACCTACACTGCTGCCAATTGTTTGGCCACTAGTCTGCAGCAGATTGGCCCATATTCTGGTGAGTGTAGCGGTTGCTATTAGGATGCCAATTATCTCGAGAGCGACCCCTACTGCGGCTAAAGTTGGAGCTGTGATGAGACATAACAAGATGAGCAGAGGGCTATGGTGTTGGCAGCAGTGGTGGTTGCTGCGACAGAGAAGAAGACAATAGAGAGGAGGCGATATCCATGGAATCAAAGGAGTTCTTATGCAGAAATTCATGGGTAAGAAGGTGGTTGTGAAGATCAGCATATAACAATGGTTTTGCCTTGGTTATGAGACTTGTTACCAAGTCTTTGAACTCGCAACGAAGGCTATGAAACACATAGAGATTAAAGTCTTCAAGAGACATGGGGTAACCAGCAGCAGCCAATTCGTCAAATAATGATTTGGCTTGCTACATGTATATACTAACCGATGAGTCTTCTTATCGAAGGTCTTGAAAGGAGCCATAGAGTTGCATGATGCGAGAATTAAATGGAGATGCAAGCGCTTTCGCAAAAGTGTGCCAAACACAATGCGTGGTAGAACAATCTACCATGAGATGCAACACATCCACGGAGAGAGAGGAGAGTAATGCATTCAAAATAAGTTGATCTTGTTGCTTCCAACAAAGAAAAGAAGGGTTGATTGTAGAGGAAGAACCAGCATAACTGCCAGAAACATAAGATGGAAGACACGACACTGAGCCGTCAACGAAGTGAAAAACACCTTGACTAAGGAGATAAGACTTCATTTGCATTCGCCAATAGAGATAATTTATGTTCATAAGTTTCAATGAAACAATTTGGTGGGTGTTTGATAAAGGAACGATAGCTGGAGTGTGTATTCCTATAAGGTGCAAAGGAACAACAGAGACATGCTATGCAAGTGGAGACTGTTGTTGTGGAGGAAAGACACTAGCAGTAGCAATTTAGATGGTTGGCCAGCTGTGCTACACCACCGGTGGTGATGGAAAAGTCGGCGACAACAGTAGAATTCATTTAAGAAAAGCAGAGAAAAGGCTGGATGCAAATGGAAAGAGAGAGAAAAGAGTTCAGACGACAAAAAACTCTGGTACCAAGTTGAGAATAATTAGGAGGCTTGACCTATTGGTTAGCCAACCTTTTCTATATATATATGTGTGTGTGTGTGTGTGTGTGTGTGTGTGTGTGTGTGTGTGTGTGTGTGTAGGGTAATATACAATAGGAATGGTGGGGGCAACCACATAAGAGTATGACTACAATATTTCCTATATAGGTACATTCTATAATAATCATGATCTCTGTCAAGTTCCTCAGGCATGTATAGACGTTCCTTCCAATGCATCTGCCTGTTTTGTTTTCACTTTTTTTTATTTTATTTTACATCACTATTTGCTATTGAAGATATATAGTACTATATATATGAAAATATATATTTGCCATTAACTCATATAGAATACGTTTGTATCATGTAGGTTGCGTAAATTTTTGTATGAGGCGCAAATTTTTTTTTAAATATGCCAGAGAAAATGCTCTACTAAGCTGGAATGACATGGTAGTTTGGAAGGATTTCAGACCGCCATACATCCCAGAGAATATATTAAAAAAATATATTCAACACATGATGTCCGAGCATTTCACACGACGCTTACAGTTTAGTGTAGGGAACCAGAGCCGTGAAATTCACGGTTCAGTTACCACGCACTCCAATGGCTCCGTTCCATTCATTTCACATGTGAAGCGAATGGTAAAATTAATTTTAATCACATCTATCTTTTAATTAAATTGTTGTTATTTATAAATATATTTGATTGACAACATTTTTTTTCTTATAGGCTATGACTCATGAACGTGAGCCAAGCTCAATGAAGCTTTTTGTGGAGACGCAAGTGCAAAGTGAAGACCGGCAAAAAGGGGTGCAACAATTTGTCAATAATCGTGCTCAACACTTTGTAGTATGTTCGTTCAACCATTTTCTTTCGTAAGTTATTAATTTCTTGAATTGAATTTGATGATTTCATTTTTTATTTTCAAAAGACATATAACAGTTGGTTGAGGGAGAGATACGGAGACGATCATTCGACCCACCCGGATTTCGATCTGGATTTGTAGATAGAGATAGGATCGTCTAGTGAACCTGATAAAAATTGAGTGTATAGACTCTCCAACACTAAAGCTGAGAACTTGCGGACGACTCATAGTGTTTTAACTAAGGGTGATCATTATCGGTTCGGTTTGGTTTTTATAAAAGAAAGTAACCAAATAGGTTTTTTAAAAAAACGAACCAGAACCGATTCAAACCGACAAGTCTCGGTTTGGTTTGGCTCTATTTTTTTCCGATTTGGCTATGTTTTTTCCCAGTTTAGCTTAATTGTTTTCCATTTTTTCGGATTTCGATCTCTCGCTCGCTATCTGTAAGCAATCCCCCTCTCTTTATTGCTTTTGTTATTATTGTTGTAGATCTTGATCTGGATTCGGACGGGATTAGTCTTGTTTTGGTTCTATAGTTTGTCTTTTTTAATTCTCTAGATCTGACCCTTGTTAGATTTGATCTGTTTTTGGTAAGTTTTTCAATGACCCTTTTGTTTGTTTTGTTTGCTGGTATTGACATTAAGAAGATTATGAATCTATAAATTTGGCTTTGGTGTGAAATAATGAAATGAAAATAGAGGAATTTAAAGGAACGGACTTCATTGTGTATACAAGCTTGGATCTGTATGATTTATTGTTGATTCTCAATGCCCTGATGGATTGGACCTTGTGTCGTATGTGAAATGTTGTTAAAAAGGAAAGATTTTGTTTGTGTTTGTAAGAAAATGTGTTTTAAGATCTTGCTTGCTTGCATGCAGTGTTTGATTTTCATTATGGAATTGCTCAGCAAAACATCGGTCACCATCCTCAATGAGTCACAAATGCACCTATTTCTTCATGATCAAGAATCAAAACTTGGAGTGCCCATCCTCTAATAATTTGGCCTTTGCCTTCCATTCTCCCCTCAAATCCTTCAGGTAAACAATCTTCCTTGTCTTCTTGACGCGTTTTGCTTCTTCTAACTACCCAGATAAATTAATGCCCAGAAGCTTCGAGACCTGCTGCAATTTCCTTAAGCTGAGAGGCAGTGAAGGTCGCCATGCTTCCAAAGCAAATATAAACAACTGAATTTGGTTTCTTTGAGTCGAGTCACTTCAACTGAATTTGCCATGTTGAGCAATTGAAGCTTCTTTTCCTCTTCCTACTTTATCTTCATTGTCTCTATTGCATAGTGGAACCAGGCCCACGTTAATTCACACCCTCTTTAATTGACCCAACAAGACAATGTCCTAACCATACAGGTTCCTCTTCTACAGATTCATGGATCACTTTATGCAAAGCAGAGGAATGATTTTCTAGAAAAAGAGTGTCTTGGGAACTTACAGTAGATTTCATTGGAACTCTTCTCTCAGGACGTAGCATAGCTTCTTGAATCTCTGTTTCTAATCGGAGCAGGGGAGTAACGAGAAGCTATGAGTGGTCGCAGAATTGTTTTAAAAATTTAATGACCAAAAGGAAGAAAATCATAAAACTCTGCGTTGTGTTTAAAAAAACACCTCCCTTCTGTTTCCTCAACATGTCAGGTCATATTTTTGGCTGCAAAACTTGTATCCCTAGCTATCCCTCCTTTTTTTTAATTCCTGTTTGCTGTTGTTTTAGATCTGAGGTGTAAACTGACCCCAACAGAGGATACACTCTATACCCAATCTATGTAATATGATGAAAATACATAATATTTCTTCTTACATACCAAAAAAATATTTATTTTCAGTACACTACTCATCTACTATTTCTTTAGTTTTCTTCTTGGGCATAATCACCAAGCCTGTATGCATGTACAATCTAGAACAAAATGGAATTACATTGCAGGACTTTAGTTTTTTAGATCAATTTTCTTCAGAGTTCACAGCTATGACAATAAGCTACCAAAGACAAACATGTTCTCGAAAAATTTGGTAAACAAACTTAAATCATCTGTAACATTTACAGACTCTGATGACAGATTGGTGAAACTTTATTTTTTTATTCTGTTTGTTGAGCAAGTGCAAGCAAGCACTAGGATAACTTACTGGTGAAAAATATTAATCTACAATTTACACTTATTGATAACATGCATGTAGATATCTTATTGGTTGGGTTTTACAATTTACACTTTCTAATTTATAAAACCAGGAGTAAATCACATGTATCAGAGGTTTAGGTAGCTTCCTGCCCATGTGAAAACACAACAATGACGAGGTAAATTTGATCACATGTTATCCTATTGCAATATGACATGTCTTGTTGGACACATGCCAAGCACATTATCACATGAACCATGAATCAGCAGAAGGAATTTTTAGTTAGATATTAGTCTTAAGATTTAAAATTAAAAAAAAAAAATCATCATTTTTTAAATACCATATCAGCCCCCTAACTTAAAAAAATGACAAATGATACCACTGGCTATCCTATGCTATAGCTGGCTATATGTGAGGCCTTAATTTGCCTAGGGCCATATGGTCCACATAATAATTTTCTTAAATGAAAAAAATGTTATCTTTCATGCGCAATGAATCAGTAGAAGGAATTGTTAATTAAGCTTGGAACCCTGTAGCAAACATCTGAGATAGAAACTGCATCAAGGGTTTTTGTTTTTCCGTTCTTCAAATTTTTGGCGAGAGAAAAGAGATCAGGATTGGTGATTCTGGAGCAAGTAGCCATGGCCATGATCGCAGTGCAGGTGGCGCTCGAGAAACTGGCTTCCTTTGTAGCAGAAGAAACACGGTTCTTGGGAGGAGTTAGAGGGGGAATCGTTGAACTACAGGATGATTTGTATAGCATGAAATCTTTCCTTCAGGATGCGGAAGAAGGGAGTGAGAGTGATCAAGGACTGAGAGCCTGGGTCAAACAAGTGAGAGATGTGGCTTATGATGCGGAGGACATTCTTGAAGAGTTCATGCTCCGGTTTGCTCCATCTCACGGGAGTGGTTTTATCCATTATCTTCGCAATTCATATCGTTCCATCCGTAAATTAAGTGCACGGCACCGGCTGGCAGTCCAGTTACAAAGCATTAAAGCAAGGGTGAAAGCCATTTCTGAGAGAAGAAATGCATTTTCTTTGAATAGGATAGACATGCCATCAACCTCCAGCGCTACCGTAGAGAAATGGCATGATCCCCGGTTAGCTGCTCTTTACTTAGATGAAGCTGATGTCGTGGGAATTGAGAACCCAAAACATCTACTGGTTTCGTGGCTTGTAGAAGGAGAATTAAAGCTCTCCAGTATCTCTGTGGTTGGAATGGGTGGGTTGGGAAAAACAACCCTCGTAAAGAAAGTCTATGACAGCCACCCCATCAGAAGAAGCTTTGATACCCATTCTTGGGTTACAGTTTCCAAATCGTTTGCATCCACGGAGCTTCTACGAGTTGCTCTGCAGGGGTTTCTGGTGACAGCAAACGAACCTGTTCCGGATAATTTGCAATCAATGACTGACTTCCAATTAATTGATGCTCTAAGAAATTATCTATGGAGAAGGAGGTATGTCATTGTTTTGGATGATATATGGAATGTAAACGCTTGGGAAACAATGAAGTATGCATTTCCTGATTGTAACTGTGGTAGTAGAATTATCTTCACTACACGTTTAAGTAACTTGGCTGAATCTATAGAGAACACTAGACATGTTTATGAACTCCAAGCTTTACCAGAAAATGAAGCTTGGACCCTCTTTTGTATGAAAGCCTTTAGAGGGGAACATAAGGCTGTATGCCCTCCAGAACTGGAAGAGATGTCTCGAAATATCTTAAAGAAGTGTGAGGGACTGCCACTTGCAATTGTAGCAATAGGAGGCCTCCTGTCGAAGAAGAAAAATCGAGGTTTGGAATGGAAGAAAGTCCATGACTGCCTAGCTACAGAATTGAAAAGTAACAACGACCTTGGGAGTCTACGTAGAATACTTCAACTAAGTTATGATAATCTTCCTTACTACCTCAAACAGTGTTATTTGTATTTAAGTGTTTTTCCAGAGGATTATTTGATAAAAAGAAGGAAGTTGATCCGGCTATGGATAGTTGAAAGGTTTGTGGAAGAGAAGCAAGGCTTTACATTGGAGGAAGTAGCAGAGGAATACCTTAATGAACTCGTGAATAGGAGTTTGATCCAAGTGGTGGAGAAGAATTATTTTAATAGGGTCAAGACATGTCGTGTTCATGATCTAATGCGAGAAATCATTCAAATGAAATCCAGGGAAGAATCTTTTGTTAAGATAGCAAACGGAACAAGAATCAGCAAGAATGAGAAAGTTCGGCGTCTATCAATCCATGAAAACTCTGAGGAAGTACAATCAGATATGAGATTTCCTTATCTGTGGTCTTTGTTGTCATTTTCTTCACATCATTCTTTTGAGCACGGTTTTCGCAATTACAAACTGTTGAGAGTATTGAATTTAGATCGAGCTCCCCTTTCCACCTTCCTACCTGAATTGGTTGAACTGATTCATTTGAGATACTTAAGTTTGAGATGGACCATGATAAGTGAGCTTCCAGAGTCCATAAGGAAGCTCAAGTACTTGGAAATACTGGATTTGAAAAGGAGTCCTGTATCTTCTTTGCCTGCTGGGATCACACAATTGACATGTCTTTGCCAGCTCCGTAACTATAGATACATTTTCCAGTCCTCGTCGTTCTTCCCAGACACTCATGGAATGAGAGTTCCATCAGGAATAGGAAGATTGACGAGCCTGCAGAAATTGGGAAGCGTCGAAGTGAATGAAGATTATGAGTTAGTCAGGGAGTTGGGAAAGCTAACTCAGTTGAGAAGGCTGGGCATTTTAAAGCTAAGAGAAGAGCAGGGAATGGATCTCTGTTATACTTTGGACAGGTTGAAACACCTTACTGCTTTTTATCTTGTTTCACTAAACAACACTGAATTCTTACAATTTGACTCTCTTTCATCTCCTCCAAAATATCTCCAACGACTAAATCTCAAAGGTTGTCTTCCAGCTTTACCAGGATGGATAGCTTCACTCCAGTATATTTCCAAGCTAGTGCTTCAATATTCTAATTTGAAATGTGATCCTCTCAAGGCCCTCCAGAAATTGCCTAGTTTGGTGGTGCTTGAACTCCGTCAAGCTTATGCAGGGGAAGAATTGTGTTGTGATCCTAGTGGATTTTCAAAGCTGAAGAGGCTAGGTCTCCATGAACTGGAGAGATTGCGGCGCATCAGAATAGCAAAAGGAACAATGCCTGGGTTAGAGAGGCTAGACATCACAGCATGCACGGTGCTAGAAACTGTGCCGGATGGGATTGAAAACCTGAAAAATCTAGAAGACCTGGTTCTGTGGTATATGCCTTCAACATTCATCAAGACAATAGAGAGCCACCGTGGTGAAGATTTCTGGAGAGTTCAACATATCACAACAATCACCCGTATCTACGAGAGCCAGGGGAGACGGGTCTCTGAAGCTCTTCTGTAATTAGAGGGGTTAACTACGGAGAGGATACAGTTTCTGGAAAATTATAATCTCTGTCAAGTTCCTCAGGTCTGTACAGACGTTTCATCATGTAATGCTGAGCCTCAGAAAACAGAAAACTGCTGCTCTTCCCTCCTCTTCTCTGCTCCTTTGTCTCTGTTTTGCTGTTGTTGAATCTTCCAACCTGCTATCTTGCCCATGTTTGTCACCAGTAAATTCTTGACACCGTCAATTTCTAGAGATCAATACGAGTATATTTGAGACGTGTCAAATGTTTATTTTATATTTTATCAAATTTTCACAACTTGAGTTCGTTTTGCAAGTTCACATCAACTTTTTTATGCTGGTTTTGTTTTATTCGTTTTGTAGTAATTTATTTATATTTTTTAATTTAAAAAAAATGATGAGAAAAAATAAAAATAACTAAAGATTCAAAAAGAAAAAAAATAGAGCTAGAGTTCTGATCTTGGTCCAAGTGTGATAACATTTTTCAAAAGATATGTAGATGTGAAAGAGAGACGCAATATTGCCTCTTGGACCAGGTGATGGTATACAAGTAGACCTTCATGAATAAATGACATAAGCAGTCCAGGGAAAGTAAACAGCTTCAAGCCCACGTCTGTACAATTAACTATTAAAAAATAAAAAAAGGTTCCAAACCTATGAAGTAGAAGATCATTGTTTATTGGATTAGTACTTTGAAATCCTAAACTCGTTTTGTTATTAGAACAAAAGGGTAAACCCACCCTTTGACTTTGTAACGTAGAAGCAGAGTATCCGACTTTGAGCCATAAAGACAGTCTGAGGCGAAAAAAATGAGAAGCCAATAATATAAAAAACTTTATAATCGTATCAGATTTCAAACATCGTTTTAGTGATGGAAAAAGAAGCCTCTACCACTCACAAGCAACCAACCACGGCAAAGAAGCCTCTACTCTGCCACCAGAAGATCTTGTTTGGAAAAGGAGTAGAGAAGATACTTGCAAGTAAAAAAAATCCCTGGCCTAATATATAGCAAGCCTACCTCTTTCTTTCTTGGGCTAACAGTCATCCATTGGGCAATCCACTTTATATATATCCTGGGCCTGATCATACTGGAGCAAAGTATGTGAGTTTTGTCAAAGAACCATCTCAACCTAAAAGTTTAAGCTGTTAGGTGAGGTCTCAGGATATGATTTATATTATTCTCTAACACACCCCCTCAAGTGAAAGCCCTTTGGACTTGAAACTTGCACATGTTCATTTTATCTTGTGCTTAATTTTTATCAAATAAATAGGGATGGTGAGATTTGAACTCGTGACTTCATGGTCATCAAGGCTCTGATACCATGTCAAAGAACCATCTCAACCCAATAGCTTAAGCTGTTAGGTAAGGTCCCAGGATATGATTTATATTATTCTCTAACAAGTTTCGAAGAAAAAAAAAAAGAAAAAGGGAGGCACAAATAGGAGTTCAATTTTGTTGAATATATCTTCTTGCTAGCCTCTCGAACATGAATCCTAACCGATGTGCTAAGGTGAGATGGAAATATTTGGAAACCAAAATGTGTTGCCACATAATGAGAGAACCGAAAGTTGAAGGTGTAACAGCACATTGATCCCTTTTCAATTTCATACTGAATTAATCCTGACTTCCTATCAAGAAGGAAAAAAAAAAAAAAAAACCCAACCCACAAGGGTGACTTCTTGATTGAGAGAGGTGAGCTAAGAACTTGTGAGACAAATATGGTTCAAGTATCAAATGGAAATTGAGCAAGAAAATCTCCTTTTCCCATCCTTGCGTGTCCTAATCAGAGCCCATGGCTCCGATTTCATTTGACAGATGTACCAAGCTGACTACATGCCTGACAAAGGTTTTTCGCACGCAAGGGCAGCACTAGGGGGAGGCGAGTAGGAGTTTGGGTCCTTACAAAATATTTTAAATTTTTAAATTTTTAATGTTTAAATATAGGATAATATAATATATTTTTATTTTAAATAAATAAATTTTCTAATAATAAATTATATCTTGAGTTTTGAGCCCCCTATTATATAATTTTAGCTCCGCCCCTGATCGTACATGTGCTGTATCGCGGTGAGTCATTCTCTTGGATCTGGAAATATAAAGGACAAGAAATTCTTGTCCTTTATCGATGGAAAGAGAGAATAAGAGTCGTTACCTAATATTTTGATCACTAGAAACCCTAACTGGTATCAAAGATTAAACACGTGGACTGGTTGTGCAAATGGAAGGTGTTAACACCCTTAATATACCTTACATGAGGTAAATTGCTCTGCGTAATTGTCTGATGAAAACTAAGATATTGTTATATTTTCTAATTATTGGTTTGTTTAAAATTTAAAAAAAGTCCTCCTGAATAGAGAGATTCTTATCTTATTAGGTAAAAATCTAACTGTTCTAATATCAATAAAATAAAGAACTACCTTTTATTTAATATTGAGAATACATCTAATGTATAAATTTGTAATTCAAAATATTAAAAGATAACAAAATAATTTTTTTTGAGATTTTTAAAATATGAACCTAGTTCTCATATCTTCAACAAACTAGTTATTAAAATCTAAAACACATGCTAATACATATCTTTTTTATTCTGCTTGTTGAGCAAGTCCAAGCAAGCACTAGGATAACTTATTGGTGAAAAATATTAATCTACAATTTACACTCACTGATAACATGCATGTAGATATTTTAATGGTTGGGTTTTACAATTTACACTTTCTAATTTATAAAACCAGGAGTAAATCACATGTATCGGATATTTTTTTTCTTGGACCAAATTCATTTTGATGGGATAGAGATTGATGCAGTGGATAATTGGGAATCTTGACTTCACAGGTCTACGAAGAAGAAAAACAAGTGCCAGTGGATGATGAGATTAAGAGACAAGTTGGAGGAGCAACCCGTTCCACAAGCTTGAAAAAAAAAAACAAATAATAGACTAATGAAAATAATAGTAAGGGCCAAGATCAAATCAACTGCTCGAACAATCACAATTTATTTTAATTATGTTAAAGAGTTTATGTTAAAAAATAATTTTTAACATTAAAAATAAGAGGAGTTTATTTTGTATTTGACTTTAAATATATTTATTAACCATGTTTTAAAAAAAAATTTCTTCAAATAGAATCGATATTACAGGATTATGTTTAGTTAATTGTGTAATTTATAATAAAGATAAATTTAACATAGAACATTTTTTTTTTGCAAGCCATTAATATTGTCTTTTGTTTTCATTTTATTGGCGACAGGTGGTGGTTGCTGCCTTTCTCCTCCACTGTGCAGAGACACGCGGATCTCCTTTTTTTTCTTTCGCTCTTCTCCCTCGTCTCTTTTCTGTTTCTTCCCTCCTGGTTCTTCTTTTTTCTGTTTTTTTTCTTTCCTCTTCTCTTCCCCTCCTCTGTTCTTGTAAGACCCAGACTTTTGGCCCAAACCTAAGCCCAATTCAGCCCAAACCCAACCTAAGTTAACCTAGGTATTTAAAGAAGAGTTGCAAGAGAATTTCTTTCCTCTCTTCTAATTCCTGTAGCCGCCGTGACCCTCCCCTCCTCAAACCAAAGAGTTTAGTTTTTGATCTTGAGTTTTTGGTTCAGGAAAGGTGGAAGTAGCAAGTAAGTGGTTTTCTTTCATATTACTTTCTATTATAGTTTGTTTATGGAATGATTAAAGAAGAGATTAGGGTTTATAAGGATTGGAGGTTTATATTGTTAAGATTGATTTATGATTATTAAGGGTTTAATGTTAGGTGATTAATTAGTATGTTGTTGAAAATAAGGATTTATGAGTTGATTTGTTTAAATTAATTTTTACGGGTTAAGAAATTCAATTTTACCTTGCTGTAAAATCTGGACAGAATGGTTCTGAGGTTGAAGATGACCAAATTTTATTTTGGTCCTTGATTTATGAAAATTACAGTTTAGTCCCTAAACTTTGGGAAAATTATAATTTGACCCCTAAATGTATTTTGAGATTCTGGACAGTGTTATTATGAGATTAAGGATGATGAATCTCAGTTTGATAATTGATTTGGAATATTTTCAGTTTGGTCCCTCAATTTTGGGAATTTACATTTTAGTCCCTGAACTTTATGAAAATTACAATTAGGTCCCTGGTTCATTCTAGACAGAATTGAGGATGTTTTATGGGTGAAATTTCAGTATGGTTATGTATTTATAGTTTGGTCCAGTTTTGGTAAAATTACGTTTTGGTCCCTGTTTTGGATAATTGTCGTTTTAGTCCCTAAACCTAGGAGACTAAACCTGGTTTTCTTTTATGCATTGGAATATTTTATTTGTGTTTTTTTGAGTTGCTTTTGAGTATATTTCATATATTTATTGTAGGTTCCCCTAACGATCCTTAATAGGTTTTTCGGGTCTTTCATCTGATATTCCTTTTAATCTATATTCTTCCGGGTGAGTGGGATAATCTTTAATATGCATATAATATAAATAAATATGTATTTTGATTATACGATGAGTACAACCAGTAAATTTCTTGAATATTTATATATATTGCTTTATTTTTCGAGTACTCATTTATTCTTGAATTTGCACTCGCAATCTGTCGAACTAAATTCTATTTGATATGATATACGTTTCTTTGATGATTCTACGAATATCTATTATGCCTTGATATAGGACTTGTCAGTAACTCCATGCTAACGGAGAGTAGTTAGCCTATGTGCACATAGTATTCTGTATACCTAGTTGGTGAGAGAGGCATCAGCCTGTGACGATTGATCATCCCACAGTGGTCACCTTCGGGTGTCATCTGGTCACTTTTGAGTGTCATCTGGTCACCTTCGGGTGTCATCTGATCTCTGACATGTATTCCATTACGTTATGATAATATGTTTAGTATGTATATGTATATGTATATGTATATCAAGATAAATCATCTTGCAAACTATTAATATTATAAATATCTAAAATGTATATTAAACATTATTCCCTCACTGAGTTGATTGAACTCACCCCTCATTCTTAATATTATTTCAGGTTCTTAGTTTCTGATAGCAGTTGGACTTTGTAGAGTGTTCTTACTTCTTTAGTTTTGGTCGGTATGCCTTGCTTGTTTTGCGAGGCTTTCCTTTTAGTTTTGATTCGATGTCTTAGACGCTCCACTATTACCTTGTTTTAATTAAGTTTGGATTTTGACAATATAATGAGTATTATGGATTATTGTTTTTGTTTTAATTACTGATGAGGAGTTTTAAACTATCTTTTGGTTTCATCAGTTTTGAATAATATAATATTTCTGAAGATTATGAAATCTTTGCGTATTTTTGAATAAATTGTTCTTTTGATATATCTGTTCTGAGGCTTAGCGTAGGTGAGGTGTCCTTTCGACACCGCTCCTGCGTTGCCGGTCATGGACTCGGGATTCGGGTCGTGACAGTTCTCCCCTGTTTTTCTTCCAACTCTCAAAATTCCCCCCTCCTGTTCCTTCGTCTCTGCCTCTGTCTCATTTACCTCCCCACAACCATTCCTCCTCCAAAACGTCCCCAGCGTCTGTTATTTATAAGGGCAGGGGAGAGGTAGCCATCCTATCATGTCCAAGAACAGGGTAAGGTGGCATGGAGCGATCTCTGTTTTCTTCTTTTTTTTTTTTAAAGTGTGTGAAACAGTGATGATGCGGTCAAAACTAGCCGTTTTATTTAAAAGAAAATAACGTTTAAATGTTTCCATTTCCAAATCAATTTTTAATTTTTGATTTATTCAATCAAGGTTTTAAATGTAATTTTAATTTTAAAAATTAATTTAATTATATCCCTGCTAAATTCTAGCCCTGATGTTGGCCAATGTTTTCATTTTAGTTATTAATCTTGAATTTATGTAATTTGATCCTTAATTAATTAATAAACTTTTATTTTTTTAATTTAGTGCATGATTTCGACAATTTCAGTTCCTCTAATTATGTGCATTTTCTAGTTTGGTCCTTAGTTTCAGATTTCTTTAATCAAATTCTTAAATGATCATCAAACTTTAATATTTATACAATTAAACCCTTGATTTGACCAAATCAACTCTTAAAAATTATATTTTGACATTTGAACTTTAATTTTTCAAATTAAAGCCCAAATTGACTTTAAAATCAATTTTTCTTGCAATCAAACCATTTATAAATTCAATTAAATCTTCAATAAAATTTAATTAAGTCTATAAATATCTGATTTTAGACTTTTGTTTTTCCTTAAATTGAATTTTTTTTGTCAGCAGAGCTTTCGTTAGTAAAAAATCTACTGTCAAATTTTAATTTTTATATTTTTAAATCACCTCAATCAATTTTTAACTATTTTTTGAACGCTCTGTCATTCTCTTCTCATCACTATTATTTTTTTTTTAATATTTTTTTTGTGTTTTTTTTTTTGTCGGGGAACTCAAAAATAGGGACAAGAAGCTGAATAAAAGAACACACCCTAATTATTATTATAATTTTTTTTGTATTAATCTTAGCACATTATATATATTTGTGCCCTATCAACTCTAATTAAGTCGAACTCCTATCCTGGTTATTATCAGGGCATTAAGCCTATCCAATAGAGTAAGCATTGAAAAAATAAAATATTTGGCCCATATTCGTTAAGAAACAACCTCTCAAGTCTCAACCCATGGCTCAAAGCATTTGAAGTCCTTATGTTAAAAAGCTTTTCAAACTAGGTATCTAGATAAATGTTGACTAAGGCAAAGTGAGAATAAAGGGTTTATTATAAATTAAAAATTTTAAAAATCAAGAACATTATAAATATAATTTTTTTTAAATAGTCAATTTTATTTTGCTCTTTTTTTATTTGTCAAAAGGCTAATAAATATTTATATAAAAAATAAACTAGAAAACCCTAATAATACTAAATAGAAAAAAATAAATTAGGAAAAAAAATCCTTAAAAGGGAAAAAACTATAAAATCATAATATGAATAAAAAAATAAAATTAACTAAGTAAAATATCTATTTTCCTAAAAAAAATTCCTACATCAAATGTTTTTTTTTTTTCGTTTTTTTTTCTAATTAGGTTGCGAGCTATAGTTATTTAATCCAACTTTGGTTTGACTCTTAAAATAATTTGAACTAATTTGGTTTTAAATTAATTTAAACTAATTTAGACATTCATCTAACCATACTCGGGTAAGCTTCAAATTAATTGATATATATGCAACTCAATACATATATTTATATTCAAAATCCAAATTAATCTCTCTCTCTCTCTCTCTCTCTCTCTCTCTTATTGTACATGGTTAGGATGTATTTATTGCTCCAGAATAAGTGATACTGACTTTATACCAGCTTCACATATAATATTTTATTTACATACAAAAAAATAAAATATTTTCAGTATACTACTTATCTACTATTTCTCATTTTACAATCAGCAGATGAGAGAGAATGAGAATGCTAAAAATTAAGATTTATTTCCAACTCTAAATATTTCCTTTTTTATACGCTATTTATTTTAGTAGTTACATTTTTAATTGCTATTTGTTATTGATATGATATTTAATTAACTTCATAAAAAAAAATCCACTAAACAAAATCCTAGCCATTAATTAACTTGAAATGTTATGTCAAGATTTAACTAGTGTTATGTAACGTCTAGGGTATGCTCGATACGTGGGTAAAGGAGTTTTCATCTCTTTTACTTGTGTTCATAACAATTTCAAGGGTAGGAAAAAATCTAAAGAAGTTTAAGATTTTATCTCGAAAGTGGACTTAAATGATAACTTTATGGAGGGAGGGGTAAAAAAATAATGATTTATCAATTATAATACGACATTAATTGTATATGACCATCTAATTATGATTTTCGTGTTAGAAAAATATTATAAGAAAATAATTTTGGTAGAAGTAACTCTAGATCAAATTTTAGACCTAGAGTGGATTATAGTGATAGAAAATGTTGTATTATCATGAAAAAGACTATATTCAGTATCACTGTGAGAAGAAGAAAGCCAATATAGAAGAACTGAAGCTAAGGAGCAAGAAGTCTAGAGATGCTGCGATAATGTTTGTGAGGACAAAATTTTTTCAAGCCATTGATAATGCCCCCCCCCCCCCCCCCCCCCGACGTCATCTCTGCCCTAAATTTCTTCATTCAAACACATCCATGTTTTAAATCTCATCATCCACTAGCACTTGTTTTTCTTCTTCGTAGACCTGTGAAGTCAAGATTCCACTGCATCAATCTCTATCCCATCATCCTCTAGCACTTGTTTTCCTTCTTCGTAGACCTGTGAAGTCAAGATTCCCAATTATCCACTGCATCAATCTCTATCCCATCAAAATGAATTTGGTGCAAGTTGGAGGAACACCCCGTTTCACTAGCTTGAAGAAAACCATTAACAGACTAATGAAAATAATTGTAGGGCCCAGGATCAAATCAATTGCTCAAACAGTAATCACAATTTATTTTAATTATGTTAAACTTGTACGTTAAAGAATTTATGTTGGAAAATAATTTTTAATATTAAAAATAAGCGGGGTTTGTTTTTTATTTGACTTTAAATATGTCAATTAATCATGTTTTAGATAATGTTTTCATTAGATAATTCAATATTACAGGATTAAGTTTAGTTAATCGGGTAATTTAACATATAGATAAATTTAACATAAAACTTTTTTTTTTTTGGCAAGCCATTGATATTGTCTTTCGCTTTCAATTTTATAGGCCCGCACGGTGTCTCCGTTGGTCATCTCTGCCCTCATTTTCTTCATTCAAACACATGAATAATATTTTAATCAATGCATATTTTTCTTCTTTGGTAGTTATATAAATATATTTATGAAAAAGAAAATGAATTTGTTTTGAATGGACTAATATCATTCAGATTAAGAATATTCAAACAATAATTAATATGGAAGTAAATCAGCCTAACAGATAGTTCATTGGGAATCTTGACCGACTTCACAAGTGTACGGAGAAAAAGAAGTGCAAGTGGATGATGAAGATATCGGCAAATCTTGACATATGGCTTTTTTAGTATTGTACCACAGAGTGGGCATATTTAGTATTGTAGTTTAATTTAATCACAAATCCACGTAGTAAATTTTTTTCATTTTTACTATGTGTCAACGTCAATTGATTGTATGAAGAGAGCCAGAGTGTAGAGTATTCATAAGTCCCAAACACGCATAACACCGCTTAGTTCTCGCTACTGTGCTCATTAACATTCATTATTTATTGAAAAGTTGATTTAAATTGAAACCAAATAAAGTTGATGACGATATATAGCTCTTTTTTTTTTTGGTTTTATATTAAAAAGTGTTATCGAATTAGCTTATTTGTGAACTTAAACTAAATATTTTTTTTTAGCAATCTTAAATATGCATAAGGAGAAATCCAAGTGACTCGGTTAATACTTGGCATGACTTGAATAAATACTTGACTGCAATCTCTCTCTCTCTCTCTCTCTCTCTCTCTCTATATATATATATATATATATACCTCCCCAAAACCATTCCTCCTCTAAAACGTCCCCAGCGTCTGTTATTTATAAGGACAGGGGAGAGGTAGCCACCCTATCATGTCCAAGCTTGGGGTAAGGTGACATGGGTTGATCTCTGTTTTTTTTTAAAAAAACAGTGTGTGAAACAATGATGATGTGGTCAAAACGAGCTGTTTTATTTAAAAGAAAATAGCATCAAATTGTGTCCATTTTCAAATCAATTTTTAATTTTTTATTTGTTCAATCAAGTTTTTAATTGCAATTTTGATTTTAAAAATAAATTCAATTATATCCATGCCAAATTCTAGCCCTGATGTTGGCCAATGTTTACACTTTAGTCCTTGATCTTGGATTTATGCAATTTGACCCTCAATTGATCAACAAACTTTTAATTTCTTCAATTTAGTGCATGATTTGAACAATTTCAGTTCCTCTATTTATGTGCATTTTCTAGTTTGATCCTTGATTTCAGATTTCTTTAATCAAGTTCTTAAATGGTCATCAAACTTTAATATTTATGCAATTAAGCCCCTGATTTGACCAAATCAACTCTTAAAAATTATATTTTGACCTCTGAACTTTAATTTTTCAAATTAAAGCCCAAATTGACTTTAAAATCAAATTTTCTTGTAATCAAACCCTTTATAAATTCAATTAAACCTTCAATAAAATTTAATTAAGTCCATAAACATCTGATTTTGGACTTTTTTTTTCCTCAAATTGAATTTTTTTTTGTCAACAAAGCTTTTGTTAGTAAAGAATATACTGTCAAATTTTAATTTTTATATTTTTAAACCTCCTCAATTAATTTTTAGCTATTTTTTGGACGCTCTAGCATCCTCTTTTCACTAGCTACTATTATTTTTTGTTTTTTTTTGAATTTTTTTTTTGTGTTTTCTTTTTTTTTTTGTGAGGGAAGCAAAAATAAGAGACAAGAAGCTGAATAAAAGAACACACCCTAATTATTATTATAATTTTTTTTTTGTATTAATCTTAGCACATTATATATATTTGTGCCCTATCAACTCTAATTAAGTCGGACTCCTATCCTGGTTATTATCAGGGCATTAAGCCTATCCAATAGAGTAAGCATTAAAAAAAATAAAATATTTGGCCCATATTCGTTAAGAAACAACCTCTCAAGTCTCAACCCATGGCTCAAAGCATTTGAAGTCCTTATGTTAAAAAGCTTTTCAAACTAGGTATCTAGATAAATGTTGACTAAGGCAAAGTGAGAATAAAGGGTTTATTATAAATTAAAAATTTTAAAAATCAAGAACATTATAAATATAATTTTTTTTAAATAGTCAATTTTATTTTGCTCTTTTTTTTATTTGTCAAAAGGCTAATAAATATTTATATAAAAAATAAACTAGAAAACCCTAATAATACTAAATAGAAAAAAATAAATTAGGAAAAAAAATCCTTAAAAGGGAAAAAACTATAAAATCATAATATGAATAAAAAAAATAAAATTAACTAAGTAAAATATCTATTTTCCTAAAAAAAATTCCTACATCAAATGTTTTTTTTTTCTTTGTTTTTTTTTTCTAATTAGGTTGCGAGCTATAGTTATTTAATCCAACTTTGGTTTGACTCTTAAAATAATTTGAACTAATTTGGTTTTAAATTAATTTAAACTAATTTAGACATTCATCTAACCATACTCGGGTAAGCTTCAAATTAATTGATATATATGCAACTCAATACATATATTTATATTCAAAATCCAAATTAATCTCTCTCTCTCTCTCTCTCTCTCTCTCTCTCTTATTGTACATGGTTAGGATGTATTTATTGCTCCAGAATAAGTGATACTGACTTTATACCAGCTTCACATATAATATTTTATTTACATACAAAAAAAATAAAATATTTTCAGTATACTACTTATCTACTATTTCTCATTTTACAATCAGCAGATGAGAGAGAATGAGAATGCTAAAAATTAAGATTTATTTCCAACTCTAAATATTTCCTTTTTTATACGCTATTTATTTTAGTAGTTACATTTTTAATTGCTATTTGTTATTGATATGATATTTAATTAACTTCATAAAAAAAAATCCACTAAACAAAATCCTAGCCATTAATTAACTTGAAATGTTATGTCAAGATTTAACTAGTGTTATGTAACGTCTAGGGTATGCTCGATACGTGGGTAAAGGAGTTTTCATCTCTTTTACTTGTGTTCATAACAATTTCAAGGGTAGGAAAAAATCTAAAGAAGTTTAAGATTTTATCTCGAAAGTGGACTTAAATGATAACTTTATGGAGGGAGGGGTAAAAAAATAATGATTTATCAATTATAATACGACATTAATTGTATATGACCATCTAATTATGATTTTCGTGTTAGAAAAATATTATAAGAAAATAATTTTGGTAGAAGTAACTCTAGATCAAATTTTAGACCTAGAGTGGATTATAGTGATAGAAAATGTTGTATTATCATGAAAAAGACTATATTCAGTATCACTGTGAGAAGAAGAAAGCCAATATAGAAGAACTGAAGCTAAGGAGCAAGAAGTCTAGAGATGCTGCGATAATGTTTGTGAGGACAAAATTTTTTCAAGCCATTGATAATGCCCCCGACGTCATCTCTGCCCTAAATTTCTTCATTCAAACACATCCATGTTTTAAATCTCATCATCCACTAGCACTTGTTTTTCTTCTTCGTAGACCTGTGAAGTCAAGATTCCACTGCATCAATCTCTATCCCATCATCCTCTAGCACTTGTTTTCCTTCTTCGTAGACCTGTGAAGTCAAGATTCCCAATTATCCACTGCATCAATCTCTATCCCATCAAAATGAATTTGGTGCAAGTTGGAGGAACACCCCGTTTCACTAGCTTGAAGAAAACCATTAACAGACTAATGAAAATAATTGTAGGGCCCAGGATCAAATCAATTGCTCAAACAGTAATCACAATTTATTTTAATTATGTTAAACTTGTACGTTAAAGAATTTATGTTGGAAAATAATTTTTAATATTAAAAATAAGCGGGGTTTGTTTTTTATTTGACTTTAAATATGTCAATTAATCATGTTTTAGATAATGTTTTCATTAGATAATTCAATATTACAGGATTAAGTTTAGTTAATCAGGTAATTTAACATATAGATAAATTTAACATAAAACTTTTTTTTTTTTGGCAAGCCATTGATATTGTCTTTCGCTTTCAATTTTATAGGCCCGCACGGTGTCTCCGTTGGTCATCTCTGCCCTCATTTTCTTCATTCAAACACATGAATAATATTTTAATCAATGCATATTTTTCTTCTTTGGTAGTTATATAAATATATTTATGAAAAAGAAAATGAATTTGTTTTGAATGGACTAATATCATTCAGATTAAGAATCCAACAATAATGAATATGGAAGTAAATCAGCCTAACATATATTTCTTTCTTAAACCAAATTAGCAACAATTGATGATGTTCAGAAATTTTTTTATTCCACGAGATCAAATCAATTGTTCAGAACACATGACTTATGTCTATATATGAAGAAAAATCAAAGTAGTTTACTCAACAAGTTGGAGGAGTTGAGTAGTTAGATGTCTCAATTTTGTTTTTGGTTCAACAGTGACGAACATCTTATAATCAATTATGTGATATTAGCCTCTCTTTTAAGAAGAATTATGGACGGTGAGCACCCCTCACATAACTCATTTCATGCATCTATTGAATGCAACTCCGGTCCCATGTTTGAATCAGATGGTATAGGGTGTATTTAGGGTTGGGGTGAAATCAACTTTTTATTAAATTTTAATTTTTTCTGTTTTAATTTTTTTTTAAATTATTTTGATACGTTAATGTTAAAATAATATAAAAAATAAAAAAATATTATTCTAATGTATTTCTAAAAAATAAATAGTTGATGTGTTTGAATGAGAAATAGTAGATAAGTAGTTTATGTATTTCTATAAATAAAGGGGAAGTTAACAGCTTCAAGCCCACGTCTGTACAATTAACTATTAAAAAAGAAAAAAAGGTTCCAAACCTATGAAGTAGAAGATCATTGTTTATTGGATTAGTACTTTGAAATCCTAAACTCGTTTTGTTATTAGAACAAAAGGGTAAACCCACCCTTTGACTTTGTAACGTAGAAGTAGAGTATCCGACTTTGAGCCATGAAGACAGTCTGAGGCGAATTAAGTGATATAATTCGCTACAAAAATCAAATTGGAATTTGCTCAAAGTTCTTATCAAGTTCAACAGTAATCTGACAAATGGAAGCGTAATACTAATTGAAAACAGAAACATTACAAGCATGAAATCTCAAATGACAAGGTTTTTTGTAACGAGTTTAAGACAAGAAGGCTAAAATTGTCTCCTGAAGCTCAATACTAATGATTTTATTTGTTCTTGTTTTTTAAGCCATTGATAGTGTTTTGGCACTCTGTCTATATACGTCTCTGCCCTAAATTTCTCCATTCTAACAAGTCCATGTTTTAATCAATGCATTTTCTTCCTTCTTCCTTCTTTTTTATATATATGGAAACTGTCTTACATGCATGTAGATATCTTATTGGTCGGGTTTTACAATTTACACTTTCTAATTTATAAAACCAGGAGTAAATCTCTCTCTCTCTCTCTCTCTCTCTCTCTCACACACACACACACACACACACACACACACACACACACACACACATATATATATATATATATAACATATATTTTTTTCTTGCACCAAATTCATTTTGATGGGATAGAGATTGATGCAGTGGATGATTGACTTGTCAGAAAATCAAATGTTCGAACAAATGACTTCCCCAGTCTACGAAGAAAAAAGCAAAGTAGCTTACACTACAAGCTGGAGGAACACCCCGTTCCACAAGCTTGAAGAAAAACATTAACAGACTTAACGAAAATAATTGTGGGGCCCAAGATCAAATCAATTGCTCAAATAGTAATCACAATTTATTTTAATTTTGTTAAATTTTTATATTAAAGAGTTTATGTTGGAAAATAATTTTAAATATGTCAATTAATCATGTTTTAGATAATGTTTTCATCAAATAAATCAATATTACAGGATTAAGTTTAGTTAATCAAGTAATTTAACATATAGATAAATTTAACATAAAACTTTTCAATTTTATTGGCCCCCACGGTGTCTATGATGGTCATCTCTGCCCTAACTTTCTTCATTCAAACACATCAATAATATTTTACTCAATGCATATTTTTCTTCTTTCGTAGTTATATAAATATATTTATAAAAAAGAAAAGGAATTTGTTTTGAATGGACTAATATCATTCAGATTAAGAATATTCAAACAATAATTAATATGGAAGTAAATCAGCCTAACAGATATTTCTTTCTGAAATTGATGATGTTGATAATATATTGGGAATCTTGACCGACTTCACAAGTCTACGGAGATAAAAAAGTGCAAGTGGATGATGAAGCTATCGGCAAATCACTTCATTCCATGAAAAAGTTGAGGAAGAAATATTTGTATTCCACAAGATCAAATCAATTGTTCAGAACACAACAAGTTGATGCATGTCTATATATGAAGAAAAAGCAAAGAAGTTTACACACCAAGTTGGAGGAATTAACTGTCATTGACAGTGATTGTGGAGCCCTAGACTTGATGCATGCATCTATTGGATCCTCATAAATAAGAAAAAAGACAACCACTCACATTGACTTGGTGCATCTAGTGGAACCTAATATGTCAAAAAATAAAATAATGAATTTTCTTAACCACAAATTCACATATGGCTTTTTTCAGTATTGTTGTTTTTTTTTTCCAAGTTTAATCACAAATCCACAGATCAGTGGGTATATTTAGTATTGTAGTTTAATCACAAATCCACGGAGTAATTTTTTTTTCATTTTTACTCTGTGTCAAAGTCAATTGACTGTATGAAGAGAGCCAAACTGCACAGTATTCACAGTCCCAAATACACATAACACTGCTTAGTTCTCGCTACTGTGCTCATTAACATTAACTATTTATTGAAAAGTTGATTTAAATTGAACCGAATTTATATGTCAAACGTAGTATAAATAGGACCTCTATGGTTGCCCGAATGCACATATGACATAACAAACAACAATATTCTACGTAGTACTTCATAGAATTATCCAAGATGATGATGAAAAAAATGGGGGCTTGGATGTTGCTAGCATTATTGACTTTGGTTGGCGACTGGTGTGGTCGTTGTTATGGGTGTTTGGAGGAAGAGAGAATTGGTCTCTTAGAGATCAAACCTTTGATCGACCCAAACAGCATTTACATGAGAGATTGGGTGGAGTACAGTAGTAATTGTTGTGAGTGGCCTAGCATCGAGTGTGATAACACTACAAGGCGAGTGATCCGACTCTCTCTTTTTGAAGCAAGGGATCAGAGTTTGGGTTGGGTTCTCAACGCATCTTTGTTTCTGCCTTTTAAGGAACTGCAAAGTCTTGATTTGGGTTATAATGGACTGGTTGGTTGCTCTGAGAATCAAGGTCGGTTCAATGCTTCTGTTCTTGTAATCATAAAATAAATTCATATCATTGTGTGAATCTTATACTGAGATTACGCTGATGAAGTGGCTAGCTGGTGTTTAATGTCAATTATCTTGCTTTGATGTGTTTCTCTTCCAGGCTTCGAAGTCCTATCATCAAAACTGAGGAAACTGGAAGTACTTGACCTAAGTCTGAACCGATTTAATAATGATAAAGGCATTTTATCATGCTTCAATGGGCTTTCCGCTCTCAAGTCTTTGGATCTGTCAGGCAATGAGGTGACAGGATCAGGTAGCTTCTATGGTGACCGTTTAATTATTTAGCTTTGAAACATTTTCTTTTCTCCTTGTCATATGATTTAGCTTCTATGCGTTTATTTCCTTCCAATATGCATGGACACGTGTTAGAAGTTGTTAAGAGTCTGTTAGAGTTAGTTAACAATATAATAAATCGTGGGGAAGTATGTATATATAATGGTAGGAGGATTACGCACGCAAGAAATAACAGAATCATTCCTCTCTGCTTCATTCTGTTAGTTAACAATACACAAAATGGATACTTCCACTCTATCCTTCTTGACCAAAAAACGCAATCTTAATTAAGGCATAAAATCAGTACCTAGCTTCTGACCATTTTCTTTCAGGTTTTCAAGTGCTAGCTTCAGCGTTGAGGAATTTGGAGGAACTTCGTCTGAGTTCCAATAAATTGAACGACAGCATTTTATCATCTCTCAGTGGATTTTCAACTCTCAAATATCTATATCTGTCAAGCAATAGGTTCACAGGATCAACTGGTCTCAATGGTAAAGTTGTAAATCATTCCTACCTTGGATGGCATTCCCTAGTGAGGTTTAATAATTACATGTGTATTAACCCTTAAGTAATTGTTTGGATGAAGCCTTAAAAAGGCTTTATATAATTAATTCTTAATTTTTAAAATAAATGAAGGTGAATATTTAATTAATAAAATTTTAATATCACATTAAAAATTATTTTAATTTTAAAACTTAAGCTATGTCTTGTATATTAACTCTAACATTATAAATTATTGAAATAATTATTATTGATTGTTCTCTCTATCACAGGTTTAAGGAAATTAGAAACCTTGTATCTGGATTCAACTGACTTCAAGGAAAGCATTTTGATAGAGTCATTGGGAGCGTTGCCATCCCTCAAGACCTTATATGCTGCTGGTGGTAAATTTAAACACTTTGGGAAAGGTCAGTGACAGTTTTGGTGCCTAAAACAATATGATATTTATAATATATTGATGGATTTATCTGATCTGTTCCACAGGGTTGTCTAATTCGTCTAGCCTTGAAGAAGTGTTCCTCGATGATTCTTCACTCCCAGCAAGCTTTCTTAGGAACATTGGACCCTTGTCTACTCTTAAAGTCCTATCCTTGATGGGAGTTGACTTCAATAGCACCCTACCTGCTGAAGGTAATTCTACAAAAGAACAATTATAAGAGTATTGAAATCCAAATAACAGTTGTTCATTAGATATTTGTGTTATATCTATGTTTTATCCAGCTAATGTTACGTATAGAAAAGGATAAAATCTAGAGTTTCTCAATCTCTAAAATTTCTCGGTCTTAAATTTAGGGTAGCTGGCAGATGCATGGACACGTGTTAGAAGCTGCTAAGAGTCGGTTAGAGTTAGTTAACAATAGAATAAATCGTGAAATGCATGTGGGGAAGTATATATATATATATAATGGCAGGAGGATTACGCACGCAAGAAATAACAGAATCATTCTCCTCTTAACAACTTAATTAAGGCATACAACCATCCCTCAAGACCCTTTCTCTATGAAAGGAATGGCTACTCTGTACCACCACTATTTTCATCGTATAGGCACAAAAATTTCTAGGCAGCATAATTAAGGCATAGAACATTGTTAAAATATCAGTTTGATAAAAGATTATAACTATTTTCATCAAAATGGGACCGCATAATTATAACTATTGTCTGATATTAAGAAGGCACCATAACAACAAGTTTTCTACGAAGTAATTTTGTCTCTGGAAAGCTAGTATATATGCTAAATGGCACCCTGCCTCCCCAAAGTAAATTAAATCAATAAACTTGTATTGTTGAATAGATCTCTCAATAAACTTGTATTGTTGAATAGATCTCTCAATAAATAGTACATGAACATTTTGATATATTCCTATTCCCTTAACATGAACATTTTGATATATTCTGCAGGCTGGTGTGAACTGAAGAATCTTGAACAGCTATCTCTCTCACGAAACAATCTAAAGGGCGTGCTCCCTCCTTGTTTGGGAAATCTATCATCTCTACAATTCTTGGATTTATCTCGCAATCAATTGGAGGGAAATATTGCATTTAGTCACATTTCCCATCTTCCGCAGCTTGAATACCTCTCAGTTTCAAATAACTACTTTCAAGTTCCAATATCATTTGGTTCCTTTATGAACCTCTCCAACCTCAAGTTCTTTGCATGCGATAACAATGAGCTAATAGCTGCACCCAGTTTTCAGCCTTTAGTTCCGAAGTTCCAGCTTCGTGCTTTTAGTGCTTCAAACCGTACTCCAAAACCACTCCAAGCTGGATTTCCAAACTTCCTCCAGAGCCAACATGATTTGGTGTTTGTTGATCTATCCCACAACAAATTCGTTGGAGAACCTTTCCCATCTTGGCTGTTTGAGAATAATACAAAGTTAAATCGACTATATTTGAAAGACACCTCATTTATAGGTGGTCCTTTGCAGCTGCCACAACATCCAACACCCAACCTTCAGACAGTAGATATGTCTGGCAACAACATACATGGTCAAGTTGCAAGAAACATATGTTCGATTTTTCCACGTTTGGAGAACTTCATGATGGCTAACAACAGCCTCACAGGTTGCATTCCTCCTTGTTTTGGGAATATGAGCTCTCTCGGATACTTGGATCTTTCCAACAATCACATGTCTTGTGAACTGCTTGAGCATAATTTGCCAACAGTAGGCTCCTCGTTGTGGTTTTTCAAGCTGTCCAATAACAATTTCAAAGGGCGATTACCACTCTCTGTGTTCAACATGACTCACCTAGACTACCTCTTTCTCGATGGAAACAAATTTGCTGGACAAGTATCGGGTGCCTTTTCTCTTGCATCATCATTTAGGTGGTTTGATATCAGCAACAATCTTTTCTCAGGCATGCTTCCAAGGGGAATAGGGAACTCTTCAAAAAACCGACTTGAAGGAATTGATTTGTCCAGAAATCATTTTGAAGGTACCATTCCAATAGAATATTTCAATTCTTCTAGGCTTGAATTTTTAGATCTTTCTGAAAACAATCTGTCTGGGTCATTACCGTTGGGCTTCAATGCATTAGATTTACGTTATGTCCACCTATACGGAAATAGATTGAGCGGTCCACTGCCATATGATTTTCGTAATCTCTCTTCGTTGGTGACATTAGATCTCGGCGATAACAACTTAACTGGGCCCATTCCAAATTGGATTGATAGCCTTTCGGAATTGAGCATTTTTGTTCTCAAATCTAATCAATTCAATGGGAAACTTCCTCATCAGTTATGCTTGTTAAGGAAATTAAGCATATTGGATCTTTCAGAAAATAATTTTTCTGGTCTGTTACCCTCATGTTTGAGCAATTTAAATTTTACGGCATCGGATGAAAAAACTTTAGATGCCGTAAAATTTGCATCCTTATGGGGAAGAGGATTTTCTTTTTATGACAAAATTTTGTGGGAAGAGATCAGTGTAAGAATAGCTGTAGAGCTTACAACAAAGAAAAATTTCTACACTTACGAAGGCGGTGTCCTCCGTTCCATGTCTGCTTTGGATCTTTCTTGTAACAGATTCACTGGAGAAATCCCGACAGAATGGGGAAACTTAAGTGGGATACATTCTCTAAATCTGTCACAAAATAATCTCACTGGATTGATCCCTTCATCCTTCTTCAATCTGAAGCAGATAGAGAGCTTGGATCTTTCTCACAACAACTTGAATGGGAGAATTCCTGCACAACTCGTTGAACTGACCTTTCTAGCAGTTTTCAACGTGTCGTACAATAATTTGTCAGGAAGAACACCGGAGATGAAATATCAATTTGGTACCTTTGATGAAAGCAGTTATAAAGGGAATCCTCTTCTTTGTGGACCTCCATTGCAAAACAGTTGCGACAAAACAGAATCACCATCAGCGAGAGTGCCTAACGATTTCAATGGAGATGGTGGCTTCATAGACATGTACAGTTTCTATGCCAGCTTTGGTGTGTGTTACATAATTGCGGTGTTGACAATTGCAGCAGTACTGTGCATAAACCCGCATTGGCGACGCAGGTGGTTTTACTTCATTGAAGAATGCATCGACACTTGCTACTGCTTTTTGGCTATAAACTTTCGCAAGTTGTCCAGATTCAGAAGATGATTGGGTCTTATCATGAGCGTGTGGGCTGCTTTCATGAGCGTGTGGGAAGCAGTCGCATTCCAAATCAATGGTTGTTCACAACATGTTTGGCAATTTGCCTGTGAGAAGTGATCTGTGGAAGTGTTCTTGTTGCGTAGCCTTTCTGTTTTGATGTGACTTGTGTTTGTCCTTGTGCTTGTATCAGTATTTGTTTGTTTCTTTGTTATGTCTTAATTATGTTGAGCAATCAACCAATATTTCTTGGCTTCTTGTGATTACTATATCCCTAATAATATGGAATTTATTCACAATTGTAATAGTTTACAGTATCGTATTTTCTCAATTAAAAAAATAATTGATAGAACCAAAGGATCATACCAGCAAGGTGGAATGTGGTAAAGCAATAATTTTGTTTGCTGAAAGCAATAATTTTGTTTGCTGAAAGAACGTAAGTCTAAACTTAAAACAAGGCAACGGCATAATCTGTCTTCCTTGCAATAATGTGCTTGATTGCTCGTATTTAGACCTCCTCTCCTGTCCCGTTTGCCTCATCCATGTAAAAAGCAAATAAACAAACATAAAGTTCGATACTTTTAATTGAATTGAATTGCCAGTAAGTTCTTTGTCCATTTCAACAGAGGATTTAACTTTCATGTATACCCTTTTCAGAATATAGTTAGCTTAATTTGTCATAATGAAAATGATCTTAACTTGAAGCTTCGGTAACTAAACTCTAAGCAGTTCCGACTTGCTTAACTACACTGTTTCTATCTAATTGCTTCACTTGACATTCTCTTAATTATATTGTTTCTTTATCAAGAAAAATGAGGACTTTATATCTATGAAATGATCAATTTAATGATAGCATTTTATCTCGTTAGACTTTAAAGACTTTATATCCATAAATTGTTTTTTTTTTCCAATAAGATCAAAATTAGAATGATTAAAAATTGTTTCTTAATCTTTGAAGGTTACACAACCTATTTTATAATTAACTATGCGTTCATGTATCATTCTTTTTATGTATAATTTGAGAATCATATATCAATTGAACAACAGCATTTCATCAATTCAAATTAATTATCTTGCTTTGATGTGTTTCTCTTCCAGGCTTCGAAGTCCTATCATCAAAACTGAGGAAACTGGAGGTACTTGACCTAAGTGAGAACCGATTTAATAATGATAAAAGCATTTTATCATGTTTCAATGGGTTGCCTCTCTCAAGTCTTTGGATCTATCAGACAATGGGGTGACAGGAAACAATGGGTTGACAGGAAACAATAGTAAGTTACATTCTCTTGAGAAAATTGAGGACTTTATATCCATTTAGTAATCAATGATAGCATTTCATCATGTTTGACAGCGCTTTCATCTCTAAAGATTAATAAAAATTAGGATGATTAAAAATTACTTCTTGACAATTATTGTAAGAAACCGTGTAAGTAGGAGGATTACGTAAGAGTCTCTCAATTCTCTGTTTTCCTTCTTCTCCTCCCCTGCTTCTCAACCTTCTGCTTCATTTTGTTAAGCCAAGCTTAACAAATGATTATATTACAATACACAGAATGGATACTTCCAATCTATCCTTCTTGACAAAAACGCAATCTTAAGGAATAAAAACCATCCCTCAAGACCCTTTCTCTCAAGGATACTACTTTAAGTCAACGTAAATTAGTGTTTAGTTTCTTAAAATCTTAATTAATAATGTTAAAAGGAATGGCTACTCTGTACCACCACTATTTTCATCGTACCTTTTCTTCTTTCTCTTTCACAAGGACTTTCTTCAATTCGAGCACTCTTGAAGAATTGCATCTAGATCGTACTTCTCTCCCATTAAACTTTCTCCAGAACATCAGAACATTGCCTACTCTTAAAAGTATTGCCTGCTGGCCAATATGACCTTAATGGCACCTTGCCCGCTCAAGGTAAATTAACAACTCTCCATCCACTCAAGATTCTTTCAACACCATCTATTTTGACTATTTCGAGATAAATTGTACAGGTTGGTGTGAATTGAAGAATTTGAAGCAGTTAAATCTCTCCGGAAATAATTTTGGAGGTTCACTCCCAGATTGTTTGGGAAACTTGTCTCTACAACTATTAGATATTTCTAGTAACCAATTTACTGGAAATATTGCCTTCGGTCCTCTTACCAACCTCATATCCATTGAATCCCTCTCACTATCAAATAACCTCTTTGAAGTTTCCATTTGAATGAAGTCTTTTATGAACCACTCAAGCCTCAAGTTCTTCTCCAGTGAGAACAACATACTAGTAACAAAACCCATGTCCTTTCATGAATTGATTCCAAAGTTCCAACTAGTCTTGTTCCGCTTTTATACATATAGTACAACATTAGAAGCAGTCAATGTAGAAATTCGCAACTTCCTTTATCACCAATACGACTTAAGAGTCCTTGATCTCTCCTACAACAATATCACTGGAATGTTTCTATCGTGGTTGCTTAAGAACAATACACGATTGGAGCAATTACTTTTTGAGCGAGAACTCCGTTGTTGGTACTTCGTAGTTGCAAGAACACCCAAATCCGAATATGAAAGTCATAGATATATCCAACAACCACATGAATAGTCAAATTCCAAACAATATTTGTTTGATCTTTTCAAATTTGTGGAGCTTAACGATGGCCGAGAATGGATTCACAGGTTGTATTCCTTCTTGTTTAGGAAATATCAGCTCTTTGGGAATTTTAGATTTATCCAACAATCAATTGTCCACAATAAAACTAGAACAACTAACAACAATAATGTTTCTCAAGCTGTCAAACAACAATTTGGGTGGACAAATACTAACCTCGGTGTTCAATTCTTCTGGCCTGTATTTTCTCTATCTAAGTGGTAACAGCTTTTGGGGTCAGATACCAGATTTTCCACCACCCTCTTGGAAAATATTTGAATTTCCATTTTAACAATTGATATTACCAGCACCATACAGAAGATGACGAGCAAGAAAATTGATCGGATCATGCATGGATTTTAAAAACGCATTTCATGATCAAAAGGACTCTAAAGATGCTGCATACATATGTGAAATGTTGACTCGTGTCTATATAGGTTGAAGGTTAATAATAGGTGTAGAAACACAAATTTTCTACCAATCAAATTTCACCATGTGTTATTTTATTCTTTAAAAGAAAGGATAAAATAAAATTGAAATAAATGACATGGAAAATAAATGAGCCTTCATATATTTCTTGGCCAATGAAAAGTTGACACTTGGGATGAGATATTCAAGTATCTGGTTATAAATACAAGATCCCATCAGATATCTCTTCATAAATGCAAGATCCCGTCAATAAATATCAGCCAATAAAATTATGTCATGTGGCATTGGAAAAGGACCTGAGAGCCCCTACAGATCTCTATAAATAGAGGGCCTCAACCTAAAGGAAGGAGGATTCGGGGAGATACAAATTTCCTTCAAGACAAGCTCTGCAAGCAAGGAAGCTCTCTCAAAGAGTTCTCAAGCCTCCTTCATCTACGCTTGAAGTCTACAAAGAACGAAGCTCTGTTGGATCAAGCCTAAACGCCCCATAAGAGTTCTTCAACAACACTTTGAAGACAAATCAAAAGTACTCTTCAAAGCATCAAATCACCAAATCTCGCTAAGCTCTGTTGGATCAAGCCTAAACGCCCCATAAGAGTTCTTTAGTAACACTTCGAAGACGAATCAAAGGTACTCTTCAAATCATCAAATCACCAAATCTTGCTTCGTAATACACGCTCAAATTCGTGTTCTTGCAAAGCACAAATCTTGGCTTGATTACTCAAATAAATCAAGTCACCATACATCAAATCCAAGGGAAGAATCAGAGGATTGCCATATTCTTTTGAAAGAATATATTACACAGAGATTGTACCCATTCATATATTTAATAAAATCATATATTTGTACACCTGTGCTTGTTTAATTTCAGGTACACAAAATTGTGTCTGTTGTAACCCATTTTTGGGTCCCCACAAAATATATATAAAAATATATAGCCAAATGAGGTTAGAAAAATAATAGGAGGCAGAAGCGCTCAGAAAATGGTTGGAAAATTGGTCAATAAGGTTAAAAATACAAAGATTGGATTTTTGACAGTATATTCTTGAAGGAGGAGAACCCTGTTGAGAAGGAAAATTTGAAATTTGAGGAGAAAAGCCCAAATTTGGATGTTTATGGACTTAATTGTGAACCATTAGTTTGTCTATAAAAGAAAGAAAACATAAGGAGGAGAGACGTTTAGTGAAGATGTCTGAAGGTTAGATGGAAATGTATTTAACTTGTATATCTTTGTTAAAGATCTTCTCATGTATAAAATGGTGTCCATCTCTATATGATTTGTTCTCGCATGAAAAACAACAGGGTTTGAAGATAGTGTTAAAACACTGATATTGTCAACCCAAATACAAGGTGCAACTGGTAAAGATATATGAAGTTCTTTGAATAGCATTCTCAAGCAGTAAAGTTCAGCCATCAGATATGTCTTTGATTGCTATTCAACTTCAGTGCTTGATCTTGCCTCCACAAATTGTTTCTTAGCAATCCAAGAGATCATATATGAACCTAGATAAATGCGGTATCCTAAGCTAGATCTCCGATCATCTGAATTACCAGCTCAATTAGAGTCACAGAAGCTATTAAGTTGAAATGAACCCTTGTTAAATTGAAAACTATTTTAACTCCTTTTTGGCAGTAGTGAAATGAATATTTGTAGGACAATAGAGAAATTGACATTATAAGATATATCAGGTGCTTCTACCATGCTTCTGTATTCAGTAGGGTCATTAAGAGGATCTACTGAGAATTTTGAGAGTTTAGCACCTGTTATGCATGGTGTTGGTGCAGGTTTAGCACCAGTCATTTTCATGCGATGTAGAAGGTCAACAACATATTTACCTTGATGGAAATGCAAGTCATTTTCTGTCTTGGTTATGTGAATACCTAAAAAATAAGATGGTGATCCAAGATCCTTGATAGCAAATTCAGAGCCGAGATTAGAGATAAGACTATCAATGATCATAACAGCATTATTGGTGACAATAATGACATTGATATATATGAGCACAAAAACACACACATTGCTATGATGATAAATAAATAAATAAGTGTCCTCAGTTGAGGCAATGAATCCAAGTTCCAAGAGAGCTTAAGACAACCTTGAGGTTGCTCCATATAAATCTCCTCTTCAAGATACCCATGGCGAACTAAGAAAAGAAAAAAAAATAATTAAATGCTTTTCTGTAGGCCTAGCTGTTAAAGGCAGTAAAAGATCACATAATACGTGTGTTCTCCCCAAATCAGTTTATAAGGGGCATTTTGTCAAGCATGTTGTGTGTGGAAAATATATACAAGAATTACCTTTTTTCTGCAACTCTCTCCATTCTTCAACCTTCTGTGCAAACCTTTTTCTCCTACTACCCAAATCAACAATCAACCTACAAATCATCAAATAAACACAATCAAACACAAGATTAAAAACTTCAACATGGTATCGTGAGCAAAGAACTTGATCAACAAGGGACTAAAAACACAAAATTCCGGGAAAAGATGGTGTCCAAGTGGAGATTTACGAACACCTCGGTTCAATGGTGTGAACTATGACTTTTGGGCGTTGAAGATGGAGACAATCCTCATAGCATTTGATCTATGGGATGTAGTTGAGTTTGGCATGAAATCAGGTTCAAGTGTGAAAGAAGAAGAATCTGAGAAAGAAGATAAGAAGAATGATGAAACCGAGAGCAAATATGGTGAAACTAAGAGCAGTATAGCTGAAGAAGCTGTTTTCAGAGAAAACAAAATAAGAAATGCCAAGGCATTGAGCCTCATCCAAGGAGCCTTGATCGATGAACTTTTTCCTAGAATAAGGAATGAGAATACTGCACAAGGAGCATGGAATGTGCTGAAAAGAGAGTATAGAGGTGATAAGAAAGTGAGGTCTGTGAAATTGCAAGCTGTTAGGGCAGAGTTTGAATACATGAGAATGTCAGAAGGAGAAGGCTTAGAACACTATCTTTCTAAGTTTTTTGAAGCTATAAAAATCAAATCTCTAGGAGAAGATGTCACTTGAGATTAGGATTGTGCAGAAGCTCCTAATGAGTTTAAATAGGAGATACAAGTCCATTGTCTCTATCATTGAAGAGACAAGGGACCTTGATGTGCTGAAGGTGGAAGAAGTTATAGCCTCTGTCAAAGTATTTGACAAGAGGGAAGACCTGCATGATGAACAAGATAAGATTACAAGGACTGAAAAGGCATTTAGTAGTCTCAAAATGGGCTATAATCATGCTGCAAACAAGGCTATGCAGGGGAGATCTAGTCCAAGATGGCAGGGACATGATCAAAGGCATGTGGGCTGGTCTCAAGGAAGAAATGTGAATAATCATCACAATTTCAGTCACAACACAAACTGGAATAACAGAACTGGAAGTAGCAGCAGCAGTTCACAGCACAGAGGTGGAGGTAATCAAACAAACACAAAGCCTCAATGTTCTGTATGTCAAAAATTTCATTTCGGAATATGTAGATATAAGGGGAAGCCTAAGTGTGGGAAATGCAGTCGGTTTGGACATTATTCCAAAGACTGTGACAGCAACAAGCAGCTAGCTAATAGTGCAAAGGAGGAAGATGTGTGCACAAGCACTATGTTTTATGCATGTCATGCTGCCAGCATAAAGAATGAAGATGTGTGGTTCATTGATAGTGCATGTAGTAATCATATGACCTCTCAAGAGGAGAATTTAATTGATGTTGATAGAAGTATCACTTGCAAGGTGAAAATGGGTTCAGGAGATTTGGTTCAATCCACTGGAAAAGGAACATTAGTTGTTGAAACCAAAAAGGGCAGAAGATACATAAATGAGGTGCTGCTAGTCCCAGGTTTGGATGAGAATCTACTTAGTGTAGGTCAAATGATGGAACATGGTTATTACATCTTGTTTGGGGGCAACAAGGCAGTAATATTTGATGATGAGAAACTAGAGAATGTGCTTGCAAAAGTAATAATGAAGGGGAATAGATGTTTTCCCCTTACACTGGAATCTTTAACTCCTGCAGCTATGAAAGCATCAGTTAATGAAGATTCTTGGACATGGCATAGAAGGCTTGGCCATTTAAATTTTGCAAGTATGAAAAAGATGAAACAGGAAGAGATTGTGTATGGCTTACCTGTGATAGCAGATTCAAGGAATGTGTGTGAAGGCTGTGTAGAAGGGAAGCATCACCGAGAGAAATTTGATCAAGGGGAAGCATGGAGAGCCAAACATCCACTGGAACTTGTGCATACTGACATCTGTGGACCAATGCAGGCAGAATCAATTGGTGGGAATAGGTACTTTCTTACCTTTATTGATGACTACTCTAGAATGTGTTGGGTATATTTCCTCCGAAATAAATCTGACACATTAAGTGTTTTCAAGAAATTTAAAATACTTGTTGAGACACAAAGTGGCTACTCTCTAAAAAAATTGAGAAGTGATAGAGGAGGAGAATATACCTCCTATGAATTTCAGAATTATTGTGCAAGTCTGGGTGTGGAGAGGCAGCTCACAGTAGCCTATTCTCCTCAGCAGAATGGAGTGGCTGAGAGGAGAAATAGGACCATAGGAGAAATGGCAAGATCAATGTTGATTGAGAAAGGAATACCCACTGAATTCTGGGGAGAGGCAGTGAATACTGCTGTGTATCTTCAAAATAGGTGTGTTACATCAGCTGTGGAGGGTAAGACACCATTTGAAGCCTTCACGGGAAGGAAGCTTGGAATTAAACACTTAAGGGTGTTTGGGTGTGTATGTTACACACTCATTCCAGCAGCACTAAGACAGAAACTGGACAGTAAGGCAGAGAAGGGAGTGTTTATGGGTTATGGAAGTTGTGAGAAAGGATATCGGGTGTATATTCTGGATTCAAAGAAGATAGTGCTGTCAAGAAGTGTTGTTTTTGATGAGAACAGGTTCTGGAATTGGACTGAAAATCACATGGAATCAGTCACACAGCAACTAAGGTTTGAATGCAACAAAGAAGAGAGTGAAGTAGAAGAAACATATGTAGATGCTGCACAGAATTATGATGGCATTGATCAGTTAAGCTCACCTGCAAATGGTTCAGTGACAGAATCAGTTGAGAATATCAGTCAAGGATCATCACCTAGTTCAACTCCAGTGAAGTTAAGGAGCATTGAAGACATTTATAATAGATGTCACATGAGCTTCATTGAACCAGAAAATTATCAAGAAGCAGCAAAGAGTAAAGGCGCGAGGATGCCATGAGAACTGAATTAGAGATGATAGAGAAGAATCATACCTGGGAGCTGATTGACAGACCTTCTGATGCGCCTGTAATAGGTGTGAAATGAGTCTTCAAGACAAAGCTCAATCTTGATGGGTCCATACACAAGCATAAGGCTAGACTTGTAGCCAAGGGATATGCTCAAAAACCATGGGTGGATTACAATGATACTTTTTCTCCATGAGCAATGTTTGATACTATAAGGACTCTCATTGCGTTGGCAGCTCAAAAGGGTTGGAAATTATTCCAACTAGATGTTAAGTCAGCATTTCTAAATGGAATGCTTGACGAGGAGGTGTATGTGGAGCAACCCGAGGGGTTTGAAGTGAAGGGGTCCAGCCACAAGGTGTCTAAACTATAAAAGGCTCTATATGGACTTAAACAAGCCCCTAGAGCCTGGTATAGTGAAATCGATGCTTATCTTACAAGTTGCAAATTTGAAAGGAGTGCAAGTGAAGCAACTTTGTACACCAGAAGTGATAGTGAAGGAGGCCAGATCATTATCTCAATATATGTTGATGATATAGTGTATACTGGAAGTAGTGAAAGGATGATGACTGAGTTTAAGAGGGAGATGATGCAGAGGTATGAAATGTCAGACCTAGGGCTTCTTCATCACTTTCTAGGGATTGGTGTATTGCAGACCAATCAAGGAGTTTTTATTCACCAAAGTAAGTATGCTAAGTCTCTACTTACTAAGTTCGGACTTGAGGACTGCAATCCAGTTGCAATTCCTCTAACCGTGGGTGAAAAATTAAAGAAGGAGGATGGCAGTGAACTCAGGATGAAGGGTTGTATAGAAGGATAGTGGGAAGCTTGCTGTATTTGACAGCAACAAGGCCAGACCTAATGTATTCAGCAAGCTTACTATCAAGATTCATGAGTTTCCCTACAAAGAAACATATGGGGATTGCTAGAAGGGTATTGAGATATGTTCAAGGTACCCTAGACTATGGGATTGAGTATACAAGAGGCAAATCAGCTACTCTAATCGGTTATTGTGATGCTGATTGGGGGGGCAATGAGGATGATAGCAGGAGTACCTCAGGCTATGCTTTTAGCTTTGGAAGTGGTGTGTTCTCTTGGGCTTCTGTAAAACAGAGCATAGTGGCTCTGTCAACAGCAGAAGCTGAGTATGTCTCAGCTTCTGAAGCCACGGCACAAGCCATTTGGCTTAGGTTTGTGCTTGAAGATTTTGGAGAGATGCAGGCTGAGGCAACTCCATTGTATTGTGACAACATGTCAGCAATATCGATGGCCAAAAATCCTGTTTGCATCAGAAAACAAGACACATAAACAGGAGATATCACTTTATCAGGGAATCTTTGAAAGAAGGGTTGATCAACATGCAATTCTGTAGGGGTGAGGACCAGTTGGCTGATATATTCACCAAGGCTCTACCTAAAGACAGATGCAACTATCTAAGACTGACTCTTGGGGTTAAACCAGTCAGCAACTTAGGAGAGGCTGTTGGTAATTAAGTTCTTGAAATGGATTTACAAATAAGCCAATGCAGAAGATTGAAGGGAAAAGTTGACAGTAAAGAAGGAGGAAAAAGAAGAAGCTGAAGAAAGTTGTTATGTAATGATTAGTTAGTTGCATTTCAGTTATTTGTAACTAACTAAGAAAAGAAAAAAAATAATTAAATGCTTTTCGCAGAGGCCTAGCTGTTAAAGGCAGTAAAAGATCACATAATACGTGTGTTCTCCCCAAATCAGTTTATAAGGGGCATTTTGTCAAGCATGTTGTGTGTGGAAAATATATACAAGAATTACCTTTTTTCTGCAACTCTCTCCATTCTTCAACCTTCTGTGCAAACCTTTTTCTCCTACTACCCAAATCAACAATCAACCTACAAATCATCAAATAAACACAATCAAACACAAGATTAAAAACTTCAACATGGTATCAGAGCAGTAACTTGATCAACAAGGGACTGAAAACACAAAATTCCAGAAAAGATGGTGTCCAGTGGAGATTTACGAACACCTCAGTTCAATGGTGTGAACTATGACTTTTGGGCAGTGAAGATGGAGACAATCCTCATAGCATTTGATCTATGGGATGTAGTTGAGTTTGGCATGAAATCAGGTTCAAGTGTGAAAGAAGAAGAATCTGAGAAAGAAGATAAGAAGAATGATGAAACCGAGAGCAAATATGGTGAAACTAAGAGCAGTATAGCTGAAGAAGCTGTTTTCAGAGAAAACAAAATAAGAAATGCCAAGGCATTGAGCCTCATCCAAGGAGCCTTGACTGATGAACTTTTTCCTAGAATAAGGAATGAGAATACTGCACAAGGAGCATGGAATGTGCTGAAAAGAGAGTATAGAGGTGATAAGAAAGTGAGGTCTGTGAAATTGCAAGCTGTTAGGGCAGAGTTTGAATACATGAGAATGTCAGAAGGAGAAGGCTTAGAACACTATCTTTCTAAGTTTTTTGAAGCTATAAACAGTCTGAAATCTCTAGGAGAAGATGTACCTGAGATTAGGATTGTGCAGAAGCTCCTAATGAGTTTAAATAGGAGATACAAGTCCATTGTCTCTATCATTGAAGAGACAAAGGGACCTTGATGTGCTGAAGGTGGAAGAAGTTATAGCCTCTGTCAAAGTATTTGACAAGAGGGAAGACCTGCATGATGAACAAGATAAGATTACAAGGACTGAAAAGGCATTTAGTAGTCTCAAAATGGGCTATAATCATGCTACAAACAAGGCTATGCAGGGGAGATCTAGTCCAAGATGGCAGGGACATGATCAAAGGCATGTGGGCTGGTCTCAAGGAAGAAATGTGAATAATCATCACAATTTCAGTCACAACACAAACTGGAATAACAGAACTGGAAGTAGCAGCAGCAGTTCACAGCACAGAGGTGGAGGTAATCAAACAAACACAAAGCCTTAATGTTCTGTATGTCAAAAATTTCATTTCGGAATATGTAGATATAAGGGGAAGCCTAAGTGTGGGAAATGCAGTCGGTTTGGACATTATTCCAAAGAACCCGTGACAGCAACAAGCAGCTAGCTAATAGTGCAAAGGAGGAAGATGTGTGCACAAGCACTATGTTTTATGCATGTCATGCCGCCAGCATAAAGAATGAAGATGTGTGGTTCATTGATAGTGCATGTAGTAATCATATGACCTCTCAAGAGGAGAATTTAATTGATGTTGATAGAAGTATCACTTGCAAGGTGAAAATGGGTTCAGGAGATTTGGTTCAATCCACTGGAAAAGGAACATTAGTTGTTGAAACCAAAAAGGGCAGAAGATACATAAATGAGGTCTGCGCTAGTCCTGTGTTTGGATGAGAATCTACTTAGTGTAGGTCAAATGATGGAACATGGTTATTACATCTTGTTTGGGGGCAACAAGGCGAATATTTGATGATGAGAAACTAGAGAATGTGCTTGCAAAAGTAATAATGAAGGGGAATAGATGTTTTCCCCTTACACTGGAATCTTTAACTCCTGCAGCTATGAAAGCATCAGTTAATGAAGATTCTTGGACATGGCATAGAAGGCTTGGCCATTTAAATTTTGCAAGTATGAAAAAGATGAAACAGGAAGAGATTGTGTATGGCTTACCTGTGATAGCAGATTCAAGGAATGTGTGTGAAGGCTGTGTAGAAGGGAAGCATCACCGAGAGAAATTTGATCAAGGGGAAGCATGGAGAGCCAAACATCCACTGGAACTTGTGCATACTGACATCCGTGGACCAATGCAGGCATAATCAATTGGTTGGAATAGGTACTTTCTTACCTTTATTGATGACTACTCTAGAATGTGTTGGGTATATTTCCTCCGAAATAAATCTGACACATTAAGTGTTTTCAAGAAATTTAAAATACTTGTTGAGACACAAAGTGGCTACTCTCTAAAAAAATTGAGAAGTGATAGAGGAGGAGAATATACCTCCTATGAATTTCAGAATTATTGTGCAAGTCCGGGTGTGGAGAGGCGGCTCACAAGAGCCTATTCTCCTCCTGCAGAATGGAGTGGTCGAGAGGAGAAATAGGACCATAGGAGAAATGGCAAGATCAATGTTGATTGAGAAAGGAATACCCACTGAATTCTGGGGAGAGGCAGTGAATACTGCTGTGTATCTTCAAAATAGGTGTGTTACATCTTGTGGAGGGTAAGACACCATTTGAAGCCTTCACGGAAGGAAGCTTGGAATTAAACACTTAAGGGTGTTTGGGTGTGTATGTTACACACTCATTCCAAAAAAGCACTAAGACGTAAACCGGATAAAGCGCGTAGAAGGGAGTGTTTATGGGTTATGGAAGTTGTGAGAAAGGATATCGGGTGTATATTCGGATTCAAAGAAGATAGTCTTTGTCAAGAAGTGTTGTTTTTGATGAGAACGAGTTCCGGAATTGGACTGAAAATCACATGGAATCGATCCACAAAGAACTAAGGTTTGAATGCAACAAAGAAGAGAGTGAAGTAGAAGAAACATATGTAGATTCTGCACAGAATTATGATGGCATTTATCAGTTAAGCTCACCTGCAAATGGTTACGATGTGAATCGATTGAGAATATCGATCAAGGATCATCACCTAGTTCAACTCCAGTGAAGTTAAGGAGCATTGAAGACATTTATAATAGATGTCACATGAGCTTCATTGAACCAGAAAATTATCAAGAAGCAAAGAAGAGTAAAGACTGGCAGGATGCCATGAGAACTGAATTAGAGATGATAGAGAAGAATCATACCTGGGAGCTGATTGACAGACCTTCTGATGCGCCTGTAATAGGTGTGAAATGAGTCTTCAAGACAAAGCTCAATCTTGATGGGTCCATACACAAGCATAAGGCTAGACTTGTAGCCAAGGGATATGCTCAAAAACTGGGGTGGATTACAATGAGACTTTTGCTCCAAGAGAAGGTTGGATACTATAAGGACTCTCATTGCGTTGGCAGCTCAAAAGGGTTGGAAATTATTCCAACTAGATGTTAAGTCAGCATTTCTAAATGGAATGCTTGACGAGGAGGTGTATGTGGAGCAACCCGAGGGGTTTGAAGTGAAGGGGTCCAGCCACAAGGTGTATAAACTATACAAGGCTCTATATGGACTTAAACAAGCCCCTAGAGCCTGGTATAGTGAAATCGATGCTTATCTTACAAGTTGCAAATTTGAAAGGAGTGCAAGTGAAGCAACTTTGTACACCAGAAGTGATAGTGAGGGAGGCCAGATCATTATCTCAATATATGTTGATGATATAGTGTATACTGGAAGTAGTGAAAGGATGATGACTGAGTTTAAGAGGGAGATGATGCAGAGGTATGAAATGTCAGACCTAGGGCTTCTTCATCACTTTCTAGGGATTGGTGTATTGCAGACCAATCAAGGAGTTTTTATTCACCAAAGTAAGTATGCTAAGTCTCTACTTACTAAGTTCGGACTTGAGGACCGCAATCCAGGTTGCAATTCCTCTAACCGTGGGTGAAAAATTAAAGAAGGAGGATGGCAAAGTGAACCTCGCAGATGAAGGGTTGTATAGAAGGATAGTGGGAAGCTTGCTGTATTTGACAAAGAACAAGGCCGAACCTAATGTATTCAGCAAGCTTACTATCAAGATTCATGAGTTTCCCTACAAAGAAACATATGGGGATTGCTAGAAGGGTATTGAGATATGTTCAAGGTACCCTAGACTATGGGATTGAGTATACAAGAGGCAAATCAGCTACTCTAATCGGTTATTGTGATCTGATTGGGGGGCAATGAGGATGATAGCAGGAGTACCTCGGGCTATGCTTTTAGCTTTGGAAGTGGTGTGTTCTCTTGGGCTTCACGAAAAAAGAGCATAGTGGCTCATTATCAGCCAGGTCGAGTATGTCTCGGCTGAAGCCACGGCACAAGCCATTTGGCTTAGGTTTGTGCTTGAAGATTTTGGAGAGATGCGGTCGAGGCAACTCCATTGTATTGTGACAACATGTCAGCAATATCGATGGCCAAAAATCCTGTTTGCATCAGAAAACAAGACACATAAACAGGAGATATCACTTTATCAGGGAATCTTTGAAAGAAGGGTTGATCAACATGCAATTCGAGGGGTGAGGACCGGTTGGCGATATATTCACCAAGGCTCTACCTAAAGACAGATGCAACTATCTAAGACTGACTCTTGGGGTTAAACCAGTCAGCAACTTAGGAGAGGCTGTTGGTAATTAAGTTGCTGAGCTGGATTTACAAATAAGCCAATGCAGAAGATTGAAGGGAAAAGTTGACAGTAAAGAAGGAGGAAAAAGAAGAAGCTGAAGAAAGTTGTTATGTAATGATTAGTTAGTTGCATTTCAGTTATTTGTAACTAACTAAGAAAAGAAAAAAAATAATTAAATGCTTTTTCAGAGGCCTAGTTAAAAGTTAAGGCAGTAAAAGATCACACAATACGTGTGTTCTCCCCAAATCAGTTTATAAGGGGCATTTTGTCAAGCATGTTGTGTGTGGAAAATATATACAAGAATTACCTTTTTTCTGCAACTCTCTCCATTCTTCAACCTTCTGTGCAAACCTTTTTCTCCTACTACCCAAATCAACAATCAACCTACAAATCATCAAATAAACACAATCAAACACAAGATTAAAAACTTCAACAGGAGTTAAGTTTAAGGTTCCACTAGAACATGACTGCTTACTTGATGTAGATTTCGGTAAATCGGGAAAAGAGTTTCACATACCACAGCTTGAGATAGACGGCAACACTGAACGTCTCTTCAGAAACCTTATGGCCATGGAGCAGCGTATTTATCCAGGGAAAGAGTACATCTGCCATTACATCAACCTATTGAGTATTCTTGTTGTCGAACCTAAAGACGCGAAACTCCTAATGGAAAATAAAATTGTAACTTACAATGACCAAGTTGCAGTGAGGGACCTGATTTACAGGCTTGCATCAGACATGATTGATAGCCATTCCTGTTATCACGACATCTTTTCGGCGGTGGATGTTTATTGTAATAGCTTCTGGGCCAAAAACCGCGCATACTTTGAAGAGGAATTGTTCGGGAATTTTTGGAAAGGTGTTGGAACGGTTAGTGCAGTTATCTTCCTTGTCCTCACTTTGGTACAAACAATTTGTGCGATCCTTGGCCTGCGCTAGCACTCCAAGTGGATCAAGTCAATCCAAAGCCTGTGTAGTTTTATTTCTCATGTTTGTTGGCTTTTGTTGTGTTGTGCTGTGGATTTTATGTTTCCTGTGCAGTCAATAAACACACACACATGCATGCAGCTTTAGTTCGTTTGGTGTTGCTGGCTTGGCGGCATGGCTGCCAGCGTTTGTGTCCTGTCTCAATGTTGTATAAATGTACAACAGTATTAAGTTGGGCATATTCTCTTTGATGTATTTTAAAAAATTCTTATCCCATGTAACTATTCTGTATATTTTATTTTGAATTTCTCATGGTGTGCGCTTAATATTGTCTCGTTGAGCTAAATCTGACCTGAAAATAAAAGATGATCGTTAAAAAGAACACAAGTAGATGTAAGCTTGTTAGATGAAGAGCCATGGATATATTATAATTTTATGTACTTGCTGAGGGCATTTGATTTTCCTAAAATATTTTATAAAATAATATATTTTATATGTTTTAGATGCCAATCTCTCCTTCCCTTTTCTTTTGCCTCTCCCTCCTCCCCTTTCCCTTGAAGACTATTTTAGATATCACATGTAAATTTAACGAATCTATAATATACTTAATGTTCACGTACTAATTAATTAGTTTTTAGAACTAGACACGCTATTCAATTCATTTTATTTATAGGGACTAATTTATAATTTATTCATTTTGAGAACAAGACTAGAAGTCAGACTCTTGAGAAGCAAATATTAATGGCAAATGTTACTATTGTCTTTGATTACAGAAGCAAAAACTTCAAACGCATAACTTTTTTATATATATTTTTAGTTAATTCTTTAATTATGAAAATAATCTTAATTTTTGAGAAATTGTTTTTATTGGTAAATAGTGATTCGTTTATCTATCATCTACGCAGCAAATTGCAATAGATGGGAGAAATTCGCTCACCATATTTTTCACTTGGCCAAAATTCCTTCGGAGATAATTCTGATCATATTCATTCACCGTACATTTCATATGGCGGAGAGGACTATCATGGAGACTATGCCGAAATTCATTCACCGTACTTGGGCAGTGTTTGATTTTGATTGTTTAATTGGTGTGAATGAGAATATGCTATAATGGATGTAAAAGTGATCTTTTTTAAAGATTGATTGTTGGGTTTTATGATGCAGGTGAGATTTAGGAAAGATGGGGCTTTCATTCACTAAGCTTTTTAGCCGTTATGAAACCAACCACCTCTCAAGTCTCGAGCCATGGCCCAAAGCATTTGAAGTCCTTATGTTCAAATGCTTTTCAAACTAGGTCTCTTGATCTGTTATAAGTTAAAACTCTAAGTAATAAGAATATTATAAATATAGAAAGATTTTTAAAATATTTAATTTTGTTTTGCTTTATTTTTATTTTTCAAAAGTTATTATAAATCTTTATATAGAAAATAAACTAGAAAGAGGACTTGATTTTATACCTGCTCCACGTATAATATATATTTATTTTCAGTATACTACTCATCTATTATTTCTCATTTTGCATAATCCTAGCCATTAACTTGAAATGTTATATAAGTCAAGATTTAACCAGTGTTATGTATTAGGGTATGCTTGATGTTGTGCATACTGGACCGAAAGCAAACACAAATAAAACACAACACAAGCAGATTTACGTGGTTCCCCAAAACCGGGTACGTCCACGGAGGCAGCAGATTGTATATTATTGGAGGAATGATACAAACACTCAACTCAACCAAGTACAATCCCACAAAACCCAGTGTTTCACTCTTACACTCGGTGTTTCTCTCAAATCTGCACTATTTTCACTCTCACAGTTGCACTATTTTCTTCTTCTGCACACTTGCACTCACTCCTTCACTTGCACTAATTGTCTCCATTTATAGGAGGAAGGAGAGCAGAAAGGAGAGCCTTGAAACATGCCACTAATTGTGGCACTAACCACTAATGATGCTTCCACTAAGTAAAGTGGTGGGGTATTGTTATTATCAATAAAATCTAGACAAATCTCCACCTTGGCAAGATTTTTCCATCCAATCCTCGTGATCAATCAATCTTTGCCTCCGTGCGCCATATGGGCTGCACCTGAAGGTGCTCAACACCGAGAGATGTTGACCAAGTCCAAACAATGTTGGAACTTGATCCCTGAGACACATTTTGTGAGCATGTCAGCTGGATTATCTGCAGTACCAATCTTCTGTAGCAGAATATCCCCTTCATCCATAATTTCTCGAACAAAATGAAATCGAACATCGATGTGCTTGGTGCGGGAATGATGAACCTGATTCTTTGCAAGACAAATAGCACTTTGACTATCACAATGGACATCCACGTGCTCTTGAACAATTCCCAAATCTTCAATCAACCCATGTAACCAAATAGCTTCCTTGAAAGCTTCCGTTACTGCCATGTACTCTGCCTCAGTTGTTAACAAAGCTACTGTTGATTGTAACATTGACCTCCAACTTACAGGCCCTTTAGCAAGTGTAAACACGTAACCTGTTGTGGAACGACGCTTGTCTAAGTCACCAGCATAGTCCGAGTCCACATAACCAACTAAATTTTGTCCGAGTCTATCATCCCTCTGAAACTTCAAACCGATATCAGTTGTGCCATGAATGTACCGTAGAATCCACTTAAGCGCCGCGGTGACCCTTTCCCCGGATCATGCATATACCGCCACCATGCGACAAAGATGTGAAATATCTGGTCTCGTGCAAACCATTGCATACATTAATGCACCAACTACATTTGCATAAGGAATTTGAGCCATCTGTTTGCGCTCTTCCTCTGTGTGTGGAGACATTGAAGCACTTAGCTTAAAATGAGGAGCTAAAGGTGTGCTTACAGACTTGGTCTTACCATCTACCCCAAATCTCTGTAGAATTTTCTTCAAGTATTGGGTCTGTGTCAAACAGACTGTGCCTTTTCTTCTATCTCTCTGAATCTCCATGCCAAGAATCTTCTTAGCTTCTCCAAGGTCCTTCATTTCAAACTCAGTTCTCAGTTGAGCTTTCAGTCTATCAATCTCCACCTTGCTCTTCGATGCGATCAACATATCATCCACATATAAGAGCAAATAGATGAAAGAACCATCAAGAAGTTTGCGAAAATATACACAGTGATCAAACTGACTCCGTGTGTATCCATGTTCTGCCATGAATTTATCAAATCGCCTTATACCACTGGCGAGGAGATTGTTTCAATCCGTATAATGGCTTCTTCAGTTTACAAACCCAATTCTCTTTCCCAGTGACTTTGAAACCATCTGGCTGAGACATGTAAATTTCCTCTTCCAAATCTCCATGTAGGAAGACAGTTTTCACATCAAGTTGGGCTAACTCCAAATCAAACTGTGCAACCAAGGCTAACAGAATACGGATTGATGAATGCTTAACAACTGGAGAGAATACCTCATTATAATCTATCCCCTCCTTCTGAGCATAGCCTTTTGCTACCAATCTCGCTTTGAATCGGATGTTGTCTTTTCCAGGATTACCTTCCTTCTTAGCATATACCCACTTGCAACCAATTGTCTTCTTTCCTTTAAGGAGTTGTACCAAATCCCAAGTCTGATTCTTGTGGAGAGATTTCATCTCTTCATCCATTGCCTCTTTCCATTTTGCACTTTCTACACTCATCGCTTCTTTGTAGGCGTAGGGGATTCCATCATCAATCACCGGAAGTGCATAAGCCACCATGTTACAGATCGAAGCGGGTTTCTTGATAACCCTTTTTGGTTTACTCGTTGCAATGGATTCTTGTTGTGTGGTTGCTGGAGTTGTTGCTTCCTCTTCATCTGAACTTTCATCTGAATCTCCTTCAGTAGGGATTGTCTGAACAGTCTTTATAGGGATGACTGAAGTCTCCAACTCCACCTGTTGTGCATCACCAGACTGTTTTTCCTTCTCCTGTGATTTCTCTTGCTGTAACATGCCAGACTCATCAAAAGTGACATCTCTACTCAAAATCACTTTCTTTGATTCAGAACACCAGAGTCTGTAGCCTTTTACTCCTCCACTAAAGCCCAAAAATATAGCTTTCTTGGCTCTAGGATCTAGCTTGGACTCAGTAACATGATAATATGCTGAGCAACCAAATATACGCATAGAGTCATAATCATTTGCAGGAGAGCCTGACCATACCTCCAAGGGGGTTCTACCATCTAATGCTGTTGAAGGTAACCGATTAACAATATGACGAGCATAGCTTAATGCCTCGCCCCAGAACACTTTGCTTAGTCCCGAATGTGATAGCATACATCGGACTTTCTCCACCAATGTGCGGTTCATGCGTTCTGCTACTCCATTCTGTTGTGGTGTTTTGCGAACAGTAAAATGTCGCTTGATCCCTTCATTCTGACAAACTTCAAAGAAAGGATCTGAAGTGTACTCACCACCATTATCTGACCGAAGAGTCTTAACCCTCCTTCCAGTTTGAGTCTCCACCATTTTCTTTCATTTCAGAAAGATACCAAGGACCTCATCCTTGTGTTTCATCATGTACACCCATACTCGTCTTGAGAAATCATCAATAAAAGTAACAAACCAACGATTACCTCCAATAGATTCATTCTTTGAAGGTCCCCATACGTCTGTGTGAACATAATCTAGGATCCCTTTTGTGTTGTGTAATCGATTGCCAAACTTGACCCTTCTGTTTTCCAAGAACACAATGCTCACAGAACCCATGCTTCCCAGTCTTGGCGCCTTTTAATAGACCTTGCTTGACTAATCCTTGCAAAGCCTTTTCACCAGCATGCCCTAAGCGCATGTGCCAAAGTCTGGAATTATCTGCTTCATCATCTTCTATACTTTTGGAAACAGCTGCTGTACCAGTAACTGTAGATCCATTTAGGAAATATAAGTTTCCTATCCTCGTGCCTCTTAAGACAACTAATGCACCACGGATTGCTCTGAGGACTCCACCATGCATGATAATCTTATAACCACTGGATTCTAGAACTCCAAGTGAGAAGAGATTTTTCTTCAACTCAGGTACATACCGTACATCTGTTAGTGTCTTGACTACCCCATTATGCATCTTCAGATGGATAGTCCCAATCCCTTTGATCTCACAAACATCATCATTACCCATCAACACAACTCCTCCATCGAACTCCTCGAGTCTCGAGAATAAGTGCTTGTTAGGGCACATGTGATAGGAACATGCAGAATCAAGAATCCATTCACCAGAATGGTTTTCTGGTGATGAGACCATGAATGCAGAGTCTTGTTCATCCTCATCTCGTGCAACGTTCACAGTTGGTTCATCTTTTTCCTTGTTGCCCTTGATTGGACAATCTTTCTTCCAGTGCCCTTTTTTGTGACAAAAGGCACACTCATCTTTTGCAAGATATCGTCTGTTTGATGATTCTCCTCTGGATTTTGAGCGAGATCTCCCTCGCCCTCGAAATCTTCTAGGGTTTGTTCTGCCTCTAACAGTCAATGCTTCTGACGTTGACTCCTTGTGAACAATTTGGTCCTTCTTCCGATACTCATTGTTCACCAAAGCATTGGACACATCAATGAATTTAATCTTTTCTTTACCATACAGTAAAGTGGTGACAAGATGTTCATATGTGTTAGGCAGTGAATTTAATAACAGTAGAGCTTTATCTTCATCATCAATTTCCACATCTAAATTCTTCAAATCAGCTATCATTTTATTGAAATCATTCGGATGCTCATTCATAGAAGTACCTTTCTTGTCTTGAAACCGGAAGATCCTTTTCTTCAAGTAGAGCGATTCTCTATACTCTTCTTCATAAACTTGTCCTCCAGGTGCTTGCCATAATTCCTTTGCGAGTTTTGTTCTAAAAGGCGTACTTGATCCTTTACAAGACAAAGTCGGATGGAAACGCAAGCTAACCGATTTATCCTTTCCCACTTTTATCATCCAAATCCTCCGGTTTATCTTCTAGAGTGAAATCCAAATTCATTTGGACAAGCATATCCATGACTTCACATTTCCACATGCCAAAATTACCTTTCCCATCAAACTTCTCCACCTCAAATTTGGTACTCGATCACGGGATGTATTGTGGAGGTATACTAGCATTCCCGCCGATCTTTCTTCCGGAATATCAGCCATTAGGACGTCTTTAGATTACAAATGGAATCCCGAACTTGTTAAAACACACACTTTTATGCTCAAAAGTGCCAAAACAGTAACTCCGATTATCTTTGTTTAACAAAACGGACACCACGTTGCGTCGGAATGGTTGAAAATGCTAGGAACCAACTTGATTTCGGCCAAAAACGGGTCAAAAAATCACCGAGTTGGCCAAAAACCAATCGACCGAGTTGACTCGGGGAAGGAATATTCTGTCTCGATAAAGAATATTCCGTCACGGGAATATCTCTTCACGGTAATGAAATATTCTTATTCTCACAAGAGAATATTACGTCCTTTGTTAGATGACATGTCTGATGACGTGGCTGATGACAGAGCGATGTGGACCCTCTGTTGATGACGTGGATGATGACTCAGCGCCTACATGTCGGATGACGTGGCCGTCTTCTCAAGCGAGAATTCCGGCACTGACTGGTTTTTCCGGCAGATTTCCGGGGAAACTTCGGCGAGCTCTACAGGGCTCGTTTCAACTCCGATTTCGACGATCTTTATATCGCCAGACTCGTATGGACGGGAGGAATCTCCGCAGCTGGTCAAAAGCAAGATCTGAGAAATTTGAAAATTCTGCAACTTTGAACAGAGAGTTGAAAAAACGTGTTTTTCTGTGTTTAAGCTTCCCTAATGCTCTGATACCAATTGTTGTGCATACTGGACCGAAAGCAAACACAAATAAAACACAACACAAGCAGATTTACGTGGTTCCCCAAAACCGGGTACGTTCACGGAGGCAGCAGATTGTATATTATTGGAGGAATGATACAAACACTCAACTCAACCAAGTACAATCCCACAAAACCCAGTGTTTCACTCTTACACTCGGTGTTTCTCTCAAATCTGCACTATTTTCACTCTCACAGTTGCACTATTTTCTTCTTCTGCACACTTGCACTCACTCCTTCACTTGCACTAATTGTCTCCATTTATAGGAGGAAGGAGAGCAGAAAGGAGAGCCTTGAAACATGCCACTAATTGTGGCACTAACCACTAATGATGCTTCCACTAAGTAAAGTGGTGGGGTATTGTTATTATCAATAAAATCTAGACAAATCTCCACACTTGATACGTGGGTAAAGGAGTTTTCCACCTCTTTTACTTGTGTTTATAACAATTTCAAGGGTACGAAAAAATTAATCTAGAGAACTTTAAGATTTAATCTCAAAAGCGGAGTTAAATGGTAACTTTATGGAGGGTGGAATGGGTACAAAAAATGATAATGATAAGATTTCAGAAGTAGAAAATAATTATGTCAATTATAAGACGACATTAATTGTAATGGGTTTCTTTCAAAAGCAAAATTATGATTTTCGCGTTAGAAAAATAGTATAAGAAAATAATTTTGGTAGGAGTAACTCTGTATCAAATCTTAGGAGTGGATTATAGTGATAAAAAAATGTTGTATTATCCTGAATTAAGAAGACTCTATTCAGTATCACTGTGAGAAGGAGAAAGCCAATGTAGAAGAACTGAAGCTAAGGAGCAAGAAGTCTAGAGATGCTGCGATTGTACAAATCATAAAGATGTTCTCATGGTTTATAGAGGCAATGAGGTGTTTGAGAAATTCATGAATTTTAGATTCTGCACTCTCTTTTCATATTTGTTTAAAGAAATAATGGTTTAATATTTATTAAAAAAAATGATGGAAATTTTATCACACAACAATATCGCTCGATCTGTATCAGCAATGCTCTCAAATTTGAAGCAGATAGAGAGTTTGGATCTTTCTTACGACAACTTGAATGATGTCATCTCTTGGCAACTCACTAGCAGTTTTTAGTGTGGCGTATAATAACTTATCAGGTAAGACTCTCGAAAAAAAATATCAGTTTGAGACCTTCAATGAAAACAGTTACGAAGGAAATCTTTTTTTTGTGGATCTCCATTGGGAAATAATTGTAATGAAGAAGAATCAGGCAGCCAAAGGATAATGATGAACAAGGAGATGATGGTTTCATAAATATGTAGTTTTTCTACCTCAGTTTTGGTATATGTTATATAGTTGTGGTGATGACGCTTCTAGCAATTCTTTACATCAATTCATATTGGCGACGCAGGTGGTTTTACTTCATTGAAAACTGCATAGATTCTTGCAATTATTTTGTGGTGAATTTGTTACTGGGGAGACGATTGTTCCTAGTTTGTGATGATTGTTTGTCCTGCATGTCTATCTAGTGCATGCTTTATAGTGTACTGTCTCTAAGCTCAACCTTTTTGTTTGATTAGTTATTTGGGCTAAAAATGTAAGCTGCATAGATTACTCTTTCAACTCTCAAAACTGCGTAGCTGCATGTCTAAAAATAAAATGAAAAGTGACCTGCGTCTGCATTCAACTCTCATTCTCGCAACTTTGTTAATTTGCGTTTTTCTTTATAGATAAACTAAATCCATGTGGAAGGCATTCCTAATACACATCCCAGTCAAAGAGGAACTGAGCCGAGGAGGGGAAGGATGGTGAAGGCCTTTAAAACTCACGGTCCCTCACGGCAAAAGAACCAGAAAAGAAATATGCAGCTTTAACATAAGCAAAAGGAAACCAACTCAGAGCTATGGATGGAATAATGGGTAAACATACCACCTTTTGTCCCAACAGAAAACAAACGTCTAGAGCAAAGGAAACAAACAGTAGATTGCTTGCAAAAGGGAGAACAAACCGGTGGGCAGTCCCTGCATGTTTGCCCTTGATGATCCAACGAAAAACTCCCTCTTTCACCGTTAGCAACTTTTCAAAAAACACTCTTTAGAGCTTTGTTAAGTTCCTTTCCGGTGAAGTAGAATATATTGACGTTAAACTCCCCTCCCTTTCGTTGTTTCCCTCTATTTTCTACCCCAACTTCTACTTGTTCTCTCGGTTCCCTCTTTTCCCTTTTCTTTATGTTTTCCTTTTCCCCTGTCTCTACTTCTTCTTCTTTTCTGCGTGCTTAACTCTCTCCGTCTCCCTCTACTCTCTCTGTTTTTGGCCTCCCTCCCCCGTCTCTTCCTTTTCTCTCTGTCTTTAAACTCTCTCTGTCTCCCTCCCTCTCTTTTTTCTGTCTGTGTTTCCTTCTCCGTCTCCCTCTCCTCTCTCTGTTCTCTCTTTTTTCTCTTTGTATTTAAACTCTCTCTGTTTCCCTCCACTTTTCTCTTTTTTCCCCCTTTCTTTCTCTTCACAGCTTGTATATATAGTCAAGCCAAACTTGGAGGCCCCTCTCCTCCTCCTCCTCATCCCAGGCTTCCCAGCCGTGTGTATTAGGGATGAAATCCCAGCCCTTCGATGGTGTGAGGCTCCCTCTGCGTCCTCTTCCCCTAGCTGGCACTGGAGGTACAAAGCCGTTCCCTCTTGCAGCTGCCATCCTAGCATGAAAAAGGGGGACTGTTTTGTGCAGTGCAAGGATGGGAGAAATGCCAAAAACAGAAAATGGCAAGAAACAGCTGCAGAGGAGGGAAACGGTTGCAGACGGGGGTACAGTACCATGCTTATTAATTCAAAATGGAGCTACTCTCATACGGCATCGTTTAGCTAAAGAAGTGTGTTGCTGCCTCATTTTTTATCCATGTTTTGATAAATTTTCAGAAAAATTCAAAAATAGCGAAAAACATTGAAAATCCAAAAAATACATTTTTAATACATTTGCATCGTTTTCAGCATTTTTAGCATCGTCTTAAAAGAATTTAAATTTTCAAAGATGTTTGGAACGCGTTCAATTTTTAACGCATTATTTTTAAAATCATTGATTTTCCTTATTGAGTCGATGTTGATATTGCTTGTTTTCAAAAAAAATACAAAAAAATAAGAAAAATCAAAATTTACAAAAAGACAGAAGTTGAGGGACTAAGTTTGAAAACTTAGCAACATTTTTGCCTATAAATACTGCTCTTCAACACACACAAAAAAGAGAGTAATTTAAAAAAAAAAACACAAAAAAAAAACCCTAAACCTAACCCTAACCCTAAAACTCTATCTCTACCAAGCTTGCCGCCCCTCTCCCCCCGGCTTTCTTTTTTTTTTGTCCCCAAGCCGCCGCTCACCATCTTCCTCTTCCCCCACTCACAGCCTCCCATCTCACAAAACCAGCAACCTCTCCCCTTCATCTAACCCGTGCAGCCCCATTTCCCTCCACTACAGCCAACACTCCCGATATCCTCTCCTCTCCCAGCCGGCTTGCTCTTCTTCTTCACCCATAGAAGTCAGCCGCCGCAGCACACACCGGACAAGCTCCTCTCTGTCAGCCGCAGCAGCGCCCACAGAGCCATCCCCATCATCTCTTCAGACCACAACAAACCAGCCACGCACCAGGTCTTCTCTCAGCCACCGAGGGCACCGCCTTCCAGCCCACAGCCGACAGATCTTCCCTCTTCAACCGGCCACCGGCCACGGTCTCCCTCATCAACACAGACGCAATAGTCCCTTCCTCATCCGCCAGAGCTGCCCGCCTTCTTCAACCAGCAGCGACGGCTTGCTCTCTGTGCAGCAGCGCCTGCCTCCTCCAGCTCCTCCTCCACAGACGCCGTCCCACACAAGCAGGACCCCTACTTGAAGCGAAGGAGAAGAAGATGTAAACCCAAAGAAGGATCTGCGGTGAAGCAGATCTGAAAAGGAGAAGACCGAAACAGATCTAAAAAGCAGAAAACAAAGTAAAATCGACTGCTGTGTGCGTTTTTTTTGTTTTTTACAGGTCACGACGGTGAGGACGGGAAAAGGAAAGGAAGCTGAGCCAGACCCACCCGTTTTCCGGCCTTTCTCGCGGCGGCGCGTGAACCCACGCGCCGCCAGTAGTGGTGGCGCGTGGGAGGACGCGCCGCCACTGTTCATGCAGGTCCAGAAGGTTTCCCAGCAATGTTATGGATTTTGGGGGGCTGTTTTGTAATTTTAAATTGTTTAATGTCATTTTTGTTTAGTTTTGAGTTTTTGTAATTTGTATTTTGTAAATATGGAAGAAAAAAAAAGGAAAAAGGAAAAAAGAAAAGAAAAGAAAAGAAAAGAAACAAATATAGTAAAAGTGAATGTGTGTTTGTCCTTGTTTTATTTTTTATATATATATTTTTATGATAAAATTGTAAAGATTAAAAAAGAATTTAATATTTTGATTGGATCACGGTCAAGAATTATTAACTTATATGTAAGTTGTATTTCTAATACCCAATGAAAAACAATTATTAAAACTTCTTTAAACACATCAAATTCGCGAAGCAGCTTACCTTAGGTAGGGTGCGTTAGGGGTTCTAATAACTTCCCTAACCACAACCAGTCCCTTACTCGCGAATCTCTGACAAGACCAGTACATCCGGTTTCCTAGTAGCCTTCAATAAATTACTAGGTGGCGACTCCAACGAATCAAATCAAACCACACAACGAAAAGATTGCCAGCCGACGCCGTGTGGATTTTCTGACGTGCGACAAAGTGAATTAAAAAAAGACAGAGACGGTGTCGTTTAGAAAGGCAGCAGAAACGTAACCCCTCGTGGCAGAATTTCTGTCATTTTCTAATCCTATCCCTGTTTTTTCTATTTCTTCCCAAATCCCAGCCAAGCTCTTCCAGTCTTTATCTGCAATTAACTCCCTTATTTCAGTTTCTTCAATTCAGTCCTGCAGACTCGGGGGGCACAATCCTTCCTGCGGCAGAATTTTGTGGCAGAATTTTCGCAGCAGAATTTTCACTTCCTCATTAAATATTCAAACGTGAATATCTTGAGTTTCTGATATCAAAATCAAGCGATTCAAAAATCCAAATTCATCTACACATGTAGGACTACAACTTTCATGAAGGATTCGAGGTGAGATAAAATTGTTTTACAGAATAGATTCGAGCCGCAATCTGATTGGTAAAAAATGGTCTCCTGATCTGATTTAAAAACTAACGAATGCCGAGCATCCCGATATGACTGAGAGTATAACCTAAGAATAACAACCAGCAAAATAGTGACGGAAACATAGTTTTTAGTGCGACTCTGGTCAAAATCTTGCTCTCGTCAGATATTCAAACAGGAATATCTTGAGCTCCTGATATTGAAATCAAGCGATTTGAAAGCCCAAATTCATCTATGCGTCCAAAACTACAACTTTAATGAAGAATTTGAAGTGAGATAAAATTGTTTTAAGGAACAGAAACTGGCAGCAATTTGATTGGTAAAAGGGGTCTCCATTAGCACGTATGGCTTTAAAAAATGGGTAACAACAATCATTTTTTCATTTTTTTATTATCATTTTTCAGTAAATAAAATAATAGTAATAATAACAATGAAATAAAAGGGTCAAAAATTGAGTTATGACAGTTGCCCACTCTTTATAATATTTACTATGCAAAGATATTAGAAAATTTCATTTTCTTTTAGCTTTGTGTAGTAAATTTATAAAGAAAAGTAGATACAGAAAGAACTTTTGCTTTTTCTTTTTAGAGTCTTGAAAACTTTAAAAATAGTAGATTGACATATGACTTTTACAAAGAGATGTAGAAATCAAGAAGCAACTCATTTGGAAGATGACCCACTTTTTTATTTGTTTTGTTTTTGTTTTTTTTTTTTAAATGGATCAAATTGTTTGGGGCAACCTACCCGATGATAAAAGAACGCGAAGAATTTCGCGAGTGGTCTAATTTTTCCAGGCGACCTGCCCGATGAAGAATAAAACGCGACAAGGGTTTCGCGAGTGGTCTAATTGTTCCAGGCGACCTGCCCGATAGGAAGAATAAAACGCAAAAAGCGTTTCGCGAGTGGGCTAATTGTTCCAGGCAACCTTCCCGATGAAGAATAAAACGCGAAAAGGGTTTCGCGAGCGGTCTAATTGTTCCAGGCGACCTGCCTGATAGGAAGAATAAAACGCGAAAAGGGTTTCGCGAGTGGTTTAATTGTTCAAGTCGACCTGCCCTATAGGAAGAATAAAACGCAAAAAGGGTTTCGCGAGTGGTTTAATTGTTCCTGGCGACCTGCCCGATGAAGAATAAAACGCGAAAAAGGGTTTCACGAGTGGTCTAATTGTTCCAGGTGACCAGCTCGATACGAAGAATAAAACGCGAAAAGGGTTTCGCGAGTGGTCTAATTGTTCCAGGCGACGTACCCGATGAAGAATAAAACGCGAAAAGGGTTTCGTGAGTGGTCTAATTATTCCAGGTGACCTGCCTGATAGGAAGAAGAAACGCGAAAAGGGTTTTGCAAGTGGTCTAATTGTTCCAGGCGACCTGCCCGATATTGAAAATACAAAGAGAGATTTTTTTTTTTAGAAGTGGTCTCATTGTAATGGGTGACCTATCCAGGTGGGAAAATACAAAGAAAAGGGTCTCATTGTGATGGGTGACCTACCCAAGTAAAACAAAAGAAGGAAAATGAGGGCTTGAAGGCTCACTCGAAGGAGGCGAGGGCTCGAAGGCGCACTCGAAAGGAGGCGAGGGCTCGAAGGCGCACTTGAAAGGAGGCGAGGGCTCCAAGGCATGCTCGAAAAGGAGGCGAGGGCTCCAAGGTACGCTTGAAAAGGAAGCGAGGGCTCCAAGGCACGCTCGAAAGGAAGTGAGGGCTTAAAGGCGCGCTCGAGAAGGAAGCGAGGGCTCAAAGGCGCACTCAAAAAGAGGTAGGGTTAGGAAACGCACTACCTTGGATGGTTGAGAAAAAGGTGGTGGAAAAAGTAAGAGTTTTCAGGTGGCCAAATTCTCATGGGCGGCCTGCCCAGGTTGAAAAATTCTCAAAAATAAAAAATTTCCAACAACAATTTCGATCTTTGGCCATTTCAAGTTGGCCTTCCACTTGATGGATTTTGTTGGAATTTTCTCATATGAAATTTGCAAACGCATTGTCTAATGTCTCAAAGTTTAGATGATATGCATGCATCTTTACGTGTTTTGAAATATAGGCTCCCATTTCTTCTTAGTCTTCTTATTGCTTGACTAATGAGGACTTGCTACCTCTGATTTGGGTCCTCTTTGTCGCTTGGCTTCTAGCCCACTCGAGTCGGCCCATGTAAGTCCATTTTCAGATTTGTTTGCACAACTCAGCCTTTGTGGTGCCCATTGTGACCCACTTGCTTGCTAGAGATTTTCTGTCTCGTCAAATAATTTCAGAGGATCATTCATTACTCTTCATCTCAATGCTAAAAACATTCGGTGTCACTTGCTGAAAGGATCAAACTATCTTTCATAAACCAAAATGCCCCCTTGTCTTGTTGTAGGAAATGTTCCTCTCTTTTTCTAGAAGAGATAGATTTTTCTTAAATACAATGTTGCCCCCATGTATTGGTTATTGCCCCCAAGTGTGCTCTGTCAGCTACTTAGACAAATAATGGTTTTAAAAGGCTCTTCTCTCATTTCTATCCTTTTCAGTTTGGTGAAGGATATGGGTCGAGAATTAAACTTGAAATTTTGATCTTGCATTTTGAAAACAAAAATTGTTTCGATGGGAGCCTAAAATAATTTGCTTTTGAAATCTTGCAACTCCTTGGTTATTTTCTTTCTTGGAAAAGAGATTATTTGCTCTTGTGTTTTACAATGAGTTCTTTGGTGAAAATACATCATGAGATGACCTTTTGTTTCAAAGTGAAGGGCTCGAGAAAAAGCTCGAGGTTTTGTATGATAAAAATTTGTCTCTTTTTGAACATTCATCTTTATCAGCATGAATAATAATGAGTAGTTTATTCTTGATGCCATGAATCTTATGAAAAAGTATTCTTTGCACTTTAAGAGCATTGTTTATTGTTCTAGGTTGCTTGCTTGCTTGATTAGAAAGGACTTTTAGAGGCACGTAACGTAGGCTGTGGTTTTTGGCTATGAAAGAAAAGGATTCATAAGGCTCAAAGAGTGTTTCAGGGTTTCAAAGACTGAGAATCACTATCAACAGTTTGACTATTGACGTCATTCATATTTTCTTTTGCCGCTCTTCTTTGATTTGCTACATCTTCTTTTTTATTGCTTTGCTAGAGCACACTCACTTTATTTTAGATGTCACTTTTCTAGTGATTTGGGCATGCCCCCTAGCATTTGAGTTTCTTGAGCTATTATGCCCCTTTTTTTATGCTTTCTCATGGCTTTTTGTCTTTTCTCATTGAAATTTTCTCTTGCCCCCCAGTGTGGGGTGTGATCATAGTCGGGATTTTTTTTCATGAAAAAAAAATTATTTAGGCTAAAAAAGGGATCGCAAGGGATGTATTTATTTCAGAACGTGAAAGGAATAACAAAGATGGTCTTTCCTCATTTCAAGCGCAAGTAGTTAAGATTAATAAACTTTGACCTCATCCAGTGTGACAGTTTGGTCTTTGCAAAGATGCATTTCATGGGTCATGAGCAACGAGTTCACAACATACCATTATTCATACATTTAAAAACACATGATTCAAGAGTCATGGGGCAAGGGTGTTTATTCATTTCTTTTTTTCTCTTTTTTTTGGTTTATAATTTAGTTACCTCAATGATGGAGTTACTTGATTCACTTGTCATTCTAAAAGTAGAATGTCAAAAATCGTTTTTGAATAAACATCAAATTATTTTTGAAATCAAAATGCCAGATCAAATTTTCAAAACTCCAATCGGGAAACTGATTTTGATAAAAGAGATGAATTGTGTCTATGAGATCACGTAAGGCTTCCACAGTGTATTCGTGAGTTCTTATAAGAAAACTCTCTCAAGAAGATGAATAATGTTTGGTCGTAAACACGATTGAATGACAAACTCATTATTTAATTGAAACCTTGGAAAAGAAGTTCAACAACAAAGAACTTATGCCAACATCTTGGGCTATGAATATTGGTATGGTAACACATAAAGGGGTTAAACATTTAATGATCATTGATTGGAATTTCTAGAATCTTTCAATCATTTATTCTCCTCGACAAGAGCATCTTTTCAACAATCAATTGAAGTCATATGTAGACCATTCTCGACCTAACATCACCATAGCTTTATCTTCAAGATAGTTGATTTCTGGGAGTTGGAGTGAAGAAATTAGCTATAGGGACGATAAGTGACTTGGCAACCGCCTTCAGTGTTCTTCCTTTTTCCAGCCAAAATTGTTATTCTCAATTGGGTCAGCAATCTTACCTATCCCAATGGCTTGTTCAATCCTCTCGGCTATAACAACCAGGTCAGTGAAATATTGCGCAGAGCTTCCAACCAAGTATTCAAAGTACGGGGCCTTGAAAGTGTTAACAAACAAGTTGATCATCTCTTTTTCCAACAAAGAAGGGTTAACCTATGCGGCGGCCTCACGCCACCTTTGACTATATTCTCTTATGGACTCCTTGTTGTTCTTCTCCATAGCTTGCAAGCTTAACCGATCAGGGCCCACGTCTATATTGAACTTATATTGCCTCATGACGGCATCAACTAAATCCTCTCATTTTTTAACCTTGGTATTATTTAATCGCATATACCAAGTGAGGACAGCGCCACTTAAACTATCTTGAAAGAAATGAATTAACAATTTATCATCATCAACCACTTTGAGTATATTCTGTAATCAGATATTTTTTTTCTTGCACCAAATTCATTTTGATGGGATAGAGATTGATGCAGTGTGTCGCGCGTGAGCGACGTCGCGGCGATCGTCCACCCTCAATGGGTATGGATATATATCTGGTCAATTTGGGGAGACAAGGAATTCTTTGTCTCTTAGCGGTGAAAAATGGTGTGGGAGTCGCCACCTAGTATTTTGGTCACTAGGAACCCTAACTGGTCTCAGAGATCGGGCACGGGGGGCCAAGTTGCGTAAAGGGAAGGTATTAGCACCCCAAATACGCCCTACCTAAGGTAAGCTGCATTGCTTGATTGTCTGATAAAAAAGCTTAAGGTGTTATTGTATTTCTAGTTGTTGGTCCGTTGATGGTTCAAGAAAAGTCCTCCTCAATAAGGAGGTCCTTATCTTATCGGGTAAAACCTAACCGTTCTAACATCTATGTAAAAAAACATATTTTTAATATCAGGAATACGTTATACGTATAAATTCGTAATCCCAAATACTAAAAGAAGACCAAAAGAGTTTTTTAGAATTTTTAAAATATTGGCCTAGTTCTCATGGCTTGAATAAACTGGTTATTAAAGCCAAAATGCATGCTAATACATATATTGTTTTTGAAATTTCCTTTGTTGTGTGAAAATATGATGTTATAATATTTATATATATATTGGAGATACTAGGCCGTATGCACGAAAACAAAACCTTTTTAATTTATGTATTTTTTTTACGCAAATCGGGTATTTTAATACTGGGTTTGTATTCTTACAGTATAAAAATACAACCAAATATTAATCAAAATACAGTAATAAAATTACAACAAAATCACATATTTTTTAAAATAATTTTTGAAGAATTTTTATTTTATTTTATTTTATTTATTTTTTTTTTTGGGCCAGACCTAGCTCGGCCCATGTGGGTCGAATTGAACCCGGCATGCCTTACCAGTCGCGAATTATATTGCACGTGAAGCGGTGAAATAGCATTTCCACCGTTCACGTGAATTATATTTGACATGAAAGTGAAATAGCATTTCCACTGTTCAAGTGAATTATATTTCACTTGAGCGGTGAAATGCGAGAAAATGGTCCGCAAATGACGAGGAAGGGGACGAACTGGTGGCGGAAACAATGTTGAAGACGATGGCGAACACTCCTAGTGATGCGAAACAAACCTGGTGGCGGAAACAATGTCTTCCGGTGGTTTCGACGGTGGTTCCAAGCGGCGGCTTCTCCTCCTTTCTCCTCTGTTTCGCTTTTCCTCTCTGCTCTCTGTTTTTTGCTTCTTCCGCTTCTTCTCACGGATGGGGCTGTTATCCATTACGGGGAGGGAGGCAGAATGGTAGCGATGGCTCTAGGGTGGCGGCGGCGGCCCGGGAGCCGATCAAGAAGGAAAAGTCTATGATGATCTTTGGTCCCCCTCGGCTGGTTCCCGGTTCCAAGAAAGTTGAAGTTGATGATGGTGGTGGTGGTGGCTTCCTCGGTTATTTCCTTTGTTCGGAAAGGAAAAAAATACCGGTGGTGGCTCAACTACTCTGTTGGTGTCGTTCTTCAATCTCCTCCCTTTTCTCCCCCTCTGCTTCTTCTTTTTTCTCCTCTCTCCTCTCGCCCGTTTCTTTCCCTCTGTTTTTTTCTCTGTTTTTTTCGTTTCTTCCCCTCTCTTCCGTCCGTTTCCTCCTCCCTCTTCTCTCGGGTCCTGCGTTCTTTTTCTTCTTTGGGTCTTTCTCTCCCTTCTCCCCCTCTGTCCTCGGCGTTCTTGGGCTCTATTTATAGAGGCCAAGGGCGCTGTTTTTCCGACTCTCCCGGGGAGCGGCCGGCTGGTCGGCCATTGGTTGCAGCCGAGGTTCGGTGGGTGGTGCTGCGGTGGGTGGTCGGCCATTGTGTCCGGTCGGTGGGCTCCAGGCGAGAGAGTGGCCGGCAAAAATTCAAAAAAAAGCTTCACTTTTCCTTCCTTCTTCCCCGCTGCATGTTCGGGGGGGAAGAAGAAAGATGAACAGTGTCGTTCAAAACGACACCGTTCTGCCCTTTCCCCCCCTTTTTTTTTTTTTTTTGAATGGAGGAAACGGTGTCGTTTTGGATAAAACGCGCCGTTTCATTTAAATCCTACAAGACGCCAAAACGCGTCAATTTGCAAAGCAGCCCTCAATTATCTTTTGTCACTTCAATTGCATCCCTGCCGAATTCGAACCCCGTCCCTATATTTGGCCGCGTTTTTCACTTTGGTCCTTGGCCTCTGAATTATGCAATTGAGCCTTTAATTGATCAATAAACTTCCAATTTCTTCAATTAGGCCCCTGAATCAATTAATTCCAGCTCCTATACTTACGCGCCTTCTTCAATTTGGTCCTTGGTTTCGGATTCCTTCAATTAAGTCCCCAATTGGCCCTTAAACTTCAATATTTATGCAATTAAGCCCCTGATTGGACCTAATAAATTCCTAAAAAAATATATTTTGGCCCCAGAACTTAAATTTCTTCTAATTAAAGCCCAAATTGACTTAAAAATCAATTTTTCTTGCAATCAAATCTCCTATAAATTCATTTAAAAATCAAATTAAGTCCATAAACATCTAAATTTGGGCTTTTCTCCTCAAATTTCAAATTTTCCTTGTCAACAGGGCTCTCCTCCTTCAAGAATATATTATCAAAAATTCCATCTTTGTATTTTTAACGTCATTGACCAATTTTCCAACCATTTTCTGAGCGCTTCTGCCTCCTGTTATTTTTCTAACCTCCTTTGGCTATTTATTTTATTTCATTTATTTGGGGACCCAAAAATGGGTTACAACAGATGCCCCCTCTTTATAAAGCTTACGGAGCAGAGGTTCTGCGCAGTAAGTTTTATAAAGATAAACCAAAACTGAGCTCCCGAAACTGATCTAGTCGGAGCTAGATTGCTCTGAAACTTTGTCTTTACAGCAATCCTCCTTAACCCAAAAACTATGATCAAAATTTAGTCATCTCGAGATCCCTTCTGGTGATCTCCTATAACCCCAAAAACTTGGAATCTCATCTGGCGATACAAAAACACGTGTGTGGTCTCATTATGATGGGTGACCTGCCCGGATGGGAAAAGAAAAGAGTGGTCTCATTATTATGGGTGACGAACCCAGGAAAAATAATGGTCTCATTGTATGGGTGACGAACCCAAGAAAAATGATGGTCTCATTGTATGGGTGACGAACCCAAGAAAAATGATGGTCTCATTGTATGGGTGACTAACCCAGGAAAAATAATGGTCTCATTGTATGGGTGACTAACCCAGGAAAAATGATGGTCTCATTGTATGGGTGACGAACCCAGGAAAAATGATGGTCTCATTGTATGGGTGACGAACCCAGGAAAAATGATGGTCTCATTGTATGGGTGACTAACCCAGGAAAAATAATGGTCTCATTGTATGGGTGACTAACCCAGGAAAAATAATGGTCTCATTGTATGGGTGACCTACCCAAAGGGAAGAATTCTTAGTAAACTCCATGCTTTTCTAAGAAATAGTTTCAATACGAGGTCCCTTCTAGCGACCTTCCTTGATGAATGTCGAAGTACGAGATCCTTTCTGGCGATCTCAAATAACTTGGAATCCCATCGGGCAATTCCTTTTACCACAGCTAAAACATGAAGTTCCTTCTGGCGACCTTCATCGAAATACAAGATCCCTTCTGGCGATCTCCTTTATCCAAACAACTTGGAATCCCATCTGGCGATTCCTTTTAACCAACATGTAATACGAGGTCCCATCTAGCGACCTCCAAATAGCGAAACACGAGATCCCTTCTGGCGATCTCCTTTAATCAACTTGGAATCCCAATCTGGCGATTCCTTTTAACCAACATCAAATATGAGGTCCCATCTGGCGACCTTCATCAACTTGGAATCCCATCTGGCGATTCCTTGTATTCAAAGCTGAAATACGAGGTCCCTTCCCGGCGACCTCCTTTGACCAATATCGAAATACGAGATCCCTTCTGGCGATCTCAAACAACTTGGAATCCCATCTGGGGATTCCTTTTATTCAATATGAAATATGAGATCCCTTCTGGCGATCTCCTTTAATCAAAAACCAAAAAATCTATTTTGTAAATCGGTCAATCCTGGAACCCCATCTGGCGATTCCCTTTAACCGATTGCTCGATGTCGTTCTTCCCGATGGCGGGGGTTTGAAAATTATTATCTTCTCTTCTCGTTGTTCTAGAATCAACTCAATGATTCTTTCTTCATCTCCAATTTTGTTGGAATGCATTAAGGTCTCCTCCTGTAATGATCCAAAAAACATATATGCAATGATTTATGATTAGATGCCATGCATGCATTTGTACCTGATTTTGAAACATAGGCCCCATCATCTTCTTCTATTTCATGAAACTCTCTCTTGATATGAGCTTGCTTTTGAAGTCGTATGCTAGATTCATTTCTCGTGCTGCCTATCATATTCTTGGAGAAGAAGTCTTTGACTTTCTTCAAGTAGTCCTTTTCTCAAAATGTATGACTTGTATTTGCCTCGTTGTCATGCTTTTGTCAAATGCTTTAGCTTGGTTTTCAAATCTATGGGCTTCCAACCAATTTTAAACACGTAAAACTTTTCAAAAAAACAACTCGTTTTGCCCTCAGTGTAGGGGTGTGATCCTAGTCTGGGCTTTTATAGAGAAGAAATTCATTCAGCCAATGATAAACTTTTTTAGTGCGTGAAGGGATAATGATGATTTTTTTTTTCGTTCTTTTTTTCGTTCTTTTTCAAAATGCACATTGTTATGGTTGATAAAGACAATTACAGATGATTATAAAGTGACCAATTAATCATTCATTACGCTATCAGAGGTAGGGATGTACTTTAGGGTTAGTTTTTCTTAAATTTCAATATTAAACCATTTTATGATATAACCACTCAAACTTGTTCAAAAAGTGCATAATCTCATCATTTATTAAAAAAAAGTAGGCTCAAAGACAAACATAAAATCTGGCTGAAAACATGAGCCCTGATTGCCCAATAGAGAAAATAAAAGCAATGACAAAAGCAAATGACAAAAACATGCTAAGGCAAATAAAGTTGTTTTACATTTTGAAAACTACAAGAAGTTCTTGGGTCAACCCGTTCTGGAAAGTCAACCGAGGCAATGCTTCATCTTCCTTCCCCACTTGTGTTTCCTTGTCTTCTCCTTCGATCTCGCCTTCTTTATTATTGACGATTCTTGACCAAGGTTTTCCAACCCTTTATCCCCTATTACTTTTGTCACGACCGGGCAATGGATTTGAATTGATATTGGGTGTGTCTTCAAACGACACCCATCCTATCTTGATGAGCTTCAACAACATGTTCTTGAAAGCGTAGCACGTTTCAAGACAATGTCCGGGAATACCAGCATGGTACTCGCAAGTCAACTCAGGCTTATACCAGATGGGGAATGGTGGTTGTAGTGGTAATGTAGGGATAGGAGCTATTTGCTCAATGCTCAGTAGTTTGGCATACATTTCCTTCAAAGGCATGGGTAATGGCGGTAGTTGTTCTGCAATGTATCTTGTGTTTGGTCTTTGGTCGTTGTTTTGGTTGTTTGCTTGGTTATTTGTCCGATTGAGGAAAAAGGTTTGTTAAAGTTTATGTGGGCAACATGAGAGGTAGGTATTTGTGGGTTAAGTGAATCCACTATCTTGCCCTTGGACCCATCTTCGAAGTCGTAAATATGACCTTCCATTTTTCTTCCAATAAAACCCTTCGTCTCCAATGGCTCAGCTATACGTCCAGCCTTAATCCCTTGCTCTATTCTTTTCAGCTATCGTGCACCGCGATCGTAGAAATGCTGAGATGAGCTACCCATTAGGTGCTCATAATATGGTGCTTTGAAGGTATTGGCAAATAAGGTTACCATCTCCGTTTCTATCAAAGGGGGTTGGACATGCATTGCCTCATCCCTCCACCTTTCGCATAAGCCCCATCGACTCCGGCTCCTTTTCTCCATTGCCATTAGACTTGTTCGATCCGGAGCAATTTCCAAATTGAACTTGTATTGCTTAAGGAAAGCCTCCACTAAATCCTTCCATTTCTTAATCCCGGTATTATCCAACCTCATGTACCAACTTAGCGCCCAGGCCGACGGTGTCTTGGAAAAAGTAGATCAGTAACTTATCGTCATGAATCGCCTCAGCCATCTTATTGCAATAAGATCGAAGGTGAGTGTTTGGGCATTCCAACCCAGTGTACCTTATAAACTCCGGTATCCTAAAATCTTTTGATGCTTGTGATGTTTGGCACCAAGCATATTTTCGGACGCTCGTATGGGGTCAAACCAGTCATTTCCCTCGACTGCTCTTAACCTTTCTTCCAAGGCTGATATCTTTTCATTGTTCATAAATCCAGTGGACCTATTATCGGAAGGCCCATCTACAGTGATGTGAGCTTTAGGGGGCTGAATGGGAATGGCAGGCGCAAATTCTTTGCCCGTCCGAATCGCCCCAAGTTCCGAGATACCCCGGGACATGAACTGACGGTGCTCCTATAGGTGGTTGGGTAGACGTTCCCTCCCCGTTCTTGGCTCTTAAGAGTTGCTCAAGCAGATTGGTCAGTCGAGAAACTTCATTTTTCACAGATTCCAACTCGGTCTGGTAGTGTGACTCTAAGTGAGCTCTTTCTTCGTTTTCCATTCTTGATCTGGACCGGGTGTGGTGGACTTTGGATGTGGGACCTATGTTTCACGATCTGGCGTGCGTGGAAAAATGTAAATGAATGTATGATAAAGAACAATGCATGATGCATATATAATGCGAGCTGAAAAGACCTGAAAACCAAATGCCTTATGGTTAGGTTATGTCTTATGCAAAAATATATTTTATGGAGCATACACCCTATAGCTGGTTCTAATTCTTTTGTGCTTGACGAGGGTAGGTTGGCTATTTGGTCTCTAAAAAGGGTCTCTTGCTGTCCCAGTGATTACCCTCGTGGAGGCAATATGGGGGCTTGTAGGCAATGAGATGGTCACATGTACCAACTATTGCCAGTCTAAGCACTCAGCGAAGAGTTGGGGTTTACACAAACTTAAACCTTGACTACGATCGTAAGGTAAGCTGCTAGTCCCCCACTTAACTTAAAGTTTGTGTGTGCTCTCAATAATCAAAGTATGTGATGCATGAGATAGTTCTATAAGATGTATGAGACAGTTCTATACAAATGCATGAACAATATGTGTAAAAATATTTAAAGCATATAAGCAGATAACGAAAGGAAAGGCATATTAACAATAAACACACGAAAACAAAAACAAATCAGACAAAAACAAAGCTTAGTCCACAAGGTCCCGTTGGAGTGAGCCATTACATGCCGGCGTGAGCGACGTCGCGGCGATCGTCCACCCTCAATGGGTATGGATATATATCTGGTCAATTTGGGGAGACAAGGAATTCTTTGTCTCTTAGCGGTGAAAAATGGTGTGGGAGTCGCCACCTAGTATTTTGGTCACTAGGAACCCTAACTGGTCTCAGAGATCGGGCACGGGGACTGGTTGCGTAAAGGGAAGGTATTAGCACCCCAAATACGCCCTACCTAAGGTAAGCTGCATTGCTTGATTGTCTGATAAAAAAGCTTAAGGTGTTATTGTATTTCTAGTTGTTGGTCCGTTGATGGTTCAAGAAAAGTCCTCCTCAATAAGGAGGTCCTTATCTTATCGGGTAAAACCTAACCGTTCTAACATCTATGTAAAAAAACATATTTTTAATATCAGGAATACGTTCTACGTATAAATTCGTAATCCCAAATACTAAAAGAAGACCAAAAGAGTTTTTTAGAATTTTTGAAATATTGGCCTAGTTCTCATGGCTTGAATAAACTGGTTATTAAAGCCAAAATGCATGCTAATACATATATTGTTTTTGAAATTTCCTTTGTTGTGTGAAAATATGATGTTATAATATTTATATATATATTGGAGATACTAGGCCGTATGCACGAAAACAAAACCTTTTTAATTTATGTATTTTTTTTTACGCAAATCGGGTATTTTAATACTGGGTTTGTATTCTTACAGTATAAAAATACAACCAAATATTAATCAAAATACAGTAATAAAATTACAACAAAATCACATATTTTTTAAAATAATTTTTGAAGAATTTTTATTTTATTTTATTTTATTTATTTATTTTTTTTGGTAGGACCTAGCTTCGCCCCATGTGGTGAAGTGAACCCAAGATGCCTTACCAGTCGCGAATTATATTGCACGTGAACGGTGAAATAGCATTTCACTTCGTTCACGTGAATTATATTTGACATGAACAGTGAAATAGCATTTCCATTGTTCAAGTGAATTATATTTCACTTGAACAGGTGAAATGCGAGAAAATGGTCCCCGCGACAAACGAGGAAGGGGACGAACTTGGTGGCGGAAACAATGTTGAAGGCGATGGCGAACACTCCTAGTGATGCGGAAACAAACACGGTGGCGGAAACAATGTCTTCCGGTGGTTCGACGGTGGTTCCAAGCGCGGCTTCTCCTCCTTTCTCCTCTGTTTCCGCTTTTCCTGTCTGTCTCTGTTTTTGCTTCTTCCGCTTCTTCTCACCAGTGCAGGGCTGTTATCCATTACGGGGAGGGAGGCGCCCGGTGATGATGGCTCTAGGGTGGCGCCCGGCGCGGCTGGGAGCTGATTCGAAGAAGGAAAAGTCTATGATGATGCTGGTCCCCTCGGCTGGTTCCTGGTTCTGAAGAAAGTTGAAGTTGATGATGGTGGTGGTGGTGGCTTCCTCGGTTATTTCCTTTGTTCTGGAAAAGAAAAAAAATACCGGTGGTGGCTCAACTACTCTGTTGGTGTCGTTCTTCAATCTCCTCCCTTTTCTCCCCCTCTGCTTCTTCTTTTTTTCTCCTCTCTCCTCTCTGCCCGTTTCTTTCCCTCTGTTTTTTCTCTGTTTTTTTTCGTTTCTTCCCCTCTCTTCTGTCCGTTTCCTCCTCCCTCTTCTCCGGTCCTGCGTTCTTTTTCTTCTTTCGGGTCTTTCTCTCCCTTCTCCCCCTCTGTCCTCGGCGTTCTTGGGCTCTATTTATAGAGGCCAAGGGCGCTGTTTTTTCCGACTCTCACGGGGGCGCGGCATTTTGGTCGGCCATTGGCGGCATGCGAGGTTCGGTGGGTGGTGTGCGGTGGGTGGTCGGCCATTGTGTCCGGTCGGTGGGCTCCAGGCGAGAGAGTGGCCGGCAAAAATTCAAAAAAAAGCTTCACTTTTCCTTCCTTCTTCCCCGCTGCATGTTCGGGGGGGAAGAAGAAAGATGAACAGTGTCGTTCAAAACGACACCGTTCTGCCCTTTCCCCCCCCTTTTTTTTTTTTTTTGAATGGAGGAAACGGCGTCGTTTTGGATAAAACGCGCCGTTTCATTTAAATCCTACAAGACGCCAAAACGCGTCAATTTGCAAAGCAGCCCTCAATTATCTTTTGTCACTTCAATTGCATCCCCTCGCCGGTCGAACCCCGTCCCTATATTTGGCCGCGTTTTTCACTTTGGTCCTTGGCCTCTGAATTATGCAATTGAGCTCTTAATTGATCAATAAACTTCCAATTTCTTCAATTAGGCCCCTGAATCAATTAATTCCAGCTCCTATACTTACGCGCCTTCTTCAATTTGGTCCTTGGTTTCGGATTCCTTCAATTAAGTCCCCAATTGGCCCTTAAACTTCAATATTTATGCAATTAAGCCCCTGATTGGACCTAATAAATTCCTAAAAAAATATATTTTGGCCCCAGAACTTAAATTTCTTCTAATTAAAGCCCAAATTGACTTAAAAATCAATTTTTCTTGCAATCAAATCTCCTATAAATTCATTTAAAAATCAAATTAAGTCCATAAACATCTAAATTTGGGCTTTTCTCCTCAAATTTCAAATTTTCCTTGTCAACAGGGCTCTCCTCCTTCAAGAATATATTATCAAAAATTCCATCTTTGTATTTTTAACGTCATTGACCAATTTTCCAACCATTTTCTGAGCGCTTCTGCCTCCTGTTATTTTTCTAACCTCCTTTGGCTATTTATTTTATTTCATTTATTTGGGGACCCAAAAATAAGTTACAACACAGTGGATGATTGACTTGTCAGAAAATCAAATGTTCGAACAAATGACTTCCCTAGTCTACAAAGAAAAAAAGCAAAGTAGCTTACACTACAAGCTGGAGGAACACCCCGTTCCACACGCTTGAAGAAAAACATTAACAGACTAACGAAAATAATTGTGGGCCCAAGATCAAATCAATTGCTCAAACAGTAATCACAATTTATTTTAATTTTGTTAAATTCTTATGTTAAAAAATTTATGTTGGAAAATAATTTTTAATATTAAAAATAAACGGGGTTTGTTTTTTATTTGACTTTAAATATGTCAATTAATCATGTTTTAGATAATGTTTTCATCAAATAATTCAATGTTACAGGATTAAGTTTAGTTAATCAAGTAATTTAACATACAGATAAATTTAACATAAAACTTCTCTTTTTTTTGCAAGCCATTGAAATTGTTTTGAATGGACTAATATCATTCAGATTATGAATATTTCAACAATAATTAATATGGAAGTAAATCAGCATAACAGATAGTTCATTGGGAATCTTGACTTCACAAGTCTACGAAGAAAAAGAAGTGCAAGTGGATGGTGAAGCTATCGGCAAATCACTTCATTCCATGAAAAAAGTTGAGGAAGAAATTTTTTGATTCCACAAGATCAAATCAATTGTTCAGAACACATGACTGTCCATGTCTATATAAGAAGAAAAGGCAAAGTAGTTTACGCAACAAGTTGGAGGAATTGACTGTCACTGACAGTGATTGTGGAGCCCTAGACTTGATGCATCTATTGGATCCTCATAAATAAGAAAAAAGACAACCACTCACATTGACTTGGTGCATCTAGTGGAACCTAAAATGTCAAAAAATAAAAAATAAATGATTTTTCTTAATCACAAATCCACATATGGCTTTTTTTAGTATTGTTGTTTTTTTTCCAAGTTTAATCACAAATCCACAGATCAGTGGGTATATTTAGTATTGTAGTTTAATCACAAATCCACGGAGTAATTTTTTTTAATTTTTACTATGTGTCAAAGTCAATTGACTGTATGAAGAGAGCCAAAGTGTACAGTATTCACAGTCCCAAATACACACGACACTGCTTAGTTCTCGCTACTGTGCTCATTAACATTAACTATTTATTGAAAAGTTGATTTAAATTGAACAGAATTTATATGTCAAACGTCATAAATTGAAACCAAATAAAGTTGATGACGATATATAGGCTCTTTTTTTTGGTTTTTTATTAAAAAGTGTTATCGAATTAGCTTATATGCGAACTTCAACTAAATATTTTTTTTTAACAATCTTAAATATGCATAAGGAGAAATCCAAGTGACTCCGTTAATAGTTGGCTTGAATAAATACTTAACTACAATTTATTTTTATATAAAAAACAATATTATTTTGTATATATATATATATATATATATATATATATATATATATATATATATATTAGAGTTGATCTAAGTTAATATGGTGAACTAAAAAATAATGACACGAGTCATATCCCTGCTTAACTCCGAGCCCAGTCTAACAAGGGTTGTTTATAGAATAAAGAATTGCAGAGTCTTGATTAGGGCTTCAATACATTAGTTGGTTGCTTTGAGAATCAAGGTTGGTTCAATGTTTCTGTTCTTATAATCATAAAATAAATTTATATTATGGCGTGAATCTTATACTGAAATTACGCTGATGAAGTGGCTGGTGTTTGATTTCAATTATTTCAAGGGTTTATTTTATCAAAAAATCACTTCAATTCAATATTTTAAATTATTAAATAAGATTTCAACACATGATTTATATTATTTTCTAATATATTTTTTCAAGTGAAAGCTCTTTGAGTTTGAAACTTGCACAGACCCATATTACCTAACTAATTTCTATTAATTATAAATAAAAATAATAATTAATATGGGAGTAAATCAGCCCAACAGATATTTCATCTTCCACCAAATTAGCAACAATTGATGATGTTGATAATATATTGGGAATCTTGACTTCACAAGTCTACGGAGAAAAAGAAGTGCAAGTGGATGATGAAGCTATCGGCAAATCACTTCATTCCATGAAAAAGGTTTTGAGGAAGAAATATTTTTATTCCACAAGATCAAATCAATTGTTCAGCACACCTGACTTTCCATGTCTATATATGAAGAAAAAGCAAAGTAGTTTGCGCAACATGTTGGAGGAATTGACTAGTGACAGTGATTGTGGAGCCTTGGATCAAATCAGTTGTTCATCGACGAGTCGTGAGGGAAGGACTGCGGTGCAAAAAAAAAAAAAAAAAACAATTTCTTCGCATAAGAAGCTAAGTAAGCGAAGTAAGCGCTAAGGCCAACCACATTAAAAATAAACTAAAAGGAAAGGGGCAAAAACAGTGTTTTTTATACTGTAGTTCTCTAGACTGAGATTGCAGTAATAAAATCATGACTATGCCGTGGTGTATAAAAAACTCTATTAACTAAGCCACGGGTGACGAACATCTTCTGTATATATTATGGACGATGAGCACCCCTCACATGTTTTAATCAATGCATTTTCTTTCCTTCTCTACACACACACACACACACACACACACACACACAGAAACTGTCTTACATGCATGTAGATATCTTATTGGTTGGGTTTTTTGTGGAGGTGCATATGCGAAGTGAAGATCGCCAAAAAGGATGCAACAGTTCATTGACAACTGCGCTTAACACTTTATGGTATGTTTATTTAATTATTTTTTTGTAAGTTATTATTTTTTTAAATTTAATTGGTTGATTTTAGTTTTTATTTCCAGGAGATATATAACAGCCGATTAAGGGAAAGATACGAGGATGATCCTTTGACTCACCCGAATTTCGATCTGGATTTATAGATGGAGACAAGATCATCTAGTGGACCCAATAAAAATCAGGTGTATGGAGTCTCTAACACTACGACCAAGAACTTGCAAACGGCCCATAGTGTCTTCATCGTTGGGAGCTCACAATTGGTATCGAGCACCCAATCTCAGGAGCTCACAGCCTTGCAAGAACATACGGTCAATCTCATCAAAAAATATATACGACTCTCAGCGGATTATGAAGAACTCCGCCGCATGATCATGGACATGAGATCACAGATGGGTGTACGTGTGCACTCTTTTTTTGGCCGTTTGGTCCTGGGAACGACCAACCTCCTCCTCTTCTTCCTCCTCCTCCAACGTCATCATTGTTCTAGTTTAATTTTATTTGAACATATAAATTTGTAATGAATATTTGAATTTATATTATTCAAATTTATTTTTACATACTTGAATACAATTTTATTTTTTTAATTATTTTCTTTTTTTGTTCAAAAGATTTTTTAAAAAATATATTTTTTAATTATTATAGATGAATATACCGACGGACACAATCCGTCGGTATATTCCAAAGAGTTTGGAACAATTTACTTCATATGCCACTATTACCGACGAAATAATTATGTAGGTGTTTTGCATAAGGTTGGAATAAAATTACAATAAATGCCACTACCATTCACCAACGAAATTATTTCGTCAGTATATTAAAATGGGTAATTTTTTTGTGTGCATTTTCCATCTGTAAAACCATCAGGGTTTTTTTTTTACCGACAGAAATAAAATTACAGATGAAAGGTTTACCGACAGACAGTTTTCATCCATGAATCTATCAGTAAAATTCTTGTCAATGGAATGGTAGTGTAAATACCAACAAAAAATTCTGCCAATAAAACTGTTAAATGTGGTTGTGTTTGTGTATACTCAATTAGCTGTTGTAATCCTCGATATTTGATAGTGAAGTTCTGGAAAGTAACCATGTCATAATTTTATATCCTTTTTATTTTATCTTAATGTTTGATTTGAGTGGGTTTTGAACTACACAAATTAAGAATTCCCTTTTCAGTTAAAATATCTTTTATTTTCTATTATTCTTCCAATGTTTTTTTTCAAACATTGTTGCCACTCTAATTAATTAAGAATTTCAAATTGAATTAGCTTGAAATGTCACTGCTCTACTTTCTTGCTAAATTTTCTAATTAACTAACATTATAAACTGAAATGTTGATCAATACACTTTGATTGGAAATAAATTGAATTATTTTATGTGTCGCTGCCTAATAATATAAACAACATTGCATGTGAAGTATCAACAGCATTAGTTGAAATGACGAAACGTTGATGATGGCTTTTTTTTCTATGGTAAATAAAAAAGGCACACCGCAAGCCAAGCATCGGCATGCACAACATTTTCTGCTTTAACTCAATTTAACTAATAAAAAAAAATGAAAACAAGTCATTTTCTTCTTTTTTTACAGATAAAATTCATCTAAGAACACCAAAACAGAACAGTGGAAGAAACCCTCAATGTTCAACCTCTAAAATCATTTTTTTATTAACTCAATTCATCTTCTTTTATAGATAAAATTAATTTTATATATATATGTATATATATATATATATATATATATTTTGTGACTTTGAGTGAAATTTGTGCATAACTTATACTATCATATATACACATCTAAACACGGCTAAATAATAATTGGTGTACAACAGTTTAATTTTAAATATTTTTAAATGCGGCCAGATTGTGACTTTTCAAAGTCTCTCCAACAATGCACCCATCATTCACAGCTCAGCAAAGAAAATTCAATTGAATGCACGAAGAGTACGTACCAAAGTGCAGTATAAGTAGGACTTCTTTTGTTGCCCCAATACACATAACAATCAACAATATTCTATCGTAGTGCTTCGTAGAATTATCTAAGACGATGATGAAAAAAATGCGGGCTTGGATGTTGCTAACATTATTGACCTCCGTTGGCCAATGGTATGGTCATTGTCACGGGTGTCTGGAGGAAGAGAGAATTGGTCTCTTAGAGATCAAAGCTTTGATCGATCCAAACAACGTTCAATGGCAATTGAGCGACTGGATGGTCAATCAAGAGGATATTGCTAATTGTTGTGGGTGGGATGGGATCGAGTGTGACAACACTACAAGACGAGTGATCCAACTCTCTCTTGGGGGTGCAAGGGATCAGAGTTTGGGCGATTGGGTTCTCAACGCATCTTTGTTTCTGCCTTTTAAAGAATTGCAAAGTCTTGATTTGAAGGCTAATGAATTAGTTGGGTGCTTTGAGAATCAAGGTTGGTTCAATGTTTATCTTCTTATAATCATAAAATAAATTTATATCATTGTGTAAATCGTATACTGATGAAGTGGCTGGTGTTTAATGTCAATTATCTTGCTTTGATGTTTCTCTTCCAGGCTTCGAAGTCCTATCATCAAAACTGACGAAACTGAATGTCCTTGACCTAAGCTTCAATCTATTTAATGATGACAGTATTTTATCATGTTTGACTGGGCTTTTATCTCTCAAGTCTTTGGATTTATCAGCCAATCGGTTGAAAGGATCAAGAGTCTTCAATGGTAACAATTTAATCATCTAGCTCATAACCTTTTCCTTTTCTCCTTTTTGCATGAGTTTTTCTATACCTTTATTTCCTTTCCATAGGTCTTTAAGAATCATCTTGCAGTGCATAGCGCACACTCATACGGATTTATGTTTTTTTTTTCCTTGAAATTAATAAAAGTTGGGATTGGTTCGTATAATAATTTGTATACTTGTATACGTTGTTTCATTTTCTAATCTTGTAACAGAAAAGAATGCGGACAAACCTCTAGATAAGAAGAAACATTTAGTTATTAATCAAACACGAGTGGATAAAAAGAATGAAGGCTGAGCCAGGCAAGGGGCTGAACTACAATGTGAATTAACCCTATGACAATTGATATCATAGCATCTTTAAAGAAACTGGAGCACCTTTACCTAATGGGGAATCTCTACAATGATAGCATTTTTTCATCTCTAACTGGGTTTTTATCTCTCAAATTTTTCGATATGTAAAAGAATATTTTGTATGATCTTTTTCTTGCTACAGGTTTTGAAGTCTTGTCATCAAGGTTGAAGAAACTGGAGAACCTGCACCTAAGCGGGAATCAATACAACGATAGCATTTTTTCTTCTTTAACTGGGTTTTCATCTCTCAAATCTTTAGATCTATCAGAGAATCAGTTGACAGGATCTACTGGTGCCAATAGTAAGTTGTAGATAATTCCTACCTAACTGATTTATATGACATTCTTTTATTCTTTTATTGGATTTCTTTGTCAAGTGGATAAGTATATGCAGAATTGATATTTTCAATATATCCCACAATCTTCATATGACAAAAACACAATCTCAAGGCATAAAACCATCTAGCTTGTTTCTTAATATTTTAAAGTGTACACAAACTATTTTCAATTAAATATGCATTCATGTATCATTATATCATGTATAATTGATAATTATATATCTTGTAGCTTTTCAATTCCAACCGATGTGGCTGAGGAAACTAGAGAACCTTGACCTGAGTTTCAATAAATTGAACGACAACGTCTTATCAATTCTAAGTGGGCTTTCATCCCTCAAGTCTTTGGATCTCTCATATAATAAGTTGATTGGATCAAGTATCAATGGTAATGCATGATTTTTACTGTCTATTTTGGATACCGTTAGGGCATCATGTCGACTTACATATTGCAACAATTATCTTGCAGGTTTGGAGATCCTATCATCACAGTTGAGGAAACTAGAGAACCTTGACCTAAGCTATAATAAGTTAAACGACAGCATTTTATCAAATCTATGTGGATTTCCTTCTCTTAAGTCTTTAAATCTATCAGGCAATATCTTGTTAAGATCAACGGCTATCAATGGTAAAGTTGTGAATATTTCCTGGTATCATCTAGCCAATTAAGCATAATTTACCCAAATTTATTTTTGGGATGGTACATGCCAACTTATTTAGCTCATTTTTTAGCAACCTTTTGAAATGCTTAAATCTTTGAAACAATTTGTTGTTTTTGTTTAAAAATCATTTCAATCAAAAAATTTAAAATGTACTCACTGGCAGTTCTCTATCATAGGTTTAAAAACAACCATCTAAACTCAATCAAGATAACTGCTACTTTTTCTTCAAAATACTTAATTTCACTACTTATTTGATTGTTTGGTTTCAATTCTACATATCACAGGCTTAAGGAAGCTGGAAGTCCTTGGTCTAGACAAACTCACCATCATCGGAAGTTTTTTACTTCAGTCATTGGGAACATTGCCATCCCTAAAGACCCTTTCTCTTCAGGAAACTAATTTAAGCAGGACATCAATAAGTCAAGGTTAAGCAAGAAACTAATTTAAAAATCTTAATTATTAATTTTGAAGCCGTCTATAAGTATAATAATGTAAAATGGATTGGTTGCTCTATATCACTACCCTTTTCATAATATTTTTTTGTTTCTTTTTCACAGGGACTTTCTTCAATTCGACCATACTTGAAGAATTGTATCTAGATCATACTGCTCTCCCAATAAACTTTCTACATAATATTGGACCATTGCCTGCTCTTAAGGTTTTATCTGTTGGTGAATGTGACCTCCATGGCACCCTACCTGCTCAAGGTAAATTAACAACTCCTCCTACCCACAATAATTAAATGATATTTTCATCACTAGGTTTAACATGATTAGAGATAAATTTTACAGGTTGTTGTGAATTGAAGAATCTGGAGCAGTTAGATCTATCTGGAAATAATCTAGAGGGTTCACTCCCAGATTGTTTAAAAAACTTGTCATCTTTAAAACTATTAGATGTCTCTGGAAACCAATTTACAGGAAATTTTACCTCAGGTCCTCTTACCAACATCATATCCCTTGAATTCCTCTCACTATCAAATAACCACTTTGAAGTTCCCATTTCAATGAAGCCTTTTATGAACCACTCAAGCCTCAAGTTCTTCTCCAGTGACAACAACAGACTAGTAACGGAACCTACTGCCTTTCATAATCTTATTCCAAAGTTCCAACTAGTCTATTTCAGCTTGTCAAATAGTTCAACATCAGAAGCACTCAATTTAGAAATTTCCAGCTTTCTCTATAACCAATACAACTTAAGATTCCTTGATCTCTCCCACATCAACTTCAGTGGAATGTTCCCATCGTGGTTGCTTAAGAACAATACAAGATTGGAGCAACTATTTCTAAGTGAGAACTCTTTTGTTGGTACTTTGCAATTGCAAGTTCACCCAAATCCGCATATAACCATATTAGATATATCAAACAACAATATGCGCGGTCAATTTCCAAAACATATTTGTTTGATGTTTCCAAATCTGGTTACTTTAAGGATGGCTAAAAATGGAATCACTGGTTGTATTCCTTCTTGTTTAGGAAATATTAGCTCTCTCAGAGATTTAGATTTATCCAGCAATCAATTGTCTACAGTAAAACTAGAACAGTTTACAACATTAACTTTTCTTGACCTGTCAAAAAATAATTTGGGTGGGCAATTACCTGTCTCAGTGGTCAATTCTACTACACTGAATTATCTCTGCCTAAGCGGTAATAAGTTTTGGGGTCAGATAACAGATTTTCCATCATTGTTAAAGAAAAAGTGGGCTGCATTGGGTTTGAGTAACAATCAATTTTCAGGCATGCTTCCTAGGTGGTTTGTTAATTCCATGCAACTCCGCACACTTGATTTGTCCAAAAACCATTTTAAGGGTCCAATTCCAATAGACTTTTGTAAGCTTGACGGTCTTAAATATTTGGACCTTTCTGAGAACAAGTTGTTTGGTTCTATACCATCTTGTTTCAATCCACCAAATATAACCCATGTGCATCTATCCAAAAATAGATTGAGCGGTCCATTAACATATGGATTTCATAACAGCACTTCTCTAGTTACATTGGATCTCCGAGATAACAACTTCACCAGCACCATTCCAAATTGGTTTGGCAATCTTTCGACATTGAATGTTCTTCTTCTGAGGGCTAATCACTTTGACGGTGAGTTCCCTGTTCAATTATGCTTTTTAGAACAATTAAGCATTTTGGATGTTTCACAAAATCAGCTCTCTGGTCCATTACCTTCCTGTTTGGGCAATCTTACTTTCAAGGAAAGTTCTAAGAAAGCCTTAGTGTATCTCGGAATTGTTTTTTCATCAAGATCCATAAGAAAAGCTTATTATGAAACAATGGGTCCACCACTAGTGGAGAGTATCTTCAACTTGGATAGCAGTTATTTACCCATCACTATAGAAGAGGTGATAGAATTTGCAACTAAAAGCATGTATTATAGTTACAAGGGAAAAATTCTTAGTTTCATGTCTGGCATTGATCTATCCAATAACAATTTCTTCGGAGCAATACCACCTAAACTGGGAAACTTAAGTGAGGTACATTCATTAAACTTGTCACACAACTATCTCACTGGATCTGTCCCTGCAACATTCTCAAACTTAAAGCAGATAGAGAGCTTGGATCTTTCTTACAACAACTTGAATGGTGTCATCCCTCCACAACTCACTGTACTCAACACTCTAGAAGTTTTCAGTGTGGCACACAATAACTTGTCAGGTGAAACTCCAGAGAGGAAATATCAGTTTGGGACCTTTGATGAAAGCAGTTATGAAGGTAATCCTTTCTTGTGTAGACCTCCATTGCGAAACAATTGTAGTGAAGAAGAATCACCATTGCAGCCAATGCTTAATGATGAACAAGAAGATGATGGTTTCATAGACATGGATTTTTTCTACATCAGTTTCGTTGTATGTTACATAATTGTGGTGATGACAATTTCAGCAGTTCTCTACATCAATCCATATTGGCGACACAGGTGGTTTTACTTCATCGAAGACTGCATAGATACTTGCTACTATTTTGTGTTGTCTAGTTTTTGTAAGTTCTCTAACTTCAGAAGGTGATTGGGTCTATTATACTTAGTGAATTTGTACTGAATGTTGTTGAGGAGTGAGTTGTTCTCTTACTTATGTCTAGCTATTGGAAAGATTTGTAGTGTATGGTCACTCAGCTCAGCCTTATGGTTAAGTTGATTTACTTATGGACTTCTAAGTTTTGTTTTGCTATACTTTTTGTAGTTTATTGTTTTGCACCTTGATTTGGTATGTGGAATCTAGCTCTGTGGAATATAATTTGTGCCAAGTTCTATAACTTCTATAAATTGTTAAGTCCTGCTCTAAAAATAGATTGCTATGGGTTAAGGAATCTTCTCTTATGTAACTCAATGTCATCCTAAATGATGTTCATAGTTGTGGTTCTTTGCTCTATCGAATCTTGAATAACTCGGCTTCTAGATAGAAATTGCCCTACCATATCCTCTATTTGTTGTTACTGAAGGAAAGAGATTTTTTCTTGTTCCTCTACTTGTTGCATTATTTTGAAACTCTTCTGTGATTAGAGGGGTAAACTACGGAGAGGACTACAGTCTTAGGAATATCATAGTTGAGAATAATTAGGGTTTGACCTATTGGTTAGCCAACCCTTTCTATATATGTGTAGGGCAATGTACAATAGGAATGGTGGGGGTTACCACACAAGAGTATGACTATAATATTTCATATATACAATATTTTCTATATAGGTACATTTTATAATATGCCCCCTTAAGCTGAGGGTGGAAGAGCAACCCGAAGCTTGAAATGAAAAGCAGTAAACGAGGCAGTAGGAAGTGGCTTAGTAAAGACATCTGCTAGTTGATCCTGAGAGGAAATAAAATGAATCTGAATCTCGTTCTTCGCTACTCTATCTCGAACAAAATGATAATTAACCTTAATATATTTTGTGCGAGTATGGAAAACATGATTCGCAAACAAATAAGTGGCACCAAAATTACCACACCAAATGGTAGGAGCAAAAACAGATGGAATTTGAAGATCTATCAATAAATACTAAAGCTAGATAATCTCAGCAGTACCATCGACTAACTCATCTCTAGTAGAAGAACGGGCAACTGTATGTTGCTTACTTGATTTCCACAAAATCGGCGTCTAATCAAAGAACACAAGATAACCACCTGTAGATTTTCTATCATCAACACTATCTGCCCAATCTGTATATGTAAAACCATGTAAGGCAAAGGAAAAACTACCAGTAATATGGAGGTCATGTGTTACTATACCCTAAGATAACGCAGAATGCATTTAACGGTAGCCCAATGAGAATCTGTAAGAGCATGCATAAATTGATAGACTCTATTAATAGCGAAGCAAATATCCAGTCTCATAAAAGTGAGATATTGAAGAGCACCCATAATTTGACGAAAGCGTGTAGCATCAGAAAACAAAGGATCTGGTAGTATGGTAGCTTTGGATGTAGAGATAGGAGTATCAACAGGTTTGTAAGATAACATACCAGCTCAAGTGAGGATGTCAAGTGTATATTTATATTTGTCCGCGGCGAAGACCCATACCAGTAAACTGAACCTCAATACCTAAAAAATAGTAAACAGGACCCAGGTCGCAAAGCTTAAATTCTAAGCTTTGTAGCTGGATTAGGCGTTGAAGTAGGAGGGAGTTACTACCCGTAAGCAGAATATCATCAACATAGACCAAGAGATAACAGATATTAGTACTAGCAGAGAAGATACATAATGAGGTATCCTTTTCAACTTTGCCAACAAAGAAATCATTTCTGTTCTTTCTGTACCTGTGATTCAATGACAAGAAATGATGGTGACAGTCAAAAAAAGAAGATTTACCCTTGTTTGTTAGCATGAATGCCTTGTTGTTCTCTATACAGTATGGACATGCTAGTTTTCCATGCGTGCTCCAACCAGAAACCATTCCGGTAGGGAAATCATTGATAGTCCACATCAAAGCCGCTCTCATAACAAAATTTTGTTTCCTCGAGATATCATAAGTCAAAGCTCTAGAGGACCACAACTGCGTCAATTCATCAATCAATGGTCGAAGACAAACATCTATATTCTGCCCCGGACTGCTCAGACCTGGTATGACCATAGATAAAAATATGAACTCTGGCCTTATACACATCCCCGGTGGCAAGTTATAAACCGTCAATATGACCAGCCAACAAGAATAAGGAGCAGCAAATGACCCGAATAAGTTGAATCTGTTTGTACACAACCCAAGACGCACATTTCTCGATTCAGCTGAAAAGTGAGGATGCACACTATTAAAGTGTTTCCATGCTTCGCCGTCAAAAGGATGCACCATCACTCCATCAACCGCATGATGTGATTGGTGCCATATCATGTGCTCAGCAGTCCTTGATGACATGAATAACCTTTGCAATCTAGGTGTGATTGGGAAGTATCTAAGTTTTTTATATGCCATGAGAGTCTTTCCTCTGCCAGTTTTGGGTTTGTAATGGGAATGCCCACATGTCATGCACTCGGTCAGCTCAACATTTTCAAGGTAGTATAACATGTAGAAGTCAGGGCACATGTCAATTTCTGGTATCCTAAACTAAGGGGTTTCATCATGGACTTGGCAGCATAAAAGTTCTCTTTCAGCCTGTTCCCTTCAGGTAAAATACTTCTCACCCATTCGATAATCTTGTCATAACCATCCTCACTTAACCTATGATCTGACATGATGGTGAACACCTGTGCTATGACCGATAATTTACTGTGGTTCGTGCAGCCATCCCATAATGGTTCGTCAGAATCTTTCAATAGATCAAAAAACCCTGCTGTATCTGCATTAGATTCTTCTTCTACGATTGGACATTCACTGAAATTACCTTCACTCATTCTCATTGCATCCATAACCATATTCCTGTAAGGATTACTGTTGTCATTTCCAACTTCATGCATGTTGCTAGCACTAGAAGTTGACCCAACCACCCTTTCTATCATGCTCTCATTAGGAACAAATAGTTCTCTGTGTGCATACCAACTTATGTAATCCTCCATGAACCCTTTGGTTAGAAGATGCATCGTTACAACATCTTGATGCAGAAACTTTTAATTTTACACTTCCTGCATGGACACCTAATACCGCCATCAGTAAAATTCCTCAAGATAAATGTTGCGAAATTAATAAAACCCTGAACCCCGTTATAATAATCCATCATTCGCAATCCTTAGGGTGAGTCCCGATACATCCATGAACGATCATCCATGACTTCTATCAAACCTCTATAAAATTATGACGACAACATGTATTAATTAACTATGTTATGTAAATAAACATAACAAAAATATTGGTTTGCCCCAACATTATCCAACAAACTAAAAAAACACTTATGTTAAATATTCATTATCAATTATCAACTATCACCATCCATACAAATTTATACATATATAAATTTACGGAAATCACAACTTCGCAATAGAATTGATAAAAATTAAAACGGACCCGTTAAACAAGCTATTATTTATTTCATCACAACACATCTAATTCGGTGTAATTCAAACAAAGTTTCAACAATTTATAAACAAATATAATTTGACAAAATCTAAAACAAACTATAACAACTATAAAATTATACATCCATACTACAAGTTTCTTTGACAAATAACAATCAAACAAGTACATACGTTAACAAAAAAAACATATACTAAAAAAAAACAATAAAATTCACATTTAAATGTTAAAACTAAAAAAGATAGATTTACTTATAAAAAATGATACAATCCACAAGAACGGATGTTGTGACCACGTACAAAAGTATAAGAAACTTGAGTGCTTGTGTTGAGAAGAGGGGAGAGTTGGGATGGGTGGTTGGCTGCAGTTTGGGAGGGGAGAGGTGGGACGAGGAAGGAGAAATAGAGCAAACGAGTGTCGGCGGAGTGGGTATATATTCACTTTTGCCGATAGAATCATCAACGGATACATTCCGTCGGTATACCCATCGGTGACAGTGTCACGTCATTGTATGGAGATCCCAGTTTGAATCCCTCGTCATTCTGTTGGTAAAATCGTCTGAAAAAATCCATGTCATCATGCCATTGCAACTTTCTAAAAAAAACTATATAATCTGTCAGCAATACCGTCGATATATACCGACGGACGTACTCCTTCGGTATATACCAACCGTATCGTCGATAGGTATTGTCTGTCGGTATATACCGACAGAATTGGAGACATAATTATTTCTGTCGTTAAAAATTACGGACGAAAAGATTCCGTCGGTTTTCACCAATTTTCAGGTAGTGATTTTTGTTTTTTTGGTTCTATCCTTTATTTATATTCTTGCTATGCCCTGATGGATTGAACCTTGTGTCGTATGTGAAATGTTGTTAAAAAGGAAAGATTTTGTTTGTGTTCGTAAGAAAATGTGTTTTAAGATCTTGCTTGCTTGCATGCAGTGTTTGATTTTGATTGTTTAATTGGTGTGAGATTTAGGAAAGATGGGCCATTATGAAACCAACCACCTCTCAAGTCTCGACCCATGGCCCAAAGCATTTGAAGTCCTTATGTTCAAATGCTTTTCAAACTAGGTCTCTTGATTGTTATAAGTTAAAACTCTAAGTAATAAGAATATTATAAATATAGAAAGATTTTTAAAATATTTAATTTTGTTTTGCTTTATTTTTATTTTTCAAAAGTTATTATAAATCTTTATATAGAAAATAAACTAGAAAGAGGACTTGATTTTATACCTGCTCCACGTATAATATATATTTATTTTCAGTATACTACTCATCTATTATTTCTCATTTTGCAAAATCCTAGCCATTAACTTGAAATGTTATATAAGTCAAGATTTAACCAGTGTTATGTATTAGGGTATGCTTGATACGTGGGTAAAGGAGTTTTCCACCTCTTTTACTTGTGTTTATAACAATTTCAAGGGTACGAAAAAATTAATCTAAAGAAGTTTAAGATTTAATCTCAAAAGCGGAGTTAAATGGTAACTTTATGGAGGGTGGAAGGGGTACAAAAAATGATAATGATAAGATTTCAGAAGTAGAAAATAATTATGTCAATTATAAGACGACATTAATTGTAATGGGTTTCTTTCAAAAGCAAAATTATGATTTTCGCGTTAGAAAAATAGTATAAGAAAATAATTTTGGTAGGAGTAACTCTGTATCAAATCTTAGGAGTGGATTATAGTGATAAAAAAATGTTGTATTATCCTGAATTAAGAAGACTCTATTCAGTATCACTGTGAGAAGGAGAAAGCCAATGTAGAAGAACTGAAGCTAAGGAGCAAGAAGTCTAGAGATGCTGCGATTGTACAAATCATAAAGATGTTCTCATGGTTTATAGAGGCAATGAGGTTTTTGAGAAATTCATGAATTTTAGATTCTGCACTCTCTTTTCATATTTGTTTAAAGAAATAATGGTTTAATATTTATTAAAAAAAGTGATGGAAATTTTATCACACAACAATATCGCTCGATCTATATCGGCAATGCTCTCAAATTTGAAGCAGATAGAGAGTTTGGATCTTTCTTACGACAACTTGAATGATGTCATCTCTCGGCAATTCACTAGCAGTTTTTAGTGTGGCGCATAATAACTTATCAGGTAAGACTCGAGAAAAAAATATAAGTTTAAGACCTTTAATGAAAACAGTTACTAAGGAAAATTTTTTTTTGTGTGGATCTCCATTGCAAAATAATTGTAATGAAGAAGAATCACCATGGCAGCAAAAGGATAATGATGAATAAGAAGATGATGGTTTAATAGACATTGAGTTTTTCTACATCAGTTTTGGTATATGTTATATAGTTGTGGTGATGACGCTTCTAGCAATTCTTTACATCAATTCATATTGGCGACGCAGGTGGTTTTACTTCATTGAAAACTGCATAGATTCTTGCAATTATTTTGTGGTGGCTAGTTTTCGTAAGTTCTCCAACTTCAGAAGGTGAATTTGTTACTGGGGAGATGATTGTTCCTAGTTTGTGATGATTGTTTGTCCTGTATGTCTATCTAGTGCATGTTTTATAGTGTATTGTCTCTAAGCTCAGCCTTTTTATTTGATTAGTTATTTGGGCTAAAAATGTAAGCTGGACTTCTCATTCCGGATCCATTAGGAAGGGAACTGATTTGCATGATTACTCTTTCAACTCTCGTGACTTGTCTAAAAATAAAATGAAAAGTGACCTGCGTCTGCATTCAATTCTCATTCTCGCAACTTCGTTAATTTGTAATTGATTTTTTTTTTTCGAGGAGAGAGGACTTGATTAAGTTGTATAAAGGGAATGATAATACTGTAAATTGCCAAAATCACTACTAAGTACAAACAAAATATTCTATGCATGTGTGACAACACTTAATATCTGCATTTGTATCAAGGGCGACCCCACCTCAGCTATTCAATCAAAGCACTGAAATTGGAGCAAGAAGATCCACCTTCAACAGCATTCCTGGTCGTTTCTTCTAAGCTTCTTTGTTCTGCTCCTCATTTCCTCTGCTTCTCTACAGCTTCACTTTTAACATTATCTCCATGCACTGTAAGCCATTCCTTAACTCCAACACCAACTCCAGTTTTTAAAACATCGGTCACCAACTTTTCATTATGGAATTGCTCAGCAAAACATCAGTCACCATCCTCAATGAGTCACAAATGCACCTATTGCTTCATGATCAAGAATCAAAACTTGGAGTGCCCATCCTCTAATAATTAGGCCTTTGCCTTCCATTCTTCCCTCAAATCCTTGAGGTAAACAATCTTCCTTGTCTTCTTGACCCTTTTTGCTTCTTCTAACTACCCAGATAAATTGATGCCCAGAAGCTTTGAGACATGCTGCAATCTCCTTAAGCTGAGAGGCAGTGAAGTTTGCCATGCTTCCAAAGCAAATATAAACAACTGAATTTGGTTTCTTTGAGTCGAGTCACTTCAACTGAATTTGCCATGTTGAGCAATTGAGGCTTCTTTTCCTCTTCCTGCTTTATCTTTATTATCTCTATTGCATAGTGAAACCTGGCCCACGTTAATCCACACCCGCTTTAATTGACCTAACAATACAGGTTCCTCTTTTACAGATTCACGGATCACTTTATGCAAAGCAGAGGCATGATTTTCTGGAAAAAGAGTGTCTTGGGAACTTACAGTAGATTTCGTTGGAACTCTTCTCTCAGGACGTAGCATAGCTTCTTGAATCTCTGTTTCTAATCGGAACAGGGTAGCAACGAGAAGCTTGGAGAGGTCGCAGGATGTCTTTCTTTTGTTCATGAGGCTGCCTGTAGAAACGCTGAAGATTTGCCAGCAACTTGTAGGAATCAAATCAAAGCCCCTTTTAAAAATTTAAGGACCAAAAGGAAGAAAATATAAAAAATCTCCCTCCGTTTCCTCAACATGTCAGGTCACATTTTTGGTTGCAAATCTTGTATCCCTTGCGATCCCTCTTCTTTTTTAATTCCTGTGTGCTATTGTTTTAGATCTGAGGTGTAAACTGACTCCAACAGAGGATACACTATGTAGTATGATGAAAATACATGATATTTCTTCTTACATACCAAAAAAATATTTATTTTCAGTACACTAACCTACTATTTCTTTAGTTTTCTTCTCTGGCATAATCACCAAGCCTGTATTCATGTACAATTAATCTAGAGCAATATGGAATTACATTGCAGGACTTTGGTTTCTTAGATCAATTTTCTTCAGAGTTCACAGCTATGACAATAAGCTACCAAAGACAAACATGTTCTTGAAAAATTTGGTAAACAAACTTAAATCATCTGTAACATTTACAGACTCTGATGACTGATCGGTGAAACTTCATTTTTTTAATCTGTTTGTTGAGCAAGTCCAAGCAAGCACATAACTTACTGGTAAAAAATATTAATCTAAAATTTACACTTACTGATAACATGCATGTAGATATCTTATTGGTTGGGTTTTACAATTTACACTTTCTAATTTATAAAACCAGGAGTAAATCACATGTATCAGAGGTTTAGGTAGCTTCCTGCCCATGTGAAAACACAAGAATGACGGGTTAAATTTGACCACGTGTTATCCTATTGCAATATTACATGTGTTGTTGGACACATGCCAAGCACATTATCACATGAACAATGAATCAGCAGAAGGAATTTTTAGTAAGATATTAGTCTTAAGATTTAAAATTAAAAAAAAAATCATCATTTTTTAAATACCATATCAGCCCCCTAACTTATAAAAATGACAAATGATAACACTGGCTATCGCATGCTATAGCTGGCTATATGTGAGGCCTTAATTTGCCTAGGGCCATATGGTCCACATAATAATTTTCTTAAATGAAAAAAATGTTATCTTTCATGCGCAATGAATCAGCAGAAGGAATTGTTAATTAAGCTTGGAACCCTGTAACGAACATGGAGACAGAAACTGCATCAAGGGTTTTTGTTTTTCCTTCAAATTTTTGGCGAAAGAAAAGAGATCAGGATTGGTGATTCTGGAGCAAGAAGCCATGGCCATGATCGCAGTGCAGGTGGTGCTCGAGAAACTGGCTTCCTTTGTAGCAGAAGAAACACGGTTCTTGGGAGGAGTTAGAGGGGGAATCGTTGAACTGCTGGATGATTTGTATAGCATGAAATCTTTCCTTCAGGATGCGGAAGAAAGGAGTGAGAGTGATCAAGGACTGAGAGCCTGGGTCAAACAAGTGAGAGATGTGGCTTATGATGCCGAGGACATTCTTGAAGAGTTCATGCTCCGGTTTGCTCCATCTCACGGGAGTGGTTTTATCCATTATCTTCACAATTCATATCGTTCCATCCGTAAATTAAGTGCACGGCACCGGCTGGCAGTCCAGCTACAAAGCATTAAAGCAAGGGTGAAAGCCATTTCAGAGAGAAGAAATGCATTTTCTTTGAATAGGATAGATATGCCATCAACCTCCAGTGCTACCGTAGAGAAATGGCATGATCCCCGGTTAGCTGCTCTTTACTTAGATGAAGCTGATGTCGTGGGAATTGAGAACCCAAAACATCTACTGGTTTCGTGGCTTGAGGAAGGCGAAGAAAAGCTCTCCAGTATCTCTGTGGTTGGAATGGGTGGGTTGGGAAAAACAACCCTCGTAAAGAAAGTCTATGACAGCCACCCCATCAGAAGAAGCTTTGATACCCATTCTTGGGTTACAGTTTCCAAATCGTTTGCATCCACGGAGCTTCTACGAGTTGCTCTGCAGGGGTTTCTGGTGACAGCAAACGAACCTGTTCCGGATAATTTGCAATCAATGACTGACTTCCAATTAATTGATGCTCTAAGAAATTATCTATGGAGAAGGAGGTATGTCATTGTTTTGGATGATGTATGGAATGTAAACGCTTGGGAAACAATAAAGTATGCATTTCCTGATTGTAACTGTGGTAGTAGAATTATCTTCACTACACGTTTAAGTAACTTGGCTGAATCTATAGAGAACACTAGTCATGTTTATGAACTCCAAGCTTTAGCAGAAAATGAAGCTTGGACCCTCTTTTGTATGAAAGCCTTCAGAGGGGAACATAAGGCTGTATGCCCTCCAGAACTGGAAGAGATGTCTCGAAATATCTTAAAGAAGTGTGAGGGACTGCCACTTGCAATTGTAGCAATAGGAGGCCTACTGTCGAAGAAGAAAAACGGAGGTTTGGAATGGAAGAAAGTCCATGACTGCCTAGCTACAGAATTGAAAAGTAACGACGACCTTGGGAGTCTACGTAGAATACTTTAACTAAGTTACGATAATCTTCCTTACTACCTCAAACAGTGTTATTTGTATTTAAGTGTTTTTCCAGACGATTATTTGATAAAAAGAATGAAGTTGATCCGGCTATGGATAGTTGAAAGGTTTGTGGAAGAGAAGCAAGGCTTTACAATGGAGGAAGTGGCTTTACAATGGAGGAAGTAGCAGAGGAACACCTAGTTCTAGCATTTTCCCAATCCTCCAAACTAGGTGGCCCTATGTTTTTTTTTATTTCCCTTTGAATCAACCTCCAAAAAGTAACTCACATACCTAGATTCACTTTGACCTAACCTTACAAACACCTTTTCAAACTTTTCAGCAGCTTCTAACATAAGATAAGTTGAATTACATCGAGTTGCAACATCCAAACACAATGATTTCTTACACTCGATATGCAATTTTTCTGCACATTTCTTAAATGCAAGTAGCCTAGAGGGTGAAGATCTCACAAACCAAATTACATTTTGAATCTTAACAACCGAAACATTCATCTCTTTCAAACCATCACATACAATGAGGTTTACAATGTGTGCACAACATCTAACATGCAAATGTTCATTTGACAATATATTAGTTGACCAATCTTTCATCACATTCTTTAAATATGAAATAGTAACACTATTAGAGCTTGCATTGTCTACTGTAATAGTTAAAAGTTTATCAATCCCCCAATCTAACAAACAATTCTCAATAACTTGACCAATTGTCTCACCCACATGATTGGAAACTTGACAAAAATTCAGAATTCTTTTATGCAAATTCCATTCATTATCAATCCAATGGGCCGTTAAGGACATATAGTTAATGTTTTGGATTGATGTTCATGTATCTGTTGTTAAACATAATCGTTGACCCTTAAGAGCTCTCTTTAATCTTTCCTTCTCTTCAACATAAAGTTTCAAACAATCTCTCATAACAGTGAAACGAGAAGGAATGTCAAATCTAGGCTGCAAGGTCCTAGAAAATAATATAAATCCCTTACCCTCCACAAAATTAAAAGGCAACTCATCAATTATAACCATTTTCACTAGTGCCTTTCTGCATTCATCATAATCATAACCTATTGTCTTAAGAGTTCCCACACTTCGATCTCCTAATTCACCCCCTACTTTATTAGGTTCTAATACCAAATTTTTTTGCTTCTTATCAACCACAAAATGAAACTTTTTGCATACTTTCAAATGACTTCACATATTACTTGTCCCATTAATAATAGTATGACATGCATAATCCTTTCCACAATAATTACATTCAGCTCTAGGGGTTGTAGGATCACCATCAAGTTTTGTAAAATGATCCCAAATTTATGACTTTTTTTTATCATCAACATTTCTTTTTCTAGATGCAAGGACTTGAAGTTGTTTACCTTTATTTTCCGTGGTGGATACTGCAGTAGTTGATGTTAGGTTAGTGTTTGAAGCTGGGCCATTGGTTGATGTTAGGATAGTGTCAGTGGATGAAGCATTTTGATTTTGAAGATTTTCCATATGTAATTACCAAATGCAAATATGTTCATTATCACTTGCACAATTCTTTTCAGCACTTAATAAACATAAAGATTAAAATCATGTTTAAAAATTAAAATGAAACAAATATTACAGAAGTAACATGTTAAAATAAGCTTAGAAAATGTGTCAAAACAAGCTTAGAAAATCTATCAATGAGGAAAAATAATTACAGAAGTAACAGAATAATGAATACAAGAATAACATGATTTTAATGAATACAAAATGCCAATCAAGATCATCTAAAACAGAATAATGAATACATTTTACAGAATGACAAAACAAAACCGAATAAAAAAACCCATCAAAACAAAACTAGTTTGCAGAATCAAGTCAATCAACACAGGCTTATAAACATAATTTCAATCAAACTACTTGGTGTGACCTTATAAATCAACCAACACAGCAACAAAATCAACAATTCATCTGTTTTTAATAATCAACCAACAAAGCAACAAAATTAACACAACAACAGGCTACAACAACAGAATCAACACAACAACAACAACAGAAGCAACACAAGTTTACAGTAGCAGATATTGAAATTACATTTACAAAACAACAAAATAAACTGCAAAATTACATGTAAGATTATGAAATTACATGTACAAGACAACTCTAATCCTAAACTGCAAACAATTGTAAGAAGTAAGAACGACAATTTTGATTAAAAATAATCATAATCCTAAACTGCTAAATCTCTTCTATTCAAACAAAGGAAAAAAAATTCGCTTTAATCACCCAAATAGCTCTAAATTCTAATTTAAACCTAAACCAAAATTCATCACCCAACAAAATTGATTAAAAATAACAATAAGCTTAACTGTATGAATTAATTAGAAAGGAGAAAAAAAAATAAAACTCACTGGTTTTGAGAGGCTGAGGAAATCAGGAAACGTCGGTCTGATGGAAACACCGAGTCACCGACAGTGTTGATCCAGTGGAGACTGAGGAAGAACGTATAAACAATAAGCTTAACTGTATTAAAAATAACAATAACCTTAACCAAATTAATTAATTAATTAATTAGAAATGAGAAAAAAAATTTAAAACTCACTGGTTTTGAGAGGTTGAGGAAACGTCGGTATGATGGAAACACAGACTATTTTGGTCCAGTTGAGACCGAGGAAATGTCGATGGTCGATCTGTGTTTATGTTTTCTTAGTCTAAGGAGAGTGGAGAGGGAGAGGCGAAGAGGCGAGAGGAGACGGGTTGCGGGTGCTCTGGTACGGCGACGGCCTTAGCGGAGGCCGGAGAGGGCGGGGGGCGAGGGGGACGGCGGGTGGCTCTGAGTAGTGAGAGGAGAGATTGTTTGAAAATTGAAATTGAAAGGTTTAGGGTTAGCGGAGAGTAAACTGGCGAGAAGAGAGGGGCGCGGCGCAACTTTTTCTATTTATACTAGCCTAGCCTAGGGACCATTTTTTGAACCGATCCGGTTAAACCGGTTTTTGCACTTCAAAACCGAACCGAACCGGGGTTTTTTCTACATAATCTAATCGGTTTAATTGGTTTTATTTTTCAGTTTGGTTTTTTCGAATAATTTATTGTCGGTTTTATCGGTTTACTCGGTTTCTTGATTTTTTTGAACACCCCTATAGATTGATGCAGTGGATAATTGGGAATCTTGACTTCACAGGTCTACGAAGAAGAAAAACAAGTGCTAGTGGATGATGAGATTAACAGTGTGGTTGTGTTTTTTTTAAATAATTTTTCGTGTTAAAATATATATTAATGATATTTTTTTATTTTTTAAAAAAATTTTTTGATATTAGTACATTAAAATGGTTTGAACTAAAAATATATTAATTTGAAGTTAATAAAAAAATTAAAAAATTTTAATGTTTTTAAAAATACTTTTAAAATATAAAAACAAGAATTAAAAACTTTTAGAAAATCAAATGTTCGAACAAATGACTTCCCAAGTCTACGAAGAAAAAAACAAAGTAGCTTACACAACAAGTTGGAGGAACACCCCGTTCCACAAGCTTGAAGAAAAACATTAACAGACTAACGAAAATAATTGTGGGGCCAAGATCAAATCAATTGCTCAAACAGTAATCACAATTTATTTTAATTTTGTTAAATTTTTATGTTAAAGAGTTTATGTTGAAAAATAATTTTTAATATTAAAAGTAAGCGGGGTTTGTTTTTTATTTGACTTTAAATATATCAATTAATCATATTTTAGATAATGTTTTCATCAAATAATTCAATATTACAGGATTAAGTTTAGTTAATCAAGTAATTTAACATATAGATAAATTTAACATAAAACTTTTTATTTTTTATTTTCGCAAGCCATTGATATTGTCTTTTATTTTCAATTTTATTGGCCCACACGGTGTCTTTGTCGGTCATCTCTGCCCTTAACTTTCTTCATTCAAACACATCAATAATATTTTAATGAATGCATATTTTTCTTCTTTCGTAGTTATATAAATATATTTATAAAAAAGAAAATGAATTTGTTTTGAATGGACTAATATCATTCAGATTAAGAATATTCAAACAATAATTAATATGGAAGTAAATCAGCCTAACAGATAGTTCATTGGGAATCTTGACTTCACAAGTCTACGAAGAAAAAGAAGTGCAAGTGGATGATGAAGCTACCGGGAAATCACTTCATTCCATGAAAAAAGTTGAGGAAGAATTTTTGTATTCCACAAGATCAAATCAATTGTTCAGAACACATGACTTTCCATGTCTATATATGAAGAAAAACCAAAGTAGTTTACGCAACAAGTTGGAGGAATTAACTGTCACTGACAGTGATTGTGGAGCCTTAGATCAACTGGTCTCAATGGTAAAGTTGTAAATCATTCCTACCTTAAGATAACATTCCCTAGTAAGGTTTAATAATTACATGTGTATTAACCCTTAAGTAATTGTTTGGATGAAGTCTTAAAAAGGCTTTATATAATTAATTCTTTATCGAGTGAAATAATTTGAAACTTACATATACACGCTATTAACTTTTGTTCAATTTCTTAATTTATTTTTAAAATAAATGAATGTGAATATTTAATTAATAAAATTTTAATATCATATTAAAAATTATTTTAATTTTAAAACTTAAGCTATGTCTTGTATATTAACTCTAACATTATAAATGATATAATTATTGTAAATAATTATTATTGATTAATTGTTCTCTCTATCACAGGTTTAAGGAATTTGGAGGAACTTTATCTCAATTACAATAAATTTAACGACAGCATTTTATCATCTCTCAGTGAATTTTCAACTCTCAAATCTCTACATCTATCAGGCAACATGTTGACAGGATCAACTGGTCTCAATGGTAAAGTTGTAAATCATTCCTACCTTGAGATAACATTCCCTAGTAAAGTTTAATAATTACATGTGTATTAACCCTTAAGTAATTGTTTGGATGAAGCCTTAAAAAAGCTTTATATAATTAATTCTTTAACGAGTGAAATAATTTGAAACTTACGTACATATACATGCTATTAACTTTTGTTCAATTTCTTAATTTATTTTTAAAATAAATGAAGGTGAATATTTAATTAATAAAATTTTAATATCACATCAAAAATTATTTTAATTTAAAAAATTAAGCTATGTCTTGTATATTAACTCTAACATTATAAATTATTTAAATATTGTAAATCATTATTATTGATTGTTCTCTCTATCACAGGTTTAAGGAATTTAGAAACCTTGTATCTGGATTACACTGACTTCAAGGAAAGCATTTTGATAGAGTCATTGGGAGCGTTGCCATCCCTCAAGACCTTACATGCAAGTTATAGTAATTTTACACACTTTGGGAAAGGTCAGTGACAGTTTTGGTGCCTAATACAATACGATATTTTATAATATATTGATGGATTTATTTGACCACAGGGTTGTGTAATTCGTCTAGCCTTGAAGAAGTGTTCCTCGATGATTCTTCACTCCCAGCAAGCTTTCTTAGGAACATTGGACCCTTGTCTACTCTTAAAGTCCTATCCTTGGCCGGAGTTGACTTCAATAGCACCCTACCTGCTCAAGGTAATTAAAAAATCTGATCTTTATACAATTCCATGGAAGAACAACAAATCTATTGAAGAACCAGTTGTTCATTAATATTTGACATGAACATAGATATTTGTGTTATATCTATGTTTTATTAAACTAAAAGTTTACTCCTAATGTTACGTATAGAGTTTCTCAATCTCTAAAATTTCTCAATCTTAAATTATAGAAAAAACTTTCAATTAAAAAATTTATGAATATCAATAATCTAGACAATTAATCTCTAAAAAAACTAACAAACAAAGTTGTTTAAATAAAATCTAGAACCGACATAGCTATTGAAACAAAAATCAACTAAAACTTTAAAACCTCACTAAGCAATTACATAATTAATATATTCCTATTCCCTTAACATGAACATATGAATATATTCTGCAGGTTGGTGTGAACTGAAGAATCTTGAAGAGCTATATCTCTCAGGAAACAATCTAAAGGGCGTACTCCCTCCTTGTTTGGGAAATCTATCATTTCTACAAATCTTGGATTTATCTCACAATCAATTGGAGGGAAATATTGCCATTAGTCACCTTTCCCATCTTACGCAGCTTGAATACCTCTCAGTTTCAAATAACACTTTCAAGTTCCAATAACATTTGGTTCATTTATGAACCTCTCCAACCTCAAGTTCATTGCATGCGATAACAATGAGCTAATAGCTGCACCCAGTTTTCAGCCTTCAGCTCCCAAGCTCCAGCTTCTTTTCTTTAGTGCTTCAAACTGTACTCCAAAACCACTCGAGGCTGGATTTCCAAACTTCCTGCATAGCCAATACGATTTGATATTTGTTGATCTATCCCACAACAAATTCGTTGGAGAACCTTTCCCATCTTGGCTGTTTGAGAATAATAGAAAGTTAAATCGACTATATTTGAGAGACACCTCAATTACAGGTTCTTTGCAGCTGCCACAACATCCAACACGCTACCTTCAGACAGTAGATATTTCTGGCAACACCATACATGGTCAAATTGCAAGGAACATATGTTCGATTTTTCCACGTTTGAAGAACTTCTTGATGGCTAACAACAGCCTCACAGGTTGCATTCCTCGTTGTTTTGGGAATATGAGCTCTCTCGAATACTTGGATCTTTCCAACAATCACATGTCTTGTGAACTGCTTGAGCATAATTTGCCAACAGTAGGCTCCTCGTTGTGGTTTTTGAAGCTGTCCAACAACAACTTCAGTGGGCGATTACCACCATCTGTGTTCAACATGACTTACCTACTTTACCTCCTTCTAGATGGAAACAAATTTGTAGGAGAAGTACCAGGTACTTTTTCTCTTGAATCATCACTTTTGTGGTTGGATATCAGTAACAATCTTTTGTCAGGAATGCTTCCAAGGGGAATAGGGAACTCTTCAAAAAGCCAACTTGATGGAATTGATTTGTCCAGAAATCATTTTGAAGGTACCATTCCAATAGAATATTTCAATTCTTCTGGGCTTGAATTTTTAGATCTTTCTGAAAACAATCTGTCTGGGTCATTACCGTTGGGCTTCCATGCATTAGATTTACGCTATGTCCACCTATACGGAAATAGATTGAGCGGTCCACTGCCATATGATTTTTATAATCTCTCTTCGTTGGTGACATTAGATCTCGGCGATAACAACTTAACTGGGCCCATTCCAAATTGGATTGATAGCCTTTCGGAATTGAGCATTTTTGTTCTCAAATCTAATCAATTCAATGGGAAACTTCCTCATCAGTTATGCTTGTTAAGGAAATTAAGCATATTGGATCTTTCAGAAAATAATTTTTCTAGTCTGTTACCCTCATGTTTGAGCAATTTAAATCTTACGGCATCAGATGAAAAAACTTCGGTTGAACCTTGTTAACAAAAGCTGTAAATTAGCAAATACTATATTTAGAATATTTAAGCTGTATTAATTCCTAAACAATAGCCTATAATATCTCACACACTAAATGCTGAGATATGATTTTCTTGTATATATTCTACAAAGTTTCAATGAAGAATTAAGCTTTTGAGCCTCAATTTTGACATGGTATCAGAGCAGAAGATCCTGCTGTAAACCCTATATTTTTTTTCTCTTTTTTTTCTCTTCTCCTGTACAATGGAGATTACAGACTCAATTCTTCCCCAAAGTCCCCAGATTCCACTAATTCCACCCCAAAATCCACCTCAAACCGAACACCCAGCTGCTCAGATAGGTATCAAATTGAATGGTACCAATTATGCTATATGGTCTCAAATCATGGAGATGTATATCTCCGGGAGAGATAAATTGGGGTATATCAATGGGGATTTATCCCAACCCACACCCACAGACCCAACGTTCAGACAATGGAGAACCGAAAACTCCATTGTCAAAGGTTGGTTAATCAATTCCATGGAACCCCATTTGATCGGCAACTTCATCAGATTCCCTACTGCCCAATTAGTGTGGGAATCCATTGCTACTACCTATTTTGATGGGTCTGACACTTCTCAAATCTATGAATTGAAGAAGAAAATCACCCAATTGACTCAACATGGAGGAACCCTAGAAAACTACTATAACAATCTCCAAGGACTGTGGAGAGAGATCGATTTTCGGAGACCCAACCCAATGAAATGTGCACAAGACATAGCACAATTCAACCGAATACAACAAGAAGACAGGGTCTATACCTTTTTAGACGGGTTGGATGATCGACTGGATAATGTGAGAGCCGACGTCCTCCAGTTACCGTCACTACCCACGGTGGAGCAAGCATATGCTCTTGTCCGGAAGGAAGACTCCAGGCAGTCTGTGATGCTTGGCCACGCTGGAATGGGTCTCATTGCACGACGAGGAGGAGGGCGCCGGGACAAAGGCAGCAATGGACGAAGACAGGCTGAATGTTTTGGGGAAGGGCTGACGGGAGATGATGGACTGAATAGAAGTGGGCCGAGGGCTGAGAATGCATATGGGCTGGTAATGGGACCGGGCCAATATAAGGGGAATAGAGATGGGTCATTTGGATGGGTAGTTCGGACCAATCTGGCCCAAGTAAAAAAATTCTTCCACGGGATTACAGTCAATCCAAGACCCAAATCGGATGCACTCACTATAATAATTCTAAGCATACTCGTGATACATGCTTTAAATTACATGGATATCCGGATTGGTGGGAGAATTTTAAAACAAAAAAACAGAATGACAGAAGTAACAAAACAGGTCGAGCAGCTTTGGTGAACACTGAACCTACACTTACTCAACCAATGGTAGATTCTCCGAACCTTCTATTTGAGGGACCCTCTACTCTCAGTGATTCAGGTAACTGTGCTATAGCTCTTTTAAGTACAGATCACAATGATTGCAATGATTGGATCATTGACTCCGGCGCTACTGATCATATGACTTATGAAGAGACAGACCTAATTATCACTTCCATACCTAAACGTTCCTGTATTGCTAATGCTAATGGGGTAACATATCCAGTTACTGGAGCAGGGACTGTTGATATCTCTCCATCTATCTCGTTATCCAACACATTACTTGTCCCATCATTGTCCAATAAACTACTGTCAGTTGGACAAGTCACGGAGGAGTTAAATTGTTGTGTACTAATGTATCCAACTTTTTGTATTTTTCAGGATATTCTTACAAAGGAGATAATTGGTCGTGGTACTAAAAGAGGGGGGCTCTACTATGTTGAGGATATGAGCATCGGTAAAGCAAACAGTATGCAAGGAGCGTCAGATACACCGGCAAAGAACAGATTTGGCTATGGCATGTTCGGTTAGGGCATCCGTCATTCAGTTATCTAAAGTATTTATTTCCGAATTTATTTCAAGATGTGGATTATTTGGATTTTAAGTGTGCTACATGCATTTTCGCTAAACACCATCGTGTTCCATATCCCCTTAGTTCTCCTCGGAGTACTACACTATTTGCTATTATACATTCTGATGTTTGGGGACCCTCACCAATTTCTACCCCATATGGGATTCGTTGGTTTGTCACGTTCATTGATGATTGTACTCGTATGACTTGGCTTTATTTGCTGAAAAATAAAAATGAGGTATTCAATATATTTAAGGTGTTTCATGCCATGGTTCAAACTCAATTTGCATGTAAGATTCAGATTCTCCGCACAGATAATGGTAGGGAATATGATAATCATCTCTTCCACCAGTACTTGCAATTACATGGCCTACTTCATGAAACCTCTTGTGTCCAAACACCTCAACAAAATGGCATTGCCGAACGAAAATATCGGCACATTCTGGAAACTGCTCGGGCACTTCTTATTGGTGCAAATATGCCACGTTATCTTTGGAATGAAGCTGTTGTTACTGCAGTATATCTTATGAACAGAATGCCTTCAAGAGTACTAAACTTCCGAACACCACTACAAGCTTTGTCCACATACCGACCCCTTCCATCTATATTAATGCTCGCCCCACGGGTATTTGGGAGTGTTGCATTTGTCCATATTCATAAAAATCAGCGCACCAAGCTAGACCCATGTGCCATCCGATGTGTGTTCTTGGGATATGGAACACACCAAAAAGGTTATCGGTGTTATCATCCACCCACTCGGCGCATGTATATTACCATGGATGTCACCTTTTTAGAGTCGGAGTACTATTTTTCCGAACAATTATCCACTTCTCCCTCTCAGGGGGAGCCATCTTTAGAAAGTGAGAAATGGATAAATCTGGAATTTGAAACGACAAAAGCATCTGTGGAGCCACCCGGTTCGGTCAGTGGAGCGCGATTCGATCAACAATACACACTCAAGACCCTCCCTCTTTGACAGTACCTGAAGACCAAACTCCTTCAGAGAATATATCTGAGGTAATACAACCAATCCTATCTTCTAATGAAATAAATACTTCTGTTGGATATAAACTCCCTTTCAGGCACAATCGAGGGAAACCTCCAAAACGGTACTTCCCAGAGTATGCGGCAGAAAATCAAAGATACCCTATTGCTAATCATGTTTCATCCCACAAGTTATCACAACCTTTGCAAGCTTTTGCCCACCAACTCTCTTCAACACATATTCCTGGAGATATACGGGAAGCACTATCCTCACCAGAATGGTCTCAAGCGATAATGACAGAAATGGAGGCATTAAACAAAAATCACACATGGAGTTTGGTTCCTTTGCTGAAAGGAAAACGAACTATGGGATGCAGATGGGTGTTCTCTATTAAACATAAAGCAGATGGAACTATTGAAAGATACAAGGCACGATTGGTGGCGAAAGGATTTACCCAAACATATGGTATAGACTACCAAGAGACTTTCTCTCCAAAGAGCCAAATTGACCACGGTTCGAGTTCTACTATCCCTAGCAGTTAATCAAGATTGGCCGCTACACCAACTTGATGTGAAGAATGCATTTCTTCATGGAGATCTTGAGGAAGAAGTTTACATGGACATTCCACCCGGATACAACACTAACTCTGCAGAAAAGACAGTGTGCAAGCTACAAAAGGCATTATATGGACTAAAACAGTCACCAAGAGCATGGTTTGGGCGATTTACTTCAGCAATGAAGAAATATGGATTCAAACAGTGTAACTCGGATCATACCTTATTCCTGAAACATAGACAAGGGTATGTAACTGCACTAATAATTTATGTGAATGATATGATAATTACAGGAGATGATACAGAAGAGATTTCTCGGCTCCAGAAGAATTTGGCATCCGAATTTGAAATGAAGGATCTTGGGGGCTGAAATATTTTCGGGAATTGAGGTGGCAAGGTACAAAAGAAACATTTTCCTTTCACAAAGGAAATACGTATTAGACCGCTATCGAAACCGGGTATGTTAGATTGTAAACCGATTGACACTCCAATAGTGCAGAATCATGGCTTAAAAGACTGTGCAGATCAAACACCTACCAACAAGGAGAGATATCAACGATTAGTTGGGAAACTAATATACTTGTCCCATACACGACCAGATATAACTTATGCAGTAAGTGTGGTAAGTCAGTTTATGCATAATCCGAAGTGAAGATCATATGAATGCATGAATCCGAATCCTTAGGTATCCAAGTCATCTCCAGGAAAAGGCCTTATGTTGTCAAAAAATCAACATCTGAACATTGAAGGGTATACGGATGCTGATTGGGCAGGAAACATTACTGACAGACGATCTACTTCGGGCTACTTTACATTTGTTGGAGGAAATCTGGTTTCATGGAGAAGCAAAAAACAGAAGGTGGTAGCATTATCCGGTCAGAGGTGAATTTCGAGGCATGACCAAAGGAATATGTGAAATGCTATGGCTACGAGAATTGCTCATTGAAGTTGGCTATCCTCCAATTGACGCAATAAGACTCTTCTGTGACAACAAAGCGGCGATAGCACTAGCACACAACCCAGTACAACATGATCGAACAAAACATGTGGAAGTAGATCGTCACTTCATCAAGGAAAAACTAGAGGCCAAAATAATTCAGATTCCATTTGTGAAGACCGAAGACCAACTAGCAGATATTTTGACAAAGGCAGTGTCAAGCAGGACATTCCACAATTCACTTGACAAGTTGGGAGTTGATGATATCTACTCACCAACTTGAGGGGGAGTGTTAACAAAAGCTGTAAATTAGCAAATACCATATTTAGAATATTTAAGCTGTATTAATTCCTAAACAATAGCCTATAATATCTCACACACTAAATGCTGAGATATGATTTTCTTGTATATATTCTACAAAGTTTCAATGAAGAATTAAGCTTTTGAGCCTCAATTTTGACAAACCTGATTGGGGGTCACGAGATTATTGGAGCGAGGAAGAAATATTTTCATCCATAGAGGGAAGAGGATTTTCTCCTGATGACACATTGTTGTTGCCAGAGATCAGTGTAAAAATAGCTGTGGAGCTTACAGCAAAGAGAAATTTCTACACTTACGAAGGCGGTATCCTTCGTTACATGTCTGCTTTGGATCTTTCTTGTAACAGATTCACTGGAGAAATCCCGACAGAATGGGGAAACTTAAATGGGATATATTCTCTAAATCTGTCACAAAATAATCTCACTGGATTGATTCCTTCATCTTTCTCCAATCTGAAGCACATAGAGAGCTTGGATCTTTCTCACAACAACTTGAATGGGAGAATTCCTGCACAACTCATTGAACTGACCTTTCTAGCTGTTTTCAACGTGTCGTACAATAATTTGTCAGGAAGAACACCGGAGATGAAAAATCAATTTGGTACCTTTGATGAAAGCAGTTATAAAGGGAATCCTCTTCTTTGTGGACCTCCATTGCAAAACAGTTGCGACAAAACAGAATCACCATCAGCGAGAGTGCCTAACGATTTCAATGGAGATGGTGGCTTCATAGACATGGACAGTTTCTATGCCAGCTTTGGTGTGTGTTACATAATTGCGGTGTTGACAATTGCAGCAGTACTGTGCATAAATCGGCATTGGCGACGCAGGTGGTTTTACTTCATTGAAGAATGCATTGACACTTGCTGCTGCTTTCTGGCTATTAACTTTCCCAAGTTGTCCAGATTCAGAAGGTGATTGGATCTTATCAGAGCGTGTGGGCGGCTTTCTGAATTTGTTGTAATCCTCTGTGGAGAAGCAGTCGCATTCCAAATCAATGGTTGCTCACTGCATGTTTAGCAATTTGCCTGTGAGAAGTGTTCTGTGGAAGTGTTCTTGTTGCTTAGCCTTTCTGTTTTGATGTGACTTGTGTTTGTTCTTGTGCTTGTATCAGTAATTGTTTGTTTCTTTGTTGTCTTAATTTTGTTGAGCAACCAACCAATATTTCTTGGCTTCTTGTGATTACTATATCCCTAATAATATGGAATTTATTCACAATTGTAATAGTTTACAGTATCGTATTTTCTCAATTAAGAAAATAATTGATAGAACCGAAGGAATGTGGTAAAGCAAAAATTTTGTTTGCTGAAAGAACATAAGTCTAAACTTAAAACAAGGCAATATTTTATTTATTTATTGAATAATCAGTATTTATCTATTTTGGCAATTTTCTCGGCCCTAGCTATTTAAGCCTTGCTTGTGGGCTATTTTGAACATCAAGAGTTTATTTCAGATTTTTCTCTCGTGTTGGGTCTCTTTCAAGCCCATTTTGCACTTAATTTTGAATTTTTTTAATTAAATCGGTTTTAAACTTTTATATCAACAATTGGAGTATTGTTTTAAGATTAGATTATTTAATAATAATTTTTCTGAAAAATACGAGAGTTTTTTTTCTTTATTCGTCTATAATTTCAAGGCTATAAGAGAACCCTAATTCATTCACGCCTCATGAAATTCAATTTGGCCAGAAATGAAAAGGTTGTTAGAAAAGTTAAGATTTTTGAATGTTTCATTTTACAATGTTCACTACTTCTCAATTTCAGATTGTTCAATCTCCTATTACCTGTTTGCTTCCTGTTCCAATCTTATGCTTGGCTCCTCCAAGCTGCAATTAAGAGGAAATATAAAGATATTAAAGGCTCTAGTCCTATCACATGTCAAAAGATTATAGAATGAAATGGTTAGAATGCTGTTAGTCTTGTTTGTCAGTTAAGAGAATCAGTTAGTATTGTTTAGTGAAGAATAGATAACGTGAATAAGCTTGCTACTGTAGTAATATATAAACTGATGTCAAATAAAGGAACAACATTCAATTAATAAAACAGATAATCAAAACAGAATTTCTTCTTTCTCTTTGTTTAACAGAATTCTTCTTTGCTTTTCTTCATCTCTCTCTGTTCCTTTTTCTGTGTAAATCTTACTATCCTAACAGCTGTATGCCCTCCAGAACTGGAAGAGATGTGTCGAAATATCGTAAAGAAGTGCGAGGGACTGCCACTTGCAATTGTAGCAATAGGAGGCCTACTGTCGAAGAAGAAAAATGGAGGTTTGGAATGGAAGAAAGTCCATGACTGCCTAGCTACAGAATTGAAAAGTAACGACCACCTTGGGAGTCTACGTAGAATACTTCAACTAAGTTACGATAATCTTCCTTACTACCTCAAACAGTGTTATTTGTATTTAAGTGTTTTTCCAGACGATTATTTGATAAAAAGAATGAAGTTGATCCGGCTATGGATAGTTGAAAGGTTAGTGGAAGAGAAGCAAGGCTTTACAATGGAGGAAGTAGCAGAGGAATACCTTAATGAACTCGTGAATAGGAGTTTTTTTTTGTTATAAATCGGGGCTAAAGCCCAAAATTAAATTAAACGAGGGAACACCGTTCCAATAAAGTCATAGTATAAAAACCAATACAAGCCCTCTGGAGGGTCATTAATAATCGAATCCTCCTTAAAAAGTAGATGCCTGAAAGCCCAAAATTAGCAAGCCAATCAGCAGCAGCATTCGCTTCCCTTAAGAATGTTGCACTTGGACTACCTAATCTCTACTTAGAGCTTCACGAGCTCTGTTAACCAAGGCAAAGTTAGCATCAGTTTTCATGGATTGTTTCAAAAGCAGACCCACCACAATTAAAAAATCAGATTCCAAAATAATCTTGTGAAAGCCCAAAGACCAAGCCAACTCTAGCCCTGTAATAACCGTCCATAACTCAGCACGAACTAAAGTACAAATCCTCGTACTAGATTATCATTTTCAATGGGTTGCCTCTCTCAAGTCTTTGGATCTATCAGACAATGGGGTGACAGGAAACAATGGGTTGACAGGAAACAATAGTAAGTTACATTCTCTTGAGAAAATTGAGGACTTTATATCCATTTAGTAATCAATGATAGCATTTCATCATTGTTTGACAGCGCTTTCATCTCTAAAGATTAATAAAAATTAGGATGATTAAAAATTACTTCTTGACAATTATTGTAAGAAACCGTGTAAGTAGGAGGATTACGTAAGAGTCTCTCAATTCTCTGTTTTCCTTCTTCTCCTCCCCTGCTTCTCACCCTTCTGCTTCATTTTGTTAAGCCAAGCTTAACAAATGATTATATTACAATACACAGAATGGATACTTCCAATCTATCCTTCTTGACAAAAACGCAATCTTAAGGAATAAAAACCATCCCTCAAGACCCTTTCTCTCAAGGATACTACTTTAAGTCAACGTAAATTAGTGTTTAGTTTCTTAAAATCTTAATTAATAATATTGAAAGGAATGGCTACTCTGTACCACCACTATTTTCATCGTACCTTTTCTTCTTTCTCTTTCACAAGGACTTTCTTCAATTCGAGCACTCTTGAAGAATTGCATCTAGATTGTACTTCTCTCCCATTAAACTTTCTCTAGAACATTGGAACATTGCCTACTCTTAAAGTATTGTCTGTTGGCCAATGTGTCAAGGTAAATTAGCAGACCCCAAATCCCCTTATAGTATCACTGTCTATTCATTTTGATTCTCAGACCCCAAATCAACCCTAAACTTTGGTATTTTTTTCAATTAAACTCTTGATTGCGTTAATTAATTAAATCAAAGTTTAATTAAGTCCTCAAACTTTCAATTCTTTCAATTTTGACCAAATTGACTCCCCAAATTATAATTCGATCCTTATTAGTCCCTAAACTTTCAATTTTTGTTGTTTTAACCCCATCTTCAATTCATTCATTTTTTTTTTTGAAAATTCAATAATTGGGCTATGGCACATGTTATTGTTTGTTTTAAATTTTGTAATATTATATTTGTTTGTAATGACATTGTAATACTCAGAGTATAAAGTTAGAGATGGATCAACCTTTAATGAGTTGCCCCCATGGTTAAAGGTGGAGAGCTACCTAGACTCTTGAGACTAAGAGCGGGAGACTCACGGAGAAGTAAGGCGTGGTTTCTATGAAGGAACAGAGGGCAGACGCAACTCCGATATGAGTAGACTCTTGGAAGAGTGGTGAGCTAGTGATCACATTGAAATACTCAATGACTGTCGCACTTGGAAATATCCATTTGAGGGGGTGTTGTAAGCCTTGATGTAAGGCTTGATAAATCATTCCGGGCCAAGCATGGTTGATATGCTTGAAGGGGGATGTTGTTTCAGAGACAAGTGTTAAACACTCTTCAGATGAGATGTGATAAACCATCTGGTTGAAGTGATCCTTTGGAGTGAGCAAAGAGGTGCTTGGGTGACTCTGGTGATTGAAAGGTTTGGCAAGTACCTGTAAACTTGGCCATAGATGCTCTCGGAATGGTAAGCTTGGAAGAGCTGCAGAATGCAAGCATGTGCTGAAGAAGCAAGAAGACAATCGCACACATAAATGGCAAATGGGGTGATTGTTAGTGTCGCATGTCACCCGCGCGGCATCGGCTTGGCGATTTTTCGTTATGCATTTTGCTTTGATTGGTTCGTTGGGAGTCGCCACCTAGTATTTAGTTAAGGGCTACTAGGGAACCCGAATGTACTGGTCTTGTCAGAGATTCGCGGGTAAGGGACTGGTTGTGGTTAAGGAAGGTATTAGCACCCCCTAATGCACCTTACCTGAGGTAAGCTGCTTCATGACTTTGACGTGTTAAAGAAGTTTTAAAAATTTTGTCTTTTCATCGGATATTAGAAATACAACTTACGTATAAGTTAATAATTCTGGACCGTGAACAAATCAAAATATTAAATTCTTCTTTATTCTTTGCAATTTATCATAAATAAAAAACATTCATAAAAAAAATACAAACACATACATACACTTTTACTATATTTTTTTTCTTTTTTCCTTTTTTTTTTTACATCCACACTTCAAAATACAAGTTCAAAACATCTAAACAAAAATTACATTAAACAATTTAAAATTTACAAAATAGCCCCTAAAACTCTAGAAATTGCAGGGAAGGCCTTCTGCAACTGCAGGAACAGTGGCTGCGCGTCTCCTCCACGCGCCGCCGCAAAAAGGGAAATGGGTGGGTCTGCTAAGCTTCTTCTCCCATTCCCTTCCTGCACAGGCGCTGACAACCACTGTCACCTGCAAAAAGACCAAAACGCTACAACAAGTTGTTTTAATCTTCTTTCACTGTTTTCAAATCTGCCTATCTCGCTTCTCCTTTAGATCTGCTTCACTGCAGATTTGTTCTTCTATGGGTTTTTTTTGTCTTCCTCTCCGTTTTGGGTAGCTGGCAGAAGGAGGAAGGATGGCTGCTGATCTGTTGGTGTCGCTGTGTTCGGGCTGCCGCTTGAGGAGAAGGGAGTGCTCGGCAGTCGGCGAGGCTGGTTGAAAGATATTGCCCCGGCGCTGCTGTGTGTGGGCTGCTGGCTCACTAGCGAAGACGGCGCTGCTGAATTGACTTGTCCAGTAATCGTTTTGAAGGTACCATTCCAATAGAATATTTCAATTCTTCTGGGCTTGAATTTTTAGATCTTTCTGAAAACAATCTGTCTGGGTCATTACCGTTGGGCTTCCATGCATTAGATTTACGCTATGTCCACCTATACGGAAATAGATTGAGCGGTCCACTGCCATATGATTTTTATAATCTCTCTTCGTTGGTGACATTAGATCTCGGCGATAACAACTTAACTGGGCCCATTCCAAATTGGATTGATAGCCTTTCGGAATTGAGCATTTTTGTTCTCAAATCTAATAAATTCAATGGGAAACTTCCTCGTCAGTTATGCTTGTTAAGGAAATTAAGCATATTGGATCTTTCAGAAAATAATTTTTCTGGTCTGTTACCCTCATGTTTGAGCAATTTAAATCTTACGGCATCAGATGAAAAAACTTCGGTTGAACCTGATCGGGCGTCACGAGATTATTGGAGCGAGGGAAAAATATTATCATCCATAGGGGGAAGAGGATTTTCTCCTTATGACACAATGTTGTGGCCAGAGATCAGTGTAAAAATAGCTGTGGAGCTTACAGCAAAGAAAAATTTCTACACTTACGAAGGCGGTATCCTTCGTTACATGTCTGCTGTGGATCTTTCTTGTAACAGATTCACTGGAGAAATCCCGACAGAATGGGGAAACTTAAGTGGGATATATTCTCTAAATCTGTCACAAAATAATCTCACTGGATTGATCCCTTCATCCTTCTTCAATCTGAAGCAGATAGAGAGCTTGGATCTTTCTCACAACAATTTGAATGGGAGAATTCCTGCACAACTCATTGAACTGACCTTTCTAGCTGTTTTCAACGTGTCGTACAATAATTTGTCAGGAAGAACACCGGAGATGAAATATCAATTTGCTACCTTTGATGAGAGCAGTTATAAAGGGAATCCTCTTCTTTGTGGACCTCCATTGCAAAACAGTTGCGACAAAACAGAATCACCATCAGCGAGAGTGCCTAACGATTTCAATGGAGATGGTGGCTTCATAGACATGTACAGTTTCTATGCCAGCTTTGGTGTGTGTTACATAATTGCGGTGTTGACAATTGCAGCAGTACTGTGCATAAATCCGCATTGGCGACGCAGGTGGTTTTACTTCATTGAAGAATCCATCGACACTTGCTTCTGCTTTTTGGCTATAAACTTTCGCAAGTTGTCCAGATTCAGAAGGTGATTGGGTCTTATCATGAGCGTGTGGGCTGCTTTCTGAATTTGTTGCAATCCTCTGTGGGGAAGCAGTCGCATTCCAAATCAATGGTTGCTCACAAAATGTTTAGCAATTTGCCTGTGAGAAGTGTTCTGTCGAAGTGTCTGGTTCTTGTTGCTTGGCTTTTCTGTTTTGACATGACTTGTGTTTGTCCTTGTGCTTGTATCCATATTTGTTTGTTTCGTTGTTATATGTCTTAATTATGTTGCGTTTTAGTCTTAGATGAGCAACCAACCAATATTTCTTGGCTTCTTGTGATTACTATATCCCTAATAATATTGGAATTTATTCACAATTGTAATAGTTTACAGTATTGTATTTTCTCAATTAAAAAAATAATTGATAGAACCGAATGAATGTGGTAAAGCAAAAATTTTGTTTGCTGAAAGAACATAAGTCTAAACTTAAAACAAGGCAATATTTTATTTATTTATTGAATAATCAGTATTTATCTATTTTGGCAATTTTCTCGGCCCTAGCTATTTAAGCCTTGCTTGTGGGCTATTTTGAACATCAAGAGTTTATTTCAGATTTTTCTCTCGTGTTGGGTCTCTTTCAAGCCCATTTTGCACTTAATTTTGAATTTTTTTAATTAAATCGGTTTTAAACTTTTATATCAACAATTGGAGTATTGTTTTAAGATTAGATTATTTAATTGTAATTTTTCTGAAAAATACGAGAGTTTTTTTTTATTCCTCTATAATTTCAAGGCTATAAGAGAACCCTAATTCATTCACGCCTCATGAAATTCAATTTGGCCAGTAGTGGTATAAGGAAATGAAAAGGTTGTTAGAAAAGTTAAGATTTTTGAATGTTTCATTTTACAATGTTCACTACTTCAATCTCCTATTACCTGTTTGCTTCCTGTTCCAATCTTATGCTTGGCTCCTCCAAGCTGCAATTAAGGGGAAATGTAAATTAAGGGGAAATATAAAAATATTAAAGGCTCTAGTCCTATCACATGTCAAAAAATTAGAGAATGAAATGGTTAAAATGCTGTTAGTAGCTGTTAGTCTTGTTTGCACTATGCAATTATACAGTTTTGCTGATGGATTCATTCCGTCAGTATAAGGAACAAAAACCGTCGGTAAAATTATTACCGACGGTATCTCCGACGGATTTATTCTGTCGGCGTCATGAGCGTCGGTAATTATCATTCCGTCGCCATTTCTGTCGGTAATAAAAAAAATAATACCGACGGAAATGCCGATGGAATTACAGACGGATAAGCGCGCCAAAGTTACCGACAGAGTATCCGTCGGTAAAATTCAACGGTAATTCCGACGCAATATTCGTCGGTAAAATTCAACTTAATTACCGACGGAATTTCCGTCGGTAAAAGCCACGGTAATTTCGACGGAATTTCCGTCAGTGATTGGGGCACGGCCGTAAATTTTGTAAACGATCCTACAATACCAACGGAAAAATTCTCTCTGTAAATCCGTCGGTATAAATTTAAAATATTAAAAAAAAATTCTTAATTAACAGTTAAAAACTTATAACCAAATAAATTTTCATTAGACATTAAAAATGTAAAATTAATGTTAAATAATATTCATCGAAATATTCATTACAAATTTAATGTTTTAAAAAAACAAAATTAAACTAATTAAAATAGCGGTGGAGCTGGAGGAGGAGGAGGAGGAGGCTGGTTGTTGCCGGGACCGTACGACAAAAAAGAAGGAGCACATGGATCATCACCCATCTTTGATCTAATCTCCATGACCATTTGATGGAGCTGAGCATAATCCGTCGAGAGACGTTCATATTGTTATTTCAAGGCTAAAAACTCCTCTGATTGGGTGCTCGATACTGATGGAGAGCTCCCAACAGTTGAGACACTATGGGCCGACCATAATTTTTCGGCCGTCGTGTTGGAGAGCCCGTAGACCCAATTTTTATCGGGCCCACCAGACGATCCGACCTCCATCCACAAATCCGGATCGAAATCTGGTTGGGTCAAAGGATCGTCCTCATATCTCTCTCTCAACCGGCTATTATAGGTCTCCTGAATTTTTTTTTTAAATCATCATATTCAATTCAAGAAAATAATAACTTACAAAATAATTTGATTGATCGAACATACCACAAAATGCTGAGCATGGTTGTCCACGTACTGCTGCACCCCCTTTTGGCGGTCTTGACTTCGCACGTGCGTCTCTAGAAATAGCTCCATTGGACTCGGCTCATGTCCAAGAGACGTAGCCTGTAAGGAAAAAAAAGATTGCAAGTGAAATATATTTATAAGCAACAACAAATTAATTAACGATATATTTCATTTAAAATAATCTTACCATCCGCTTCGCATGTGCGCTGAACGGGACGAAGCCGCCGGTGTGTGTGGTCACCGAACCATGAATTTTCCGGTTCCGGTTGACGGCTCTGGATTGTGAGCGCCGTGAGAACCGTTCAGACGTCACGTGCTCAATATATGCCGCCCATATATCTCCCGAGATGAATAGCGGTTTAAATTCCCGCCAAACTGCCACCTCATTCCAGCCTTCAACACCGTTGTCCCTCGCATATCTTTTCGCCTTTTTTTTAGTGTCATACCAAAAATCACGCAACCTGCATCCATAGTAACTAATTAGAATTTAGAACATAAAATTATAAATCAAAAATAAATATTATTTTCGATGTTACCTAGTTGCCGCGTGATTCTCCCATACTCTCCTGACAACATTGTTGTCCTTGCTATCCCACTCAAATTTATTCTGTATATATAAATAATTCATTGAAAATAAAAATAGTACAAGATATAAAATTACAAAAATTATTTATTAAAAATAAACTGGAAATTAAAAATTAACACCTCACGAAATCGCAAAACCGGGCATCGATATTAGGTCTCCACTCGGGAGACTGACTCCACCGAAACAATGAAATCTCCATCGACGATTTCATCGCCATTGTAATTGTCCTAGCAGCCTCAATGTTTGTGAACCTGAAATTAAATAATAAAAAATTAATTATTTGTTCATAAATTATGTTATAAGTATTAAAAAAAATTAAAACCTAAACAAACTTACATTGAGAGGTCATCCTTCCATTGTGCTTGGTACTTGCGGGTGAATTGACCCATTGTGAAGGCACGCCGCCTGTATTTGAGAAATCGGTAAAAGAGGAAGCATCACACGGTGGCGCAGATACATCGCCGTGATCAGCACCTAAGGAGATGTCCTCCTCGCTGCTAGAAGAACTATGTGCAACCGTCTGCTGACGACGTGATGTACATTTCATTTGACGCGTCTACACAAATGTATATGAATTATTATATAAATTAACTTTAATTATTTAAAAAACAAATTCAGCAGCACCTCCTTTATACTAGAGACTACCCACAGTTTTCAAACCTGCAATATTTACAATAACCACAATCCATATAATCTCCATCAACATCATATATACAACCTAATATCATTAGGAATTCAATCATTAATAAAAATTAGCAGACTCCTCCCTATATTGGAGACTACCCACAGTTTTCAAACCTGTAATCTTTACAATAACCACAATCCATAAAATCTCCATCAACATCATATATACAACCTAATATCTATACCAATTCAAAAATAACAATTATTCCAATACAAACAATAATATCCTAAAATTAATATAAAGTAATTAAATTTAATTCTATATTTCGATTCACATTTATAACATAAATTCAACAATAACAATTATTCCAATACAAACAAGCATATCCTAAAATTAATATAAACTAATTAAATTTAATTCTATATTTCAATTCACATTTATAACATAAATTCAACAATAACAATTATTCCAATATAAACAATCATATCCTAAAATTAATATAAAGTAATTAAATTTAATTCTATATTTCAATTCACATTTATAACATAAATTCAACAATAACAATTATTCCAATACAAACAATAATATCCTAAAATTAATATAAAGTAATTAAATTTAATTCTATATTTCAATTCACATTTATAACATAAATTCAACAATAACAATTATTCCAATACAAATAATAATATCCTAAAATTAATATAAACTAATTAAATTTAATTCTATATTTCAATTCACATTTATAACATAAATTCAACAATAACAATTATTCCCATACAAACAATAATATCCTAAAATTAATATAAACTAATTAAATTTAATTCTATATTTCAATTCACATTTATAACATAAATTCAACAATAACAATTATTCCAATGCAAACAATAATATCCTAAAATTAATATAAACTAATTAAATTTAATTCTATATTTCAATAACACTAAACAAAACATCCTAAATACAAAACAAACAATACATTAATTCAAAATAAATTTTGGAATAAAAAATGCTTACCTTAATAGTGTTGATTTTTAGATTTTATCTATAAAAATACACAAAACAAAGAACACCAAAAAAATAATGATAATTAAAATAAAAAAATACAAAGATAAAGAAAAACCATTACATACCTTTTAATATGTTGAAAACTATCACCAAAACAATTAAATCTCTTCCAAAACTTAAACTGCAAACTGGGAGGAGAAGAAATAGAGATGAGAGCCAAGAGAAGAAATGAAATGGGGGGGGGGGAAGGGGGGTTTTATATGCCAATGTTCGCGTCGGAATTACCGACGGAACATTAAATGTTGTCGGTGGCATTTATTTCCGTCAGTAATTCCGACAGTAAATAAATTGAAATGCGCACCAAAATTTTCGAAAATGCCACCTTTTGTTTTTATCCGTCGGTAATTCCGACGGCAATTACCGACGGAAATTACCGATGGAATTTCCGTCGGTAATAGTGGCTGCTCTGACAGGCGTGCGCTTCGGGATGTGTAATTTCCGTCGGTAATTGCCGTCGGTGAGTCCGTCGGAAATTGTGGCACAACCCGTAATTTTTTTCAAACTCTCTGTGAAATACCGACGGAACTATTCCATCGGTATTTTCCACCGGTGATTGCTGCGTTGGTCGGTGAGTCCGTCGGAAATTGTGACACAACCCGTAATTTTTTTCAAACTCTCTGTGAAATACCGATGGAACTATTCCATCGGTATTTCCGCCGGTGATTGCTTGCGTCGGTCGGTGAGTCCGTCGGAAATTGTGGCACAAGCCCGTAATTTGTTTCCAACTCTCTGTGAAACACCGACGGCACTATTCTGTCGGAAAAGGCCGTCGGTAAAACAGTCAAAATTTATGCGGCTTCTACGTTAATTTTCTTCTATCCTCCTGCACACTTAGATCACACACAACACAATAACAGGAGCTGACAATTAAAAAAGAATAAATATTTCATGTTCCAAAATATTACGTTATAAAAATAAGGTTTTACAACATGTTTAGTCAGAATTTTCATCTTCGTCCTCAATTGAATTGTTATCATCCGCTTCATCGCACTCTTTAATGTGGTTATCGTCTTCTTCATCAACATTTTGTACTGCACTAGTAGAGCTCAAAACAGCATTCAACTCCTCTACATCAACATCAACAAGACTATCGTCGAAAACACGAAAATTCAAATTTTCTTCTAAGTCAATCGAAGGAGCAACTCGGTATGGTTCAACCAACTCACTAGCTTGCAAGACTTCATCTATCACACTTGTGTCTTCGTTCTCATCCTGAACAACCTCGACACGACCCCTGGGTTTTTTTTTTAAAACGGATAACCAATCAACTCTTGATCGGTCCCTTCTAAAGGAAGGGGTGTATGTGTAATAAACTTGTTGACATTGCTTTGCGAAAACAAAGACGTCGTTTACGTTGCGGTGTCTAGCTTTTGAGTTGATTTCAACGAGACCATAGTGAGGATCTACTCTGATTTCTCTGTCAGTTGTGTCATACCAATAACATTTGAATAAAAACACTCTATTCTGCTCGCTATGATATTGCAGTTCCATGACCTCTTCCAATCTACCGTAGTAGTCAACTTCAAACTCACTAGAAGTCGATCCCTTAATACAAACACCGTTGTTGTATGTCTTTCTTCCATGCCCATATTCTTCAGTATGAAAGATATATCCATTGACAAAATACCCGTTATAGCACTTGACTTTTCTTTCAAGGCCTAGGCTTAGTAAAGACAGTGAAATAGTAGCATTAACTCCCATTTGATAAACCTTGTATATTAAATACAACAATAATCAATAAATAGATATTATGTAATATATATTTACGTACAGTGAATTAAATTGCAAGAGATTATGAGTTTGTGATAGGACTTACATGTGTTCTAAACCATGTGGCAAATTGTTCATCTTGTAATTGAAAGATCTGGGATTCCGTCAGCTGTGAGTTATTGGACAGTAAGTATCGTCGATGTTGCCTGCAAGGTTTAGTCAGAATTATATGAGTTTATGGTATCACAAAACATAAATAGTACACTCTTGACAAAGTTTATGTCGAACATCTACATACTTAATAAAAGGTCTCAGCTCATCACAGTTAAATAGGATATAATTGTGTGCTTGTCTGAACTCTATTTCAGACAAATATCTTCCCCTCACGGCATTTTTAGGTGTGGGTCATCCAGGATTAGAGAATATTGACAAGTTCCCACTTGAAGGCACTTTACCACCATCATCATGCCGTGGAACACGGTTGATCCTCGTTCTCAAATGAGGTTCGAAATAGTATGAGATAAATGTTGAGATCTCCTCAACAATATAGGCCTCATATATTGATGCCTCAACATGCGCCTTGTTCTTAACCTTTTTTTTAAGTTTGAACAAGTACCTATATATATATATAATTAATCAAAAATTATAAAAAAAAACAAAAAAAAACATTTAATTATGAATTACATAGCAACTGTAATATCTAACCTCTCGAATGGATACATCCATCTGTACTGGACCGGTCCTCCAACTTTTACCTCAAACGGTAAATGTATGGGTAGATGCTCCATTGAGTCAAAAAATGATGGAGGGAATATCATCTCAAGTTTGCATATTGTCTCCTTGATATTCGTTTTAAGCCTCTCAATGTGATCAACATTCAACTTACTGGAGCATATATCTCTGAAAAAATGACTGATCTCCGTTAGTGCATCCCATATCCCCTTTGGCAACAAATCACGAAAAGCTAATGGGATGAGTGTTTGCATAAACACATGGCAGTCATGACTCTTCATTCCATATAATCTGTATTCCTCGGTATTAACCAGCCTTGATATGTTCGAGGCATGTCCATCGGGAAAACGCAGACTCTTAAGACATTTGTAGACTAGTAGTTGTGCGTTTTTCTCTAACACGAAGCTTGCTCTTAGTTTTGCGATCCGTGACCCATCACAACCCAACTCCATATTTTTACGGTTACAGAACAACGCTACATCCAATCTAGCCTTGATGTTGTCCTTTGTCTTCCCCTTCACATCCATGACGGTGTTGAAAATGTTCTCAAACACATTCTTTTCAATGTGCATGACGTCAAGGTTATGACGGAGAAGATTGGTCTTCCAATAAGGAAGCTCCCAAAATATACTTCGCTTCACCCAGTTATGGGTCAAACCAAAACCAGGAAACTTCTGCTTACCTGATTGGAGACCAAACACAATGTCACCATACTGTGAAACAACATCAAGCAATTCTTCATCGGAAAGACGAGGGGTGCAACATCCTTTTTAACTCTGCCAATAAAGAAATCCTTCCTGTTCTTTCTGTACCTATGATTCGGCGGCAAGAAACGACGGTGACAGTCAAAAAAAGAAGCTTTACCCCCGTTTGTTAGCGTGAATGCCTTCTTGTTCTCCATACAGTATGGACATGCTAGCTTTCCATGCGTGCTCCAACCAGAAACCATTCCATAAGCTAGGAAATCATTGATAGTCCACATCAAAGCTGCTCTCATAACAAAATTATGTTTCCTCGAGATGTCATAAGTCAAAGCTCCAGAGGACCACAATTGCGTCAACTCATCTATATTCCGACCTGGACTGCTCGGACCTGGTATGACCATAGATAGAAACATGAACTCCGGCCTCATACACATCCCCGGTGGCAAGTTATAAACCGTCAGTATGACCGGCCAACAAGAATAAGGAGCAGCAAATGACCCGAATGGGTTGAATCCGTCTGTACACAACCCAAGACACACGTTCCTTGATTCAGCTGAAAAGTGAGGATGCACACTATTAAAATGTTTCCAGGCTTCATCGTCAGAAGGATGCACCATCACTCCATCAACCGCATGATGTGATTGGTGCCATGTCATGTGCTCAGCAGTCCTTGGTGACATGAATAACCTCTGCAGTCTAGGTGTGATTGGGAAGTATCTAAGTTTTTTATATGCCACGAGAGTCTTTAGTCTTCTAGTTCTGGGTTTGTAACGGGAATGCCCACATGTCATGCACTCGGTCAGCTCAGCATTTTCAAGGTAGTATAACATGCAAAATTTAGGGCACATGTCAATTTTCTGGTATCCTAAACCGAGGGGTTTCATCATGGACTTGGCAGCATAAAAGTTCTCTTTCACCCTGTTCCCCTAAGGTAAAATGCTTCTCGCCCATTCGAAAATCTGGTCATAACCGGCCTCACTCAACCCGTGATCTGACTTGATGGTGAACACCTGTGCTACGACCGATAATTTACTGTGGTTCGTGCAGCCATCCCATAATGGCTCGTCAGAATCTTTCAACATATCAAAAAACCTTGCTGCATCTGCATTAGGTTCTTCTTCTATGATTGGACATTCCCTGACATTACCTTCACTCATTCTCATTGCATCTATAACCATATTCCTGTAAGGATTACTGTTCTCATTTCCAACTTCATGCATGTTGCTGCTAGCACTAGAAGTTGACCCAACCACATGTTCTTCCATGCTCTCATCAAGAACAAATAGTTCTCCGTGTGCATACCAACACATGTAATCCTCCATGAACCCTTTGGTTAGAAGATGCATCGTTACAACATCTTGATGCAGAAACTTTAAATTTTTACACTTCCTGCATGAACACCTAATACCGCCATCAGTAAAATTCCTCGGGATAGATGTTGCGAAATTAATAAAACCCTAAACACCGTTACAATAATCCATCCTCCGCAATCCTTGGAGTGAGTCCCGATACATCCATGAACGATCATCCATGACTTTTATTGAATCTCTATAAAACATCAAAAAAAAATATTGGTTTCTTATGTTAAATATTCACTATCAATTATCCAACAAACTAAAAAAACACTTATGTTAAATATTCATTATCAATTATCAACTATCAACGTTCATACATACAAATTTATACATATATAAATTTACAGAAATCACAACTTCGCAATAGAATTGATAACAATTAAAACATACCCATTAAACAAGCTATAATATAATTCGGTGTATGTAATTCAAACAAAATTTCAACAATTTACAAACAAATATATATAATTTGATAAAATCTAAAACAAACTATAACAACTACAAAATTATACATTCATACAACAAGTTTCTTTAACAAAATACATATACTAAAAAAACAATAAAATTCACATTTAAAAGTTAAAACTAAAAAGGAAACATTTACTTACAAAAAATGATAAAATCCACAAGAATTAACGGATGTTGTGACCACGTACAAAAGTATAAGAAACTTGAGTGCTAGCTTGTGTTGAGAAGAGTTGAGATGGGTGGTTGGCTGCAGTTTGGGAGGGGAGAGGTGGGATGGGGAAGAAGAAGGGGAAGAAGAAGGAGAAACAGAGGAAGAGAGGAAGAGAGAGTGTCGGCAGAGACAGTATATACTGGATTTGCCGATGAAATCACCGACGGAATGTTCCGTCGATAACACCGTCGGTGATTCCGCCGGTGTTAGCGACACGTCCCTGTTTGGCTGTCCGGGTTTGAATCCCTCGGTATTTCCGTCGGTAAATTCGTCTGAAAAAAATCCATGTCATCCCGCCATTGCAATTTTCAAAAAAAAATTTCTCGCCGTCGGCGATTCCGCCGGTATATACCGACAGAATTATTCCGTCGGTATATACCGCCGGAATCGCCAACGGATTTTTTCCATCGGTTAATTCCGACAGATTTGGAGACGGAATTATTTCCGTCGGTAATGCCGTTGGTGTTATCCGGTTTTCTGGTAGTGTTGTCAGTTAAGAGAATCAGTTAGTATTGTTTAGTGAAGAATAGATAACGTGAATAAGCTTCCTACTGTAGCAATATATAAACTGATAACAAATAAAAAAACAACATTCAATTAATAAAACAGAAAATCAAAACATAATTTCTTCTTTCTCTTTGTTTAACAGAATTCTTCTCTGCTTTTCTTCATCTCTCTCTATTCCTTTTTGTGTAAATCTTACTGTCCTAGCAGCTGTATGCCCTCCAGAACTGGAAGAGATGTGTCGAAATATCGTAAAGAAGTGTGAGGGACTGCCACTTGCAATTGTAGCAATAGGAGGCCTTCTGTCGAAGAAGAAAAATAGAGGTTTGGAATGGAAGAAAGTCCATGACTGCCTAGCTACAGAATTGAAAAGTAACGACTACCTTGGGAGTCTACGTAGAATACTTCAACTAAGTTACGATAATCTTCCTTACTACCTCAAACAGTATTATTTGTATTTAAGTGTTTTTCCAGAGGATTATTTGATAAAAAGAATGAAGTTGATCCGGCTATGGATAGTTGAAAGGTTTGTGGAAGAGAAGCAAGGCTTTACAATGGAGGAAGTAGCAGAGGAATACCTTAATGAACTCGTGAATAGAAGTTTTTTTTTGTTATAAATCGGGGCTAAAGCCCAAAATTAAATTAAACGAGGGAACACCGTTCCAATCAAGTCATAGTATAAAAACCAATACAAGCCCTCTGGAGGGTCATTAATAATCGAATCCTCCTTAAAAAGTGGATGCCTGGAAAGCCCAAAGTTAGCAAGTCAATCAGCAGCAGCATTCGCCTCCCTGTAAGAATGTTGCATTTGGACTACCCAATCTCTATTTAGAGTTTCACGAGCTCTATTAACCAAGGCAAAGTTAGCATCAGTTTTCACGGATTGTTTCAAGAGCAGACCCACCACAACCAAAGAATCAGATTCCAAAATAATCTTGTGAAAGCCCAAAAACCAAGCCAACTCTAGCCCTGTAATCACCGCCCATAACTCAGCACAAACTGAAGTACAAATCCCTGTATTAATAGCAAAACCTCTAATCCAAGAACCCATGCAATCCCTAATTAATCCTCCCGGCGGTGCTAAACCTGGGTTGCCTTTACTACATCCATCTACATTTAATTTCATCCAATTCAGAGGGGGGTAATTCCATCCCACAACATTCATCTTCTTAGAAATTAAAGTATTAAGCTCCTCATGGAGTCGAGCTTCCATTATGTCTTTGGTCAAGCCCCAAATAGCCATTAAAGGATGGCCTGCCACTTCTAGAGTCTCCCTAAAAATGCGATAATTCATGTACTTCCAAAGAAACCACACAGTAACATCAAACAAGATTGACCAGCACCAACCTTCCTTCGTATTAACTATGGTTGACAAGTTAGACAGCAACCATACATGTAAATCCACAGCAAAAAAAACCATCAGTATCACATGGATTCAAGATTTTCAACCACGCTTCCCGGGCTCATTTGCAGTCCCTTAACACATGCAAAATGGTCTCAATATCACCGCTACCACAATGACAATTAGGGGAACCACTCATATGTCTTTTATACCTAATCTCATTGGTCATAGCTCTGTTATGGACAACAAGCCAAAGGAAAGATCTAATTCTTTCAAGACTTCTCCATCTCCAAACAAGACGTCATAAAGGCTTCAAATGGGTCCGATTATCACAAGAGTTGATAAGAGAGAAATATAGAAAAAACTTTGAATTAAAAAAAATTGTGAATATCAATAATCCAGATAATTAATCTCTAAAAAAAACAAAAACAAACAAAGCTGTTTAAATATAATCTAAAACCGACCTAGCTAATGAAACAAAAATCAACTAAAACTTTAAAACCTCACTAAGCAATTACATAATTGATATATTTCTATTCCCTTAACATGAACATATGGATATATTCTACAGGCTGGTGTGAACTGAAGAATCTTGAACAGCTTTATCTCTCAGGAAACAATCTAAAGGCGTACTCCCTCCTTGTTTGGGAAATCTATCATTTCTACAATCCTTGGATTTATCTCGCAATCAATTGGAGGGAAATATTGCCTTTAGTCACCTTTCCCATCTTACGCAGCTTGAATACCTCTCAGTTTCAAATAACTACTTTCAAGTTCCAATATCATTTGGTTCTTTTATGAACCACTCCAACCTCAAGTTCATTGCATGCGATAACAATGAGCTAATAACTGCACCCAGTTTTCAGCCTTCAGCTCCCAAGTTCCAGCTTCTTTACTTCAGTGCTTCAAACTGTACTCCAAAACCACTCGAGGCTGGATTTCCAAACTTCCTGCATAGCCAATATGATTTGGTGTTTGTTGATCTATCCCACAACAAATTCGTTGGAGAACCTTTCCCATCTTAGCTGTTTGAGAATAATAGAAAGTTAAATCGACTATATTTGAGAGACACCTCATTTATAGGTGGTCCTTTGCAGCTGCCACAACATCCAACACCCAACCTTCAGACAGTAGATATGTCTGGCAACAGCATACATGGTCAAATTGCAAGGAACATATGTTCGATTTTTCCACGTTTGAAGAACTTCATGATGGCTAACAACAGCCTCACATGTTGCATTCCTCGTTGTTTTGGGAATATGAGCTCTCTCCAATACTTGGATCTTTCCAACAATCACATGTCTTGTGAACTGCTTGAGCATAATTTGCCAACCGTAGGCTCCTCGTTGTGGTTTTTGAAGCTGTCAAACAACAGCTTCAATGGGCGATTACCACCATCTGTGTTCAACATGACTTGCCTACTTTACCTCCTTCTAGATGGAAACAAATTTGTAGGAGAAGTACCAGGTACTTTTTCTCTTGAATCATCACTTTTGTGGTTGGATATCAGTAACAATCTTTTGTCAGGCATGCTTCCAAGAGGAATAGGGAACTCTTCAAAAAACCAACTTGATGGAATTGATTTGTCCAGAAATCATTTTGAAGGTACCATTCCAATAGAATATTTCAATTCTTCTGGGCTTGAATTTTTAGATCTTTCTGAAAACAATCTGTCTGGGTCATTACCGTTGGGCTTCAATGCATTAGATTTACGCTATGTCCACCTATACGGAAATAGATTGAGCGGTCCACTGCCATATGATTTTTATAATCTCTCTTCGTTGGTGACATTAGATCTCGGCGATAACAACTTAACTGGGCCCATTCCAAATTGGATTGATAGCCTTTCGGAATTGAGCATTTTTGTTCTCAAATCTAATCAATTCAATGGGAAACTTCCTCATCAGTTATGCTTGTTAAGGAAATTAAGCATATTGGATCTTTCAGAAAATAATTTTTCTGGTCTGTTACCCTCATGTTTGAGAAATTTAAATTTTGCGGCATCGGAAGAAAAAACTTTGTATCCCCCTATTACGGGGATACAAGATGATGGAATCTGCGAAGAAATATTTGCATCCATAGGGGGAAGAGGATTTTCTCCTTATGACAAAATTTTGTGGCCAGAGATCAGTGTAAAAATATCTGTAGAGCTTACAGCAAAGAAAAATTTCTACACTTACGAAGGCGATATCCTTCGTTACATGTTTGTTATGGATCTTTCTTGTAACAGATTCACTGGAGAAATCCCGATAGAATGGGGAAACTTAAGTGGGATATATTCTCTAAATCTGTACAAAATAATCTCACTGGATTGATCCCTTCATCCTTCTTCAATCTGAAGCAGATAGAGAGGTTGGATCTTTCTCACAACAATTTGAATGGGAGAATTCCTGCACAACTCGTTGAACTGACCTTTCTAGCTGTTTTCAACGTGTCGTACAATAATTTGTCAGGAAGAACACCGGAGATGAAAAATCAATTTGGTACCTTTGATGAAAGCAGTTATAAAGGGAATCCTCTTCTTTGTGGACCTCCATTGCAAAACAGTTGCGACAAAACAGAATCACCATCAGCGAGAGTGCCTAACGATTTCAATGGAGATGGTGGCTTCATAGACATGTACAGTTTCTATGCCAGCTTTTGTGTGTGTTACATAATTGCGGTGTTGACAATTGCAGCAGTACTGTGCATAAATCCGCATTGGCGACGCAGGTGGTTTTACTTCATTGAAGAATGCATCGACACTTGCTACTGCTTTTTGGCTATAAACTTTCGCAAGTTGTCCAGATTCAGAAGGTGATTGGGTCTTATCATGAGCGTACGGGCTGCTTTCTGAATTTGTTGCAATCCTCTGTGGGGAAGCAGTCGCATTCCAAATCAATGGTTGCTCACAACATGTATAGCAATTTGCCTGTGAGAAGTGTTCTGTCGAAGTGTTCTTGTTGCTTAGCCTTTCTGTTTTGATGTGACTTGTGCTTGTCCTTGTGCTTGTATCAGTATTTGTTTGTTTCTTTGTTATGTCTTAATTATGTTGAGCAACCAACCAATATTTCTTGGCTTCTTGTGATTTCTATATCCCTAATAATATAGAATTTATTCACAATTGTAATAGTTTACAGTATCGTATTTTCTCAATTAAAAAAATAATTGATAGAACCAAAGGATCATACCAGCAAGGTGGAATGTGGTAAAACAATAATTTTGTTTGCTGAAAGAACACAAGTCTAAACTTAAAACAGGGCAACGGCATAATCTGTCTTCCTTGCAATAATGTGCTTGATTGCTCGTATTTAGACCTCGTCTCCTGTCCTGTTTGCCTCATCCATGTAAAAAGCAAATAAACAAACATAAAGTTCGATACTTTTAATTGAATTGAATTGCCAGTAAGTTCTTTGTCCATTTGAACAGAGGATTTAACTTTCATGTATACCCTTTTTCAGAATATAGTTAGGTTAATTTGTCATAATGAAAATGATCTTAACTTGAAGCTTCGGTAGCTAAACTCTAAGCAGTTCCGGCTTGCTTAATTACTCTCTCCAGAGGTATCTTCTTCTAGTAGAACTCCAGCCTTCTGACCTCCAAGATGGACTCAATTAGGAAGAATTTGTGTTAGCCCTGCACATATTTTGTATGTTAGCTATCTAACAGTATGTTAGCTTTGTATAGTTGCAGTGGAGATTATATTATCTTACAGTATGTTAGCTTTGATGAGTTGCAGTTGACAGGATTTACTGGTATCAATAGTAAGTTGCATTCTCTTATACGGTTTCTTTATCAAGAAAACTGAGGACTTTATATCTATTTAACAATCAATATAATGATAGCACTTCATCATGTTTGACTGAGCTTTCATCCCTGAAGATTTATATCTATGGAGCTTTCAACTTATCCATAAATTGTTTTTTTAATAAGACAGGAAGAGATTAAAGTGAGCTGGGCCAAAATTAGGATGATTAAAAATTACGAGTGACGATGTATAGAACGGATACTTGCAATCTATCGTCTTCCTTAGTCTATGCACTGTATATTTTTTTGATGTATAATTTGAGAACTATATATATCTCTTGTAGGTTTTCAACTCCAACCGATGAGGCTGGGAAAGTTAGAGAACCTTAACCTGAGTGCCAATCAATGGAACAGTAGCATCTTATCAATTCTGAGTTGGCTTTCATCCCTCAAGTCTTTGTATCTATCATTAAATAAGTTGACAGGATCAGGTATAATACACAGTTTCTATCTAATTGCTTCACTTGACATTCTCTTAATTATATTGTTTCTTTATCAAGAAAAATGAGGACTTTATATCTATGTAATGATCAATTCAATGATAGCATTTTATCTTGTTAAACTTTAGAGACTTTATATCCATAAATTAGAATGATTAAAAATTGTTTCTTAATCTTTGAAGGTTACACAACCTATTTTATAATTAACTATGCGTTCATGTATCATTCTTTTTATGTATAATTTGAGAATCATATATCAATTGAACAACAGCATTTCATCAATTCAAATTATCTTGCTTTGATGTGTTTCTCTTCCAGGCTTCGAAGTCCTATCATCAAAACTGAGGAAACTGGAGGTACATTCTCTTGATAAAAACATTTTATCATGTTTCAATGGGTTTTCCTCTCTCAAGTCTTTGGATCTATCAGACAATGGGGTGACAGGAAACAATGGGTTGACAGGAAACAATAGTAAGTTACATTCTCTTGAGAAAATTGAGGACTTTATATCCATTTAGTAATCAATGATAGCATTTCATCATGTTTGACAGCGCTTTCATCTCTAAAGATTAATAAAAATTAGGATGATTAAAAATTACTTCTCGACAATTATTGTAAGAAACCGTGTAAGTAGGAGGATTACGTAAGAGTCTCTCAATTCTCTGTTTTCCTTCTTCTCCTCCCCTGCTTCTCACCCTTCTGCTTCATTTTGTTAAGCCAAGCTTAACAGATGATTATATTACAATACACAGAATGGATACTTCCAATCTATCCTTCTTGACAAAAACACAATCTTAAGGAATAAAAACCATCCCTCGAGACCCTTTCTCTCAAGGATACTACTTTAAGTCAACGTAAATTAGTGTTTAGTTTCTTAAAATCTTAATTAATAATATTGAAAGGAATGGCTACTCTGTTCCACCACTATTTTCATTGTACCTTTTCTTCTTTCTCTTTCACAAGGACTTTCTTCAATTCGAGCACCCTTGAAGAATTGCATCTAAATCGTACTTCTCTCCCATTAAACTTTCTCCAGAACATCGGAACATTGCCTACTCTTAAAGTATTGTCTGTTGGCCAATGTGACCTCAATGGCACCCTGCCTGCTCAAGGTAAATTACATCTCTCCATCCACTCAAGATTCTTTCAACACTATATATTTTGACTATTTTGAGGTAAATTGTACAGGTTGGTGTGAATTAAAGAATTTGAAGCAGTTAGATCTCTCCGGAAATAATTTTGGCGGTTCACTCCCAGATTGTTTAGGAAACTTGTCATCTCTATAACTATTAGATGTTTCTAGTAACCAATTTACTGGAAATATTACCTCCGGTCCTCTTACCAACCTCATATCCATTGAATCCCTCTCAGTATCAAATAACCTCTTTGAAGTTTTTATTTCAATGAAGCCTTTTATGAACCACTCAAGTCTCAAGTTCTTCTCCGGTGAGAACAACAAACGTAATGTGATCCCATTTCCTATCATGATTTGATTCCAAAGTTTCAACTAGTCTTTTTCCGATTTTATACATATAGTACAACATTAGAAGCAATCAATGTAGAAATTCCCACCTTTCTCTATCACCAATACGACTTAAGAATCCTTGATCTCTCCTACAACAACATCACTGGAATGTTTTCATCGTGGTTGCTTAAGAACAATACACGATTGGAGCAACTACTTTTGAGTGAGAACTCCTTTATTGGTGCTTTGCAGTTGCAAGAACACCCAAATCCAAATATGAAAGTCATAGATATATCCAACAACCACATGAATGATCAAATTCCAAACAATATTTGTTTGATCATTCCAAATCATGGAGCTTAATGATGGCCGAGAATGGATTCACAGGTTGTATTTCTTCTTGTTTAGGAATATCAGCTCTTTGGGGATTTTAGATTTATCCAACAATCAATTGTCCATAGTAAAACTAGAACTGCTAACAACAATAACGTTTCTCAAACTGTCAAACAACAATTTGGGTGGGCAAATACCGACCTTGGTGTTCAATTCTTTTGGTCTGTATTTTATCTATCTAAGTGGTAACAACTTTTAGGGTCAAATACCAGATTTTCCACCACCCTCTTGGAAAATATGGTATGAATTGGGATTGAGTAACAATCACTTTTCAGGCATGCTTCCAAGGTGGTTTTTCAATTTGAAGCATATCTTCACAATTGATTTGTCCAAAAACCATTTTAATGGTCCAATCCCAGTGAACTTTTGTAAGCTTGGCCAGCTTGATTATTTGGAACTCTCTGAGAACAATTTGTCTAGTTCTGTACCATCTTGCTCCAATCCACCACAAATAACCCATGTGCATCTAACCAATAATAGATTGAGTGGTCCATTAACAAATGGATTTTATAACAACTCTTCCCTTATTACGATGGATCTTCGAGATAACAACTTCATCGGCTTGTATCGAAGCACGTTTGTTCCTGTTTGATGAAAAACAGGGAACTAACAGTCCTGCCATTGCAGGACTGTTGGTCACGACAACGTGGCCTTTTGAAATGGTATCGTGGAGAATAGTAGGCAGCTGAGGTAAGAGTCGTGGGTGACTTTCATTGGCGCATTTCCCTGGATTTTTCCAGTTGAATCGGTCCCGGGTTGAAAAAGGCGATGAATAGTGGAAACGACGACGTTTTCCTAACTTAAATGGATATTTCCAATTTGCCCCCTAAACTTCTGACATTTAGCAATTGGATCCTTATGGAAGTCCCTTTTTAATTTAGGCCCTGGATTAATTGCAATTGAACCCTTGGATTTCAGTGCTATTTACAAAACAGTCATTAGTTTTCAATTTAATCAATTTAATCTTTTATTGACTCTTCAACTTTTAATTTTTTTAAAATTACTCCAGGAAAAATCAATTAATCCCCCTATAGTATCACCGTCTATTCACTTTGATTCTCGGACCCCAAATCAACCCCAAATTTTGGTATTTTTTTCAATTAAACTGTTGATTGCGTTAATTAATTAAATCAAAGTTTAATTAAGTCCTCAAACTTTCAATTATTTTAATTTTGACCAAATTGACTCCCAAAATTATAATTCGATCCTTATTAGTCCTCAAACTTTTAATTTTTATTGTTTTAACCCCATCTTCAATTCATTCATTTTGTTTTTATTATTTTTTTAAAAATTCAATAATTGGGTTATGGCACATGTTATTTTTTGTTTTAAATTTTGTAATATTATATTTCTTTGTAAATTAATGAAGTTTATATTAAATTTTTGACTTCGGTGTTTTATGATAAAATAAATAATGGCTTATTTAATAGGATCATTTTATATTTTGTTAATTTTATTGTAGAGTTATAATTTTTTATAAATGTGTAGAAATTTGAATTTATGTAGATATATATTTGATAATGAATTAAGAGAACTATTAAAATAGATTAAATAAAATTGAGCTAAACCAATATTTTTGCAAATTTATTTAGTTAATATAGTTAATTAATAAACGTTGTTATCATTATATATTTAAATAGATTTGATATAAATAATGGATGGATCGAGATGAATCATAGGGGTTGAAGATGATGGATTATTGTAATGGGATTCAAGATTTTATTAATTATGCATTATCTAACCTGAGAAATATTAGTAGAGGGGGTATTAAATGTTCATGCAAGAGGTGTAAGAATAAAAAATCGATTTAGATGTTGTAATGATTCATGTTTTACAAAAAAAGTTCATAAAAAATACTTGTATTGGTATGCACACGGAAAACCATGGGTTTCTCAACATGTCGTTGTAAAGAGGATGATTGAGTCAACTTCTAGTGATAGCAACAAGTATGGAGTTGTAGATGACAATAGCAATCCTTATAAATATATGATTATGAATGTGATGAAAATGAATCAATATTATGTCGGTCAATATTCAACAATAGATGAAGAACCTAATGCAGACGCGAGCAAGTTTTTTGATTTTTTAAAAGATTCTAGCAAACTATTATGGAATGGTTGCACAAATCCATGAGCTCATCGATAAAAAACTTACCGACGGAATGTGAGCGTAAATATCAATAAGAATTTCTGTCAGTAAAACTGTAAAATCTAGTAGTGGGCACTTGTACATCTAACTCCACCTTCAAAAATCTCATGCATAAATCATAATATATGTCAAACAATAATTAATAAATATTAATTTAAATTAATATATAAACTAAATTAAATCTAACAATTTGTTCATACACCATGAGCATAGAATCTTTTGCCCAAAGATAAAGGTAATGAGACCATTAGTCTTGGGGTTGGTTACAATTTAACCATAATAGTTATTCCTAAAATATTTTATATTAGCTTTTGCCTTACCTCCTGTACATGACGTTAAATATTCTCCAACTCTTTTAACAAGTGCATGTGGGGAAAGAAACCTTCACCGCCTAAACCCTCCGGAGGCTCGGATGTTAAAAAATCCCATTATCTATTTTGTAGGTCACATTTCCCTGTCCATTACCAACCACCCTCTAATCACTGCTACAATTCATTATAAATTACAATACACACACACACCTGTGCTTAGCTATGGCTTTTGGCAACTATTGTAAACGCAGTATACACTGTATTCTATAAAAATTTAAATTTTTTACTAAAAATTAATTTTTTTATGTTTTGTATTGTTTTGATATGCTGATCTCAAAAATAATTTAAAAAAAAATAAAAAAAATTATTTTATTGATCAAATTATTGTGGCAGAGAGTTTTAGTGTCTCTAATGTAAAATTTAGAATCAGAATCAACTTAATGTTGATCAAATTATTCTTGAAGCTAATTTAACAACTTAAATTTTTAAAATTAATTTGTGAATATTTGTTCATCGGAGTAGCTTATGATAACATATCAGAAATTATCTTAATTTAAAATACAAAGTTATAAGATGAGATTTTAAGAATTGTTGTACATATTATTATACTATTACGATTGAATTTGATAATTAATTAAGTTTTGGTTGCATTCAAAAGATTTAAATTTTGTGATGAGCGGATGAACTAGCGAATGGACTGAACAAATTAAACAATTTACTCAAGGATAATGACGTCAAATTTTTATTCAGATACTAATGACACTTTAACCAATAGGTTACGGGCTTGGATACAGTTTAGTCTACTATTATTATTCCTAAAATACTTTATATTACCTTTGCATAACACATGCGATAACGTCATATATTCTCCTTTTTTTCAACTCATTAATCAAATGGGAAAAGAAAATAAATAAATTCACCACCTAAACACTCTGGCGGCTCAGATATTAGAAAAATCTATTACGTACGCTGTAGGTCTTGTGCTTAGCTGTGGCTTTATTCTTAGTGATATGAATGTCCACATGGAGCCACCACCGTAATCTCTTTTATAAGAGCACCGACTGAATGCAAGGCTCTAATTTCTCTCGGTTCTTTTAGTTTGTAGTTGAAGTTAATTAATCATGCCAACCCCAATAAAATTCTTTTAATAATTTAATTTTAAATCGACAGAAACCTTGTTAATTAAATAATAGTATTGATTTGTTAATTAAAAAATTCCACCAACTAAACACTCTGGCGGCTCAGATATTAAAAATTTCCATTACCTACTTCATCGTTCACATGCACAATTCGTTACCCACACTAATCATTGATACAATTGATTCTAATTATTTTTTTTAATTTAAATATATTCAGATCAACTTGTCCATATCTTAATTAATTTTTATAAATTTTAAAATTAACGATCAGTTTATCTTCAATAATCATTAATATTAACAACCATTAAAAAAAATAAATTTTTTGATTCCAAACTCTAATCACTAAATCATTACTAAATAATTATAAATAATACTTTTTCTTACAATTGATTATAAATTACAAGATATATAAGTAATACTTTTTCTTAGCTGAGGCTTTAATCCTAGTTATATGAATGTCCGTATGGAATCACCAACGTAATCTCTTTATATTACCAACTGAATCCAACGTAATGTTATATCATTTTTAGAGTTTCATTTAATAAATTAAGTTCTTAAAAATAAATTTGTGACGGTTTGTATATTAAAGTCTATCTTAACATGTTAAAAACTATCTTAATTCAAAAAATTGAATTATTAAATGAGATATTAGTAATGGTTTTAGATGTTAATTATTCCAACTAAATTTGATAATTAAGTGGCTTTGAATTCTATTAAAAGATTAAATTATTGGATGAGATTTCTATCATGATGATATATGATATGAAAAAAATCAACTCATCTAAAATTTAATTTATTAAACAATGCCTAATGAAAAATATTTTTAAAATTAAAACTTGCACAACTCTGCTGATATTTTTTAAATTTATTTAAAATATGATGTAGAAAAATCATATCACCTAAAAAAACATAAATTGTGGAACAAATTCCAACTTTAATTATATATTAATTCACTAACAGCCCAAAACTTAGTGGTTAGGAATCTATTAGACTAGCTAGAAAATTTTATGCGAGCATATTAAATTTCTCAATAATCAAAGCTGGAGTTAACCTAACTAGCTAGTTACTTGAAGATTAAAGAAAGAAACAACGTCGAGAGCAAAGGAAAGAGTACTATATATATGACATCGAGTGGAAAAGCTAAATATAAACAAATCGAAAAGAGTGAGAGTGAGAGAGGCTGCATACAGCATCTCAGTATTGCTTCTAGGAAAGTGGCTCTGCTGCTGCTTGAACCAAACAATTGCCGTTCTCCACAGACCAAGGTGCGTGCTCTGGTTTGCTTAACTTGCTCATTAATTAGTTTTGTTTTCTCTCCATCCATGTTTCTTCCTTCCATAATATTTGATACACTAAGACGAACGGTTCAAGGGGAATGTCATGAATGTAGCCTCTCACTCTGAAACTCTAGTTCTAATTTCTTTTGGCTCTTAATTAGTAAGTTAGCAAGCGCAACACTTGAAACGAGTTTTCACTTTTCCCATGCTTTGAAAGCAAAAATGTTGTTAAAGATACCTCATGTATAGAAGTCTCAAATGAACCTCACTGAAAAAATCACCATGAGAAAGCTGAGGATAGTAGCTCCTGCAGGTTAAGGAGGATGCTCGTTTTTTCACGTACTAATTAATTAGTTTTTAGAACTAGACACGCTATTCAATTCATTTTATTTATAGGGACTAATTTATAATTTATTCATTTTGGGAACAAGACTAGAAGTCAGATTCTTGAGAAGCAAATATTAATGGCAAATGTTACTATTGTCTTTGATTACAGAAGCAAAAACTTCAAACGCATAACTTTTTTATATATATTTTTAGTTAATTATTTAATTAAGAAAATAATCTTAATTTTTGAGAAATTGTTTTTATTGGTAAATAATGATTCGTTTATCTATCATCTACGCAGCAAATTGCAATAGATGGGAGAAATTCGTTCGCCATATTTTTCACTTGGCCAAAATTACTTCGGAGATAATTCTGATCATATTCATTCACCGTACATTTCATATGGCGGAGAGGACTATCATGGAGACTATGCCGAAATTCATCCACCATATTCTTCAGCCGGAGACTACCGTGGAGATAATGCTGAGATTCATTCACCATATTCTTCAGCCGGAGACTACCTTGCAGATAACACTGAAATTCATTCTGAAGCATTGTTTCATCAAGATATTTCTGGAAATTCATACAATGCACAACAATTTGTTAAGCATGGAAAAGCACCCCGTCGTGTTGGAGGAGCTTGGAATTATGAACAAGATAGTGATGTGTGCATCTACAGAGTTGGCGATCGCAAATCAAAAAAAGCCATGTACAGTCCTCAAAAAATTTCTATAGGCCCTATTCACAACGGCAACAGAAATCTGAATTTAATGGAAAGGAAAAAGTCTGAATACTATGAAATATTCTGGAAAGACAGGGTGTCAAAGGCAGGGGAACTGCATGGGGCTGAGGACGAGTTCTGGGATGCCCTAAAAAAAGATGAAAAAAAGATCCGCCAATGTTATGAAGATGATTCCCATAGAATTGAAAATCCTGAAGACTTTCTGGGTCTGATTCTGTACGATGCTGTATTCATCTTCGAGCTATTCCTCAAGTACAGTGAAGATGAAGAGGAGTTTAAAAAAGATTCTATAATGAAAGAACCAGGGTTGAGGGCGGCGATTCGACGGGACTTGATTTTGCTTGAAAATCAGCTTCCATTCTTTATTCTTGAGAAATTATATAAACTTCTTCCAGAAAACATTAAAGGAGAAAACACGGAATTTAAAACTCTTGCTTGTTTCTATTTTCGACGCCACTTTCCAAGTAAATTCTCTTCTTCAGCAACAACGCCATTACATTTCACTGATTTGGTAAGATCTTTACTATCCTTCAATCGAAAAGACAAGTCTGTGGAACAAATCAAAAGCTTTCACAGTGCAACCAGGCTACGCCAAGCTGGAGTTAAGTTTAAGGTTCCACGAGAACATGACTGCTTACTTCATGTACATTTCCATAGATTGAGAACAGAGTTTCACATACCACAGCTTCAGATACACGGCGACACTGAAAGTCTCTTCAGAAACCTTATGGCCTTGGAGAAGCGTGTTTATCCAGGACAAGAGTACATCTGCCATTACATCAACCTATTGAGTATTCTTGTTGTCAAACCTAAAGACGCGAAACTCCTAATGGAAAATAACATTGTAAGTTATTGCAAAGACGAATTTGTAGTGAGGGACCTGATTTACAGTCTTGCATCAAGCACGACTGATCTCCATTCCTGTTATCACGACATCTTTTCGGCGGTGGATGATTATTATAAAAGCTCCTGGGCCAAAAACCCCGCATACTTTATAGAGGAATTTTTCGGGAATTTTTGGAAAGGTGTTGGAACGGTTAGTGCAGCTATCTTCCTCATCCTCACTTTGGTACAAACAATTTGTGCGATCCTTGGCCTGCGCTAGTACTCCAAGTGGATCAAGTCAATCCAAAGCCCGTGTAGTTTTATTTCTCCTGTTTGTTGGCTTTTGTTGTGTTGTGCTGTGGATTTTATGTTTCCTGTGCAGTCAATAAACACACACACACATTCTCTCTTTGATGTTTTTTTTTTTTTTTAATTCTTATCACATGTAACTATTCTTTATATTTTATTTTGGATTGCTCATAATTTGCGTTTAATATTATAGAACATAGTATTTTTTACTTTAAAATATATTAATTTAATATTTTTTTAAGGAAAATACATAAATTACAATATTTCTGAACACTCACATAACTTATCTCTAAGTGTGCGAGGGTGATAAGAATAGGCATCAACAAAAAGACACAAGCATGACTTGTTAATATAATATTTCCTTCCTTGGTTTTCAAGCTATGCATATCAATGTCACTTTCTTGGGCTGAAAGGTTGACCAAACCAAGCTGTGGACACATAGTCTAGGAAATGATAAATAAATAAATAAACTTGAAATAAATAAAATATAATTTTGATTGATATGTAAGCTAGTTTAAAAATATACTCTACTATCCAATTAAAAAAAATATTTACACGAGTATAAGAAACTTATGAGAGTATTTTATTAACATAAAAAAGAAAAAAAATAAATGGTGATCAATATTAATAAATCAAACGAAAGAAAATTGGGGTCAACACATTGATCTCGTTTTTACCGCACATTGTTAAGTCATTAACAATATTAAAATAGTTTGAATATTAAATTTAGTTTTGATTGATGTAGAAATTAATTTAAAATTATGTTTCATTATCGGATTAAAAAAAGAATTTACAAGAGTATTTTATTAAGATAAAATAAGAAATCTTTTTTACTGGTTATCAATGTTAATAAATCAAACCAGTGAAAATTGGGGTCCACCAATTGATCTTAATTTTTACCCTAACATCTAAGTCTCTAACGCTGTTAACTCACTACACCCATATTTAAGCACAGGTTGATAGATTGAGCCTCCCTCTTTACCATTTCCTTGATCCCTCTCTGGGCAGCTTCTGTGTGCTCTGCCCTCTCTCTATCTCTCGCTCGCTACCTGTAAGTATTCTCTCTCTCTATATTACTTTTGTTATCATTGTTGTAGATCTTGATCTGGATTTGGACGGGATTAGTCTTGTTTTGGTTCTATAGTTTGTCTTTTTTATTTTTCTCTTAAAGGTTCCTAGATCTGACCCTTGTTAGATTAGATCTGTTTTTGGTGTTTTTGTTAAGTTTTTCAATGACCCTTTTGCTTGTTTTGTTTGCTGTATTGACATTGAGAAGATTATGAATCTATAAATTTGGCTTTGGTGTGAAATAATGAAATGAAAATAGAGGAATGTAAAGGAACGGACTTCATTGTGTATACAAGCTTGGATCTTTATGATTTATTGTTGATTCTCAATGCCCTGATGGATTGGACCTTGTGTCGTATGTGAGTTGTTAAAAAGGAAAGATTTTGTTTGTGTTTGTAAGCAAATGTGTTTTAAGATCTTGCTTGCTTGCATGGAGTGTTTGATTTTGATTGTTTCCTTGGTGTGAATGAGAAAATGTTATAATGGATTTTAAAGTGATCTTTTTTAAAGATTGATTGTTGGGTTTTATGATGCAGGTGAGATTTAGGAAAGATGGGGCTTTCATTCACCAAGCTTTTTAGCCGTCTTTTTGCCAAGAAAGAAATGAGAATTCTCATGGTGGGTCTTGATGCTGCTGGTAAGACCACCATCTTGTACAAGCTCAAGCTTGGGGAGATTGTCACCACTATCCCTACAATTGGTATGTTACTCGAAACTTACCATTACTTTAAAGTTATTTAGTACTGAATTTATTGTGCTCTTGTTTTTCTTGCTAATTGTCTGTTTCTATCCAGGGTTCAATGTGGAGACTGTAGAATACAAGAACATAAGCTTCACTGTCTGGGATGTTGGTGGTCAGGACAAGGTATGTAAATGCTTTAAATTGTAATGAGAACTTCGGGTATAATTACAATATCATGAAAATGCATCAAATCGTTTTCTCGGCATTGTAAATGTCTCATCTTTAGTCAATGACTAAATATGGCACTATTCATGTTTTTGCTTTAATCTGGTTTTAAAATGTGCTTATTGATGGTCTTGTGCTGGTTAGATATTGCTCCCTCAGCGCATAATCAAATCATAAGCTACATGGATTTAGCCAGTTAATGTTGCAATCTTTCCTTTTTCGGCATGAAGGGAAAGATAACCATTGCATGGCTGAAATTTTCCTATTTAAGCATTTGCACCCTTGCACATACCCTTGTTGTCTATTTGCTTATGGACAGTCTAGTGCTGATTATATGCTTTGTCATTAGCACACAAGAAATACATAAGCTATAATGAGTAGAGCCATCTTGTCTTTCATGTTTTTCCCCTTGTTGGAATGAGGAATGACAATCCATGACATGGCGACATTTTGTTGTCCATGGTTGTAAATGTTGTCTGGTTTGAAGTTTTTGGTCGTTTAGGTGCATGTGCTTATCGACGGTCTTGTGCTGGCTAGTTGTCTTCCACCAGCACACAACATATTCGTAAGCTACATTAACGAATCCACAATTTTATTTTAGTTTCTCCTGTCTTTGTGAGGAAAAGCTTTCAATGCTTTGGTGTACACCATAAATCATATATCAATGTTTGATTATGTTTTGTGAAATGCATTGATTTGGTTGCATTATCTTTAATGCTGATCAACTAAGGATGTAATTCAAGTTGAACTGGAAGCATGTGTGGAAAAAACCACCTGCTCATGTGCAGTCTATCGCCTAGGAGATAGGAGACATCTTCTATCTTATTTCCTTGTTATTTTGGGTATTGTATTCTTTTCATTTGTTACATGTTTCATGAAAAAGGAATTGTTTTTCAATTTACTTATCTGATCTGCACAGATTCGACCATTGTGGAGACATTATTTCCAAAACACTCAAGGGCTCATCTTTGTGGTTGATAGCAATGATCGTGACCGTGTGGTTGAAGCTAGGGATGAGCTGCATCGGATGTTGAATGAGGTATGGCCATAAGATTTACTTCTTAACTTCTGCCTTTGTTGCTTTTGTCTTGTAATGATGAAAATTTATTTTCTGAATAGGATGAATTGAGGGATGCTGTGCTACTTGTGTTTGCTAACAAGCAAGATCTTCCAAATGCTATGAATGCTGCTGAAATTACGGATAAACTTGGTCTTCATTCGCTTCGTCAACGCCACTGGTAAATGATAATATCTCCATTTTGAATATGTTGATAGTTTGCTGTTACATATATGCCATCCAATCTGTGTTTTATTTCAGGTATATCCAGAGCACCTGTGCCACTTCTGGTGAAGGCCTCTATGAGGGACTTGACTGGCTATCTAACAACATTGCTAACAAGGTATGGTCATAATAATTTGTTGGAAGTGATGATAAAAAAAATGTTTGGGTCGTGTTAAAAGTAACTTTGTGTGATGATTGTGGCAGGCTTAAGAGATGGGTTTTCTGAAGCTTTTTGGTAGCATTCTGCTTCAGTTTGGGAATATTATTTGGTTGTTTGATGTTCGAGGATTCCAATTTGTTGTAATATTGGCAAGAGAAGAATGTATTTGTTTGGTTTTGTAAGATAATGTTACTGTAATAGAAATTGGCAAATTATCCATATATACACCAAAATAATTAATGATTCACAGTTTCTTAAGTAATTGTGCCTTTGCTTCAAAGTTTATGATGGAGGAGCTTTTGCAGATTTTTTCATTGACCAGCCAATGCTTGATGTGTGTAGTAGCTATTTTGCCCTGTAGCATTGGTTATCGTAGGCTGTACTTTCTGTTATGCAGAACCGTGCACTTTTCTAGTGATTGTTGAACCTTGCCTTTGAGGGTTGATTTATCAGTTAGTGCTCTTGAAGAATCAATTAGAACGAATAATGTTGTAAAGTTTGACTTGAGTCAGATCGGCCAGGTTATTTTCAAGATTTTTTTTTAATTTAAAATTTGCATCATTTTAGGTTTTTTTTTCAATTTTTTTAATTTTTGTTTAAAATAATGCTGTTTTATTAAATAAAAAAAACCACTGTTTTTTCGGTAGTTGATGCGGGCTGGCTCAACACTCGAGGCGGGGTGCGTCCATGGTCTGTCGAGCTCCCAAACAACAATTAAAATGAATGCCAAATTTGGCAAATGGATAACGGCTTTTGTTTTGTTGATTCACGAGCGACCTTTCTTCATAACTTCCTTCCATGGAAGTGTATACAAGATAGGCACTGGCTTCGACCAATCTTTTCTACGTAACTTCTCCTACAGATACCCTTGACCATCTCCCAAAATGCCTGCGCAACAATCTGTTCATCAAACACCATGTCCCAGTCGTGTTATCAATATTTTCAAAAGGTAGAATCGATTGTAGAAGAAAGGAACGCTGCATATAAAGGGACTAGCATTGCTGATGAGTTTGTAGAGGTTGAAATGAATGATTTCTTTCCCTCTTTAACAAAATCTAAAAGACGAGATAAATGTACTTTTGACTTGTGAATTCTACAGAATCATTCATGGAAAGATACTCTGATAGAAGGCAAGGATTATGGATCCATTCCTTAAACTCTCTGCAGCAACATCTTAGCTATCGTTTTTTACCCTCAACAAGATTTTTTTCTCCCTCGGAATTTGAAGCTCTTGTCGAAACTCCTCTTTTTTCTTACAAAAATCAAGAGCCTTCCTGTTGGCAACAGGTGTTGCCACTCAGGTTTCAGTGTCTAGGTTGCTCTCGCCAGGATGGATAGACAGAAGTGCCATAGGTTCAAGTAGAAAGATTGAGTAGAAAAGAAGACAGGAGAGGTGCCAATTAGAAGTCAAAAGAAGAAGAAAGGAACGAATGCTTACAACAAAAGCCACTTTCTCTGGTGGAGATCTTGACCAGACCATGCTGTCCAGACAGAATCTCATGTAGGCAATAGGAAGATGAGCATGGCAATAGATTCTTCCAATTGGCAGGCATATTGGCCACATTCAATTATGCCTTCCCTCTTTTACCTTCTCTTTTTTTCCACTGTAATATACCTTTCTCAATCACAAGATTCTCCAGAACATCGAAGTCTCTCTCTCTATATATATATACACAACATTGAAAGCTTTTCCTCTCATGTAGACATGAAAAATCAATCTCAAAATTGTTCTAACCATTCATATATTTTTTAGAGCTATAATTAAAAGTATTTTTTAAAATCTATTTTGTTAAACATGAAAAAGTTACCATAATAATAAACATATAATTGTGAATGAAGCACTACATTGTTTCTTTAAAAATCACGAAACATTTGATTGTGGACCTCACATAAATAGATATAAAAATAATAATTCATATTTAAATGAGAAATTTATGATTTGTTTTCTCTAGATGTCCCCTTTTGAATTCAAATTCAAAATATAAAACAACCGAATTTAATTGAAAATAATGGGGATTTAAAGGAGAAGAATGGTCATAATCATCGAAATTAAATGTAGATTTTAAACATAAAATTTTTATAAAAGTTAATAATAAAATTTATTAAGCAAACTAAATAGAATAAAACAATTAGTTAAAATAATCCTATATTTATAGGGTAAATTTAGAATCCGCTCCCATGCTAAAATAAGAAAATAAATTACTAGTGATTAGCAATATAATAAATCAACCATCCAAAATTAAATGTAGGGTCCACAAAAAAATCTCACTTTGACACTAACGTCGTTAACCCATTAACGCCGCTAACTTCCATCCATATCTAAATTCCCAGCGCGCATAGATAGACCATTCGTCTCTCTTTCCCATTTCTTTCATCCCCCTCTCTGCACAGCTTCTCTGCAGATCCTGCCCTCTCTCTTCCTCTGCGTCTCTGTAAGCTTTTCCAACTCTCTCTGATTTTCTGTATGTTTATATTGGTTGTCGATGTTGTTACTGTAGAACTTGAGTAGTCTTAATTTGGTTCTAAAGTTTGTTTTGTTTTTGTTTTAAAAAAATCTTTTTTGGTTTTGTTTTGAATGGTTCATAGATCTGGCCCATGTTAGATTGGATCTGTTTTAGGGGTGTTTGTTGAATTCTTTTATGACACTTTTGCATGTTTTGTTTGTTGGAATGGATAAAAGGGAGATCATGAAGTTTGGTGCGAAATAATGAAAGGAAAATGATGGAATTGAAAGGGACAGGCATTGTAATGTGTAAAATTTTTGATATTTTTTTGTTTATGATTTGTTTGTTAATGGATTGGATTTTGTGAAATGGTATAAAAAAGGGAAGACTTTGCTTGTATTTGTGAGAGGATGTGTGTGGAGATCTTGCTTGCACATCTATGTATTTTTGTTTTGATTGATTTGTGTGAATGATAGAATGTTAAGGTTGATGTAATAGTGATCTATTTCTGCAACTTTGATTTTTTATTTTATTTGCTGATTTGTTTTTGATGCAGCTAAGAACTTGGAAAGATGGGGCTCTCATTCACCAAGCTTTTTAGCCGTCTGTTTGCCAAGAAAGAAATGAGAATTCTCATGGTGGGTCTTGATGCTGCTGGTAAGACCACCATCTTGTACAAGCTCAAGCTCGGAGAGATTGTCACCACTATTCCAACAATTGGTATGTTATCAAAATATTATTGGTACTATAGAGCTGTTTAGTACTGAATTTATTGTGTTTTCTTGTAAAGGATGCTTATATGTAGCCTCCTTTCAGGGTTTAATGTGGAGACCGTGGAATACAAGAACATAAGCTTCACTGTCTGGGATGTTGGTGGCCAGGACAAGGTATGAAAAAATCTGTTAATCTTGTGATGTCAGCTCTGAGTATAATGGTGACATTAGGGAAATGAGTTAAATTTTTATCCTTTCGAGTTGCAGCTTCATAAGTTTTTCAGCTCTATCATTGACCAAACCTGATATGATGTGCATTTATGCTTGTACTTGGTGTCTTTTGATGTAAATGTGCTCATGAATGGTCTTTTACAGATTAGATATCTCTCCATCATATCAAAACAAAAAACATAAATTATGTGGATCTAGCCACTTTAGTGTACAACCTTACCTTTTTCTTTCAAGGAGAACTATCCATTGCATGGCTGAAATTCTAGGAGTATAGACTTTCTGTCTTCTTAATTTTACACATTTACATACCTTTGTTGTCTAAGTTTCTATTCTTTGGTTATGCATGTTCTCATGGCAGTCTTGTGCTGATTAGATGCTTGTCATTAGCAAACAACAAAAACATAAACTATATTGACCGGAGCAATCTTGTCTTTCATGATTCTGCTCTTTTCGGAGTGAGGAATGTCTATCGATGATATGACTGGCATTTCATTGTATGTGTTTGTGAATGTTCAGTGGTTGAAGTTTTTTTTCCTGATGCCTGTGATTATGGACTGTCTTGTGCTGGCTATTTGGCCTCCTCCAGCTTATAACATAATCAGAAGCTACATTCCTGAAGACACCTTGTGTTTCAGTTTTTTCCTTTGTCTTTGTGAGGTAATGGTATCCAAGCTGGGGTGTAATTACATATCTGGAATCATAAATGGGATTGCTTACATGTTTCTCTATGCATTTAATGAATAGTTGAGTTGCCAGTCTCTCTATCAACGTTTCCTTGGCCATTTTCCTGTTTGTTGTCGTATACTCTTATCTCTTATGTTGATCAAATAAGGATGTAATTTTAGCTTTAATTGTTGAAATTATGTAATAAAAAATTACTGCTTTTGTACAATCTGTCACTCAAGTCAACACCTTGTGTCTTGCATTCAACGACATCTTGGATCTTATTTTCTTATTTTGATAAAAAGAATTGTTTGTCAAATTGTTTTTCTAATTTGCACAGATTCGACCTTTGTGGAGACATTATTTCCAAAACACTCAAGGGCTCATCTTTGTGGTTGATAGCAATGATCGTGACCGTGTTGTTGAAGCTAGGGATGAGCTGCACAGGATGTTGAACGAGGTAGCCAAAAGCCTTTGTTGTTAATGTTTTCTCCTGGTTTTGCGCATCTTAATAATGAAATTTTATTCTGAGTAGGATGAATTGAGGGATGCTGTGCTACTTGTTTTTGCAAACAAGCAAGATCTTCCAAATGCTATGAATGCTGCTGAAATCACAGATAAGCTTGGTCTTCATTCTCTTCGTCAACGCCACTGGTAATTGATAATATCTCCATTGCAAAATTCTGGATAGTTTGATTCTATTTAATATTCATTGATGTCATCTGATCTTTGTCTGTTGCAGGTATATCCAGAGCACTTGTGCCACTTCTGGTGAAGGTCTCTACGAAGGACTAGAATGGCTTTCCAACAACATTGCTAGCAAGGTAGGGTCATTGTGTTTTGTAGGAAACAATGGTAAAAATCCGTGTTTTGTTGGTTGTAACTTTGGCTAATGAATTGTGGCAGGCTTAAGAAATGGGTTGATCATGCAACTTTTTGGATCGCACTTACCTTGGGAATCTTGCAAGGTTCGGTGTTTGCACTTACTTTGGGAATCTTGCTAGGTTTGGTGTTGCGGATTTCATATCCTGTAATCGGCAAGAGAATGTATCTTTGGTTGTGTAAGATATTATTACTGTAATAGAAATTGACTAATTATCCCTATAGTTTTGAAATAATTCATGATTCACAGCTTTAACAAGATGTATCTTGATACAAGTTTATTGCTAGTGGAGCTCTGCGAGATTAACGTTTCTTTCATTGACCAGCCATTGCTTGATGGCAATATTTTGTGTAGTTAATATATTGCAATGCAGGACATTCGCAATTTTTCTGCGAGTGTACGCTATATTTCGGCGAATGTTGTACATTTGATTTCTATTATCAGTTTGCAGGAACGATGAACAGTCCTGATCAGACATCATAAATTTATAATGCTTCGGTTCTGGTTTTTTCCTTCTAGGCTTGCTAGCATTGTATCCTCTCCTCTTAAGGTATTCATCGGAAATGTAGTAGTTTTTGTTTATAAGTATATTTCAAAAGTGTTTTAATTTAAAAAAACATAATTAATGTTATTTTTAGTTTTTTCAATGTATACAATATAAAAAAAATTTATTAGATATATTTTAAAATAAAAGGAATGCACTAAAATATCATATACATATAATAACAATTTGTAATTCTTATCTTTTCAATTATTCATCAAAAAAAAAAACACACTAAAAAAATAATCAACCACTTTTTTTAGAAATAATCATTCATAATTAATTTCTTAAATAAATAGTATTTTGTTATATGCTCTCTTTAATTTTTTTTTCCTCCTATTAGTATCACTATAATTTGACAAATCATCTCATAAAATAAAAGAAGTTTCTCATAAATATACCATATTTATTTAAGATGAGGTTAAAATAAATACTTAATTTCTAAAATAATACGACACACCCCCTCAAACATTATTTTTTAGCTTCCCCCCTCGAACTATTGCTAGCCTAATCAAAACACCTTCCTTTCTCTCCCTCTCGAATTTTTTTATTTATTTATACTCAATATAAAATCTTCACACCAAAAAAACCCAAATATCTAACTCTTAACTTACCATTACTATTAATTAATTTTTCCTTTTCAATATGAAAAAAAAATATTTTAAGGTTTTAAAAATGAAAAAATATCAATAGATTTTACTTTAAAATTATTTAATAAGGTTATATATCTATAATATTATATTTAAAATACTTATATTATTTATATAGTAAAATAATGAAGCTTTATATAAATATATGATATAATAAATTCATTTCCCCCATCATTAACACTTTATTATATCTCTCTCTCTCTCTCTTTTTTTTTTGTAAATGATCAAATAGTTAAATTTAATATTTTATATATATTAGATAAAATTGAAAAAAAAATCAATAATTTTCAAGTTTATTTTTCAAGGTATAGCTAGAAACCATAAAATATTTTTCAATTTATCTTTCATAAAACTGTTAATTATCTGTCAAACATTGAAAAATAATTAAATTTTCAAGAATTTACTTTCTATAAAAACTACTTTTTAAAATTAAATTGCTTTCAAGCAAACAAATAAAATCATAGTTTTAATTAAAACCTGGACTGATAGGTCGATCCGGGATTCGACTGATCCAGTGCTGGAATTGGACTATGTTTAAGAAAAATAAGGGAAGTCAAAAAGCCGGGTGACCCACGGCAAGATCCAGTCAAAAACCTTATTGCAACCTATTGACTTTTTTTTTTTAACCAAAATGATGTCTTTTTGATTTATAAAAAAAATAAATTTAGGGTTGATCCGGGTGACTCGATCAAAACCTGTTGACCCGGGAAAAAACCATGATCAGAAGCTTGGGCCGGGTCGATCACCGAGCCGGATTTAAAAACTTTGGATAAAACTTTAATTACAGGAGGAAATGGGCCGGCATTGTGAAAGTAGAATTCGTATTATTTAATAATTTAGATTATGGTATCACATTAAATTGTGAAAGTAGAATTCGTATTATTTAATAATTTAGATTATGGTATCACATTAAAAACATCTTCATCTAAAAATGACAAATTTTTAAAATATAATTTATATTAGTATTTTAATTTTGATTTTTGATATATATATTGTAGCAACTTTACTGCTTAGATGCACATACCAAATCCACTGCATGCTCACCATCGACTCGTTGGCGACGGTGGTGGTCTAGGTAAGAAAAACACGGTGCGTGGAAGCAGTGGACCAACGAATCAACAGCTTGATGACTGCGGGAAGAAACCATCTTAAACCACCAATTAATCTCCATCATTTTCATCAAGAATTATCCATGCAAAACCGCGTTCAGTGACTTCTCTGTGCATGTCATTGATTACAGCCAAATTCCTTACAATATCTGTCCAACTGGCCACAGCTGAAATGCACCTTCCTTCCTTCCAAGGCACATCTCATCCACTGCCACAACTTCTCCTATAAATACCCACCAAATCATGCGCCATCTCCTCACTTCAAAACAACTAATTTTCTTGCAAAAAAACAAAAAAACTCTCTAAATTTCTCTCAATGGCTTCTTTTCTTGCTTCTTCAAGGGTTCCAATGTCGGTGGTATTGGTCTTGTTTACACTTGCTTCTTTGATGGGGTCATCTCTTGGTAACTTCTACCAAGACTTCGATATTATGTGGGAGATTGGCGTGCTATGATACTCAACGATGGTGAGCTTCTCAATCTCAATCTTGACCAAGCTTCTGGCTCAGGATTCCAATCCAAGAATGAGTATTTGTTCGGAAAGATTGATATGCAACTCAAGCTTGTCCCTGGCAACTCTGCTGGCACTGTAACTGCCTACTACGTAAGTTTTCTTAATATTAATGACTATTTTGAGTACAGAAATTTAACATTTGCTCTTAGTGTTATTAATCTCTGTTGGTTTATTAATTTTCAGTTACAATCAAAAAGGGTCGGCCTGGGATGAGATAGACTTTGAGTTCTTGGGGAACTTGAGTGGAGATCCTTACATTCTTCATACTAATGTGTATAGCCAAGGCAAAGGCGACAAGGAGCAACAATTTTATCTCTGGTTTGATCCAACTGCTGATTTCCACACCTATTCCATCCTTTGGAACCCACAAAGAATCATGTAAGCTAACACTTGCTCCCATATCTAAATCCAAGATTATACGTTTTTAGAGGTAGCTTGGAATTGTGTTTCAAGTAACATTTTAAAAAAGTTATATTATTTAATGTATTTTTAAGTAAAAAACATTTTAAAAAGCAACCATTATCGCATTATACAATATATATTCCTTTTGTTACCTTAAATTTTCTTTGTTTAGCTAACAATATTTTCCTTCTCATTTGTGTCAGCTTCTTTGTAGATGGCACCCCTATTAGGGAGTTCAAGAACATGGAATCGATTGGTGTTCCATTTCCAAAGTATCAACCAATGAGACTCTACTCTACTTTATGGAATGCAGATAACTGGGCTACAAGAGGTGGTCTCGTCAAGACTGATTGGTCACAAGCTCCTTTCACTGCCTCCTACACGAACTTCAATGCTAATAATGCTTGTGTTTGGTTCAACGGTGCATCTTCTTGTGATTCAAATAATTTCTCCACTCTTTCTTGGCTTTCAGAGGATCTTGATTCAGCAAATCTTGATAAGCTTCAATGGGTCCAAACGAACAACATGATATATAATTATTGCGCAGATGCCAAGAGGTTTCCCCAGGGATTTCCTCCAGAATGCAACATGTCTTAGAGGGAGAAGTAGACACAGTCACCCAGCAATGCATGGTTTATATTAATAATTAATTTCTTTCATTGTTTTTGGTTTCCCCAGGGATTTCCTCCAGAATGCAACATGTCTTAGAGGGAGAAGTAGACACAGTCACCCAGCAATGCATGGTTTATATTAATAATTAATTTCTTTCATTGTTTTTACTCATGCAAATTACAGATTAATTAATAAATGTATGTATGATTTTTATTTTTGTTTGTTTCAATGTTTTCCAATAATATATACGTGTTCGATTTAAGAACTAATATTACAGAATCCTTAACTTTGTAATTAAATTTTTTTTTCTTCATCAAAACATCTAGCAATCAAGTATTGGATCCCACATAAATGAAACAGTCCTTGTATTCCCATGAATCTACACCGAACAGTTTAAATTTTAGACCTGAAACCTTCTAAATTGAAGTATCAAATTTTATTGCTAAACTGTAAATCTTGAAAAGCTGTCATTGTGCTAAAGCAATGACTTCAAAGTTTGATGTATTTGGCAAGAGAGAGGTTAGAGCGTATTTGGGAGTGTGGTTGTTATTGCTTTTCAAAGTCCTTTTTATTTAGAAAAGCATGCCAATAATATTTTTTTATTTTTTAAAAATTATTTTTGAGATTAGCACATCAAAATGATTTGAAAACATCAAAAACATATTAATTCAAAGCAAAAAAAAAAAATTTCAAATTTTTCCGGAAACGCTTTTGAAAAGCATTCACAAACACCTTCTATATGGGCAACGTCAATTACTGTGTGTTTTGTAATGAAATTAAATAGTGATTTTTAAAAGTGTTTTTTAATTGAAAATATATTTTAATTATAATTTTTTTTATTTTTCTTAAATTTTTAACATAGCAGAATAAAAAAAATAAATGTAAAAAATATTAATTTAATATTTTTTAATTTGAAAAATTAATTGAAACACGTTATTAAACACACATTTAATAGGCTTGGACCAGTAATAAAGTTAGCATCAAAGCTTGTATTGTAATTATGTTGGTTAATGGGTCGGTACATGCAAAGCTGGTCTTGCCAAACCTGGGACATGTTGAGAGAGATGAAAACCTTAAATGGTGAATAGAGGCTAGATTGAATTACTCATAGAAAAGAGAAACTCCTGTACTTTTTTCTTTCTTTTTCATGTGTTTTTGGTACACCCACTATCCTTTTGTGTTTGTTTAGGTCAATTAAAAATTGGTTTACAATTAACTAAACTTATTTGACGCGTGAGCATTAAAAAAAATATATATATTTTTCTTAGTTTATTTGTTTTATTCAATATTATTAGGGTTTTGTAGTTTTTTCTATGTAATGAATTAATAGTCATTTGACAAGTGAAAATATAGAAGAATAAAATTAAGTATTTTGACTCTTTTTATATTTATGGTGTTTTTAGTTTTAAAAGTTTTTGACTTATAATAAATCTTTTATTTTTTGCTACTGCCTGCGTTAATTGGTATTAAAATCCAATAATTCTTAACGATTATTTTGCTTTGCTATGTGTTGTAAAATAATTATAGTTGCAAGAGGTTGTATGATAGAACATGCTTATAGAAGAGGGGATGAAGAAGTTCTTCCTCAAGAAAAAGATGTTTAGGACCTAACTATAATGTTTTTTTCTACATCAATTGTTTTCATTCGAAATCCTAGTGGTGAGATCCGTGATAAGACAATCTATACAAATGTATTATGTTAGGAATTTATAATGAGATGATCCGTACAAAAAAGTTAGGAATTCATGATAGGGTGACTCACGCACAAAAAATATTCTTAATAGAAAACATTTTTTAACTGAAGACTGAACTCAATTACGAGTTCTTTTCAATCAAGAAAAACTAGTGTAAAATATTTTTAGAAAAGTAAATATTTTTCATAGTTAACTTTATTTATTTGTTATTTTTATACTCAGTATTATTAATTTTTTTTATATAAATAGTTATAATAGCTTTTTGACAAGTGAGAATATAATTGAATAAAATTAAATATTTTTAAATTAATTTTAATATTTATAGTATTTTTAATCTTTAATTTTTTTTACTTGTAATAAACTATTTATCCTTCACTTTTATGTCATTATTGTTATTTAATTATGGATTTTGGATTTAACTTAGAATCCCTTAATTTATAAAAGTTACATGACACGGATTTATATAGTATTTGGCACTTATTTTCAAGTTCGAAACAATATATATATATATATATATATATATATATATATATATAAAGAAAAAAGTTGGGAAGAGAAAGAATCAAAATAAACGAACGGTTCAAATTTTATTCCTTGGAGGATAAATCCACCGGTATAAATGAACGAAATACGCTTTAAAACTAGAGAAGGGTTGCTTGCAGATTAACAAGCCTAACAAAAAAACATCAACGCTTTAGTATTTCCTTTCCAGAAGCAATAGCCATGGTAATCAGAATCCTCATCTCCCTATTCCTTTCAGCCAAAGGATTTGGAGGACTTGGTGGTGCAGTGAAACTCGTTTCACAGCTGGCTTGTGCTCTCGGTGCAACCCGTTCAAGCTTGAACATATCATCATAATCTTTCCTGTCAAAAGATTGCAAGGCAGCCCCGAAAGACGACTTCACTATACCAAAAGCATTCTCACATGCAACAAGAACATTCCTCAATGATTGGTCAGTCGTGTTCTTTAGAAGACCCAAAATATACTCGTAAGTGTTGGTTGCGTTTGTTATTGTCTGGTCCATTGCTATTGCTGTGAGACCAACATAGTCTATTGACGGGCTTTTCATGTTCTCATGAAAAACCCTGTTGCAGAAACCATAGTCTTCCATTTGTCGACATACTTCGTCGATTAAAACTTGGGAATCTTGGGCTTCACTTAAGGTAGGGTTGGTCAAGAGAATGATGACTAGAAGTGGAAAAAATAGGGAGAAACAGTGAGAAAAGGCCATGTTTCTGCTGCTAGAATTAGAATATAGTGATGTGATATGCGCAACAGAGGAGAGTACTGTGGCGAATGCCTTTGCCTGTGTATATATATATGTGTGAAAGTCTATTGAGGAAAATACAAGTTTCAGAAGATGTTGCGAGTAAAGCAAAGGGTTGAAAAGAAGGAAAGAGTTGAAAGCATGATCAAGCCCCATATGCTAAAGAAATTATACGGTAAATTAACCTGCCACTTTGAGATTATGGTTCAAGGAATTATGGAAGGAGAAATCATCCTATATTTAGTCATTAATTAGTTTTAAAACGCTAAAAATAATTATATTTGTAAAAGATGAAAGATTTTTGTATGAAAAGGAGAGAAGTTGATTTATTTCCTAGCTAATATATGGTCATGGAGATACTGTAGGCAACGTGTTATTTCTTTTATTTTTATTGTAATTACTAATGTAATGTTTAATTTGATGTAGTAAATAATTTTTTTTATTCGGGAAATTATATTAACAGAAAAAAAAACTAGTGATGGATAATTGATGGAAGTGAAAGAAGTGAGTGAAGTTAAAATTTAATTCCTCACAATAAGTAAAGGAAATAAAATTTATTTTAGATTACTACTAATTACTCAAGAGTAAACGAGGAGAAAATTTAGAGATTGCTATATTGCTTTCCTAAATCAAATGAATCCGAATTTAAAATGGATTTCCATATTTGATTTTTTTTCTTCTAAAATATAATGAACCTATACTGGAAATCAGTCCCTCATCTTAATTCCATATCACATAGAGTCAAATCTAACTGATTTCAATAATATTTTTTTTTAATTCAAAATAAATCAGAATTAGTTGGATTTCAATAATCTAACTAATTTCCAATGATATAATACTCTATCATCAGTTTCCAATTAGTATGTCTAAAAAACTCGGGCATTAAATCAGAATTTAATCTTCAAATAATTAGAAATCAATCGGCATATATATACTTTAAAAATACTCGTCGATTAGTCAGTACACGTAAAATTGGAAAATAATCGGCTCTTGATTTTTACTAGGCAGTGTTTGTTTTGCAGTGATACCGTGATTTTAAAAATACTTGAATTATTTTTGTTTTGAATTAATTATTTTAATATTTTTAAATTGTTTTAATATATTAATGTTAAAAATAAATTTTAAATGATAGTTATTTTTCTTCTCTCTCTTCTTCAAAACCACAAACAAGATCAATTCCTCGACCTCCATTACCATTCACAACACTCGAGCCCCTCTTTAACTCACTAGCTCCATCATAACGTTCAATAATCTTGAAAGAAAAAATTAAGCAACAATATTAAAGAAGAGAAAAGAGATTTTATCCCCTATTCATCAGCCCTGATACATCAAATTCCACGTGCACGATAGTTTTTTTCACCAAATATTTGATATCGTAGAAACTAGTCTAGAAAAGCCTCAAGCTAGTCTATGCAGTAGCCAACAATGTCTCAATTGACCCTTTCAAGAACATATTCGTTGACACTCAGAGTAGTTCCACAGGTTAACACCATTCCTTTGTTAATACCATTAAAAGCTGCAGAGTTTATTGGGATCTGACTCGCACAAGCTGTAAGAAAAGATTTACGTTGTGACAGGTATGGAGAGATTTGCTCATACTGTGTTTGCTGAGAGAGTCGATGGAGCTTTTCAAGCATGGCTTGCAGGTCTTGGTAACAAGGAAGGAAACTTACCTTTCACTTCAATAGCCAGCATGAACCTTCTCTAACGTATTAACAGAATCATTGACATCTAACTGACCTGACAAAGATTAGTACAGAACAAAATGACTTCATCAGCTCTAACCCTCTTTTCAGCTATTCTGGTGGTAGCTTCTTTAAACATTCGTTTGTCATGAGGAGTCTCCAATGAAGTCTTGGCAAACATATGCTCCCAAACTGATAACCAGACAAGCTGGAATATTGCCAATTATGTGGAATATTATCAATTATGTGGCTGTCATTGTCAAAGAAGATGGCTGTCATGTGAGAGTCAAAGAGGGTTGCTGGTGCAACATTTGCAGCCCCTTGACATTGTTAAAGAAGAAGGCTACAATGGTGGGTTGTTGGTGACAGCCAACAACCATTGTTTAATGTCAAAGTTTGGTAAGTTTGGCAGCCACCATTGTTGACAAAGGAGCAAGAGGAGCTGTCATTGAAGCCTATAAATAGACACCAAGAATGCAGCACAAAGAGAGAGAGCAAGAACAAAAGAGAGAAGAAGAGAGAAAGAAAGAGAAGGGCTGCCACCAGCAGCCCTGCTGCCTTATGCAGCTGCTGCCCTATGTAGCAATGAGAGATGGGAGTTGAGTGGATGTGATCCTCCTCCGTGTGTAGTATTCTTTCTCTATCTCTAATAATATCGATTTCTCCTGTAGGCGATTTGCCGAACCACGTTAAATATTGTGTCAGTGTGCTTAGCTTCCTTTGAGCAATGATCATGAACACCACCGTTCCGCAAGGGGGAGTAGAAATCCCCAACAATTGGTATCAGAGCCACCACTAGTGGTTTCTCCCACCAACAAATTGGTATCAGAGCTTATGGTTCAAAGTGGTGTTTGATTTTTGCTCAAAAATAAAAGTTGTAAAAATTATGTTTTGACCATACCACTGTGTAGAAGAGGAAGAGACAAAGCCACTGGTAAAAACGGCGTAAAATTCTGACGTGGGACATGCCTGCACGCGCCAACACGTGCCGGAGAGGAGGCTGCCCACGCACACCAACGCGTCACATCTTCTTCACCCGAATGGCAGACCCGACCCACAAAACTGACCCGAATAATTATGACGTCAGCATGACATAATTATGACGTCAACATGCAAAATTGGCATGCTATGTCGGGACGGTCACGGTTGACACGTCAGCATAGTGGGACCCACCAGCCACGTCATCAGCCGAGAGCCAAGCTGAGTTGAGCCGAGCCGAGTTGGAGCCGAGCCGCGAGCCGAGGGATAGGATCCAGTGTAGCTGATTCTACGTACAATCGGATCTGAGATTGAATCTGAGCCATTGATAAGGCCAGAATTGTTTTGATCAAATTTTAACTGTCTGAAATACGATTTGAACGATTTTTAACTTGTTTCCAGCTAATTTAATCGTGATTTTCTTAATTTCTTTCCTTCCCATTTTTACATGATATGATATGTCGAGGCAAATTGCGAAACTCAAATAAGCCAGAAAGATAGGGGTGTGATTAAAAAAAATATAACAGCTTAATTAAGGTTATATAATTAGAAAGAAGAAAAACGGAGAGTAATCTCATTTGAAAAGGGAGATTCAGCGCATAAAAAAAGGTCAACTTCGTTTTAATCCATATAGATTTATCCGTATTTCACTTTAGCCTCTGCAGCTTAAATGTTCCCAATGTTACCCTTCTACTTCTCATAAAGTTACAACATTACCCTCATCCATTCACCCAAAACTCGCCGGTTAATTAAAATATATTAATTGACTAAATAGACCAGTTTTTTTTTTTTTGAATTTTTATATTAATTTTCTGAGTGATTTTCTGATATTATATATATATATATATATATATATATAAGTATTTTAGAGGAAAAATGATTTTTTTATAAAGATATGAAAAAAACTCAATAGTTAGATGTTTTTGATAAGATACTAAGGATAAGGATATAAATAGTAAATTCTATGCTTATTAAACTATTTATGGATTATTAACTACCAATATTTATTTTATAAACTCATAAGAAGAGATAGATATAAAAATAAAAGAGAAAATAATTAATAAAAATGATAAGAATATTTTTGTTTAGACTGAATGATATTTTTCTTAATTCTCAATCTCTCTTGTTTTCTTCTCTTTCTTGTGTCTTTATCTTTCTAATTTAATATATATTATTTATTACTCTTTAAAATTTCTTGAAACTGTTTAAAAATTATAAGGGTCACATTGGAAAGGTTTGAACTATGAGTGTAGTAGTAAAACATTGATAAATTTATATGGGCATAAATGTAGTCTTCCCCTAAAAACAGTAAGAAGAGAAAAGAGAGAGAAGGAAAAGAACAAAAAGAGAGGGAGGGAGGGAGAGAGCTTGCCGAACCTTCATCGGTGGTGCCCGGACTTGTACAATGTAGTGTTGTGGTGAAGTAGGTGAGAAATCTTTTCCAGAAGTTGAAGGCCAAGAATATCAGCAAAGCAACTACCTCTACCGTTGCTTTCCTCTTTTGTTTTTGATGCCTGAAAGTAAGTGAGTTTAACTCCAAGCTTCTTGTCTGTTTAGCAATTCTATGTCCTATTTCTATGTGGGAAAAAGAATTTTGACAAAAGAATCCATATTAGAATAGATGTTTGATCGTTCCCAAGGTGAGGCTCTTGAAAGTTTCTCATGTTTCTACATCTGCTTTGCCTTGTAGGATCTGTCATGTTGGATTTTTCTCTCTTACTGTTGTTGTTCCAGCAAAAATTTAACTTGCTGTTTTTAAAATTTTTTGATTTTAAATTAATTATTTTATATTTTTAAAATGTTTTAATGCATTAATTTTAAAATTAAATTTAAAAAAAAAAAAATTATTTTAATATATTTCAAAAAAAAAAAAAACATTTTATACCATAATTTCAAGTACACTAGCTAGCCATGCTGCAGCGTGATATACTGCTTGTGTACTTCAGTTTTTAATTTCAATAAGTCAGAGATAATCTTGCATTATGCTACTGGCATTGATTGCATCTTTTAGGATTTAGTTTAAGGTGTTTTTTAAAAACATTTTTATCTTAAAAAAATATTAAATTTTAATATGTTGATTTTTAGAATATTTTTTTAGTGTTTGATTTTTATAATTTTAATTTGTTGATGTAAAAAATATATATAAAAATATTTCAATATATTTTAAAATTAAAAATATTTTAAAAAACCATTTGAAATGAAAAATATTTTTAAAAACTAGTTTAACCTCCAGTACCAAACTTACACTCGTATTCATTTTCTTTTCATGATTTACGGTGTTATAAGAGGCTCAGGCAAGTTTTTCATAAATCATATTTCATATTTTTAATATTTTTTTTAAATTAATGTGAATGTCTAGACCAGTTAGGGCGTACATTGATTAATTTTACAAATCCTGAAATTAATAATTATATAAATTTTCAGTGACCATCATATAAATAATCACACGCTCAAACCTAAGAAGGTAAAAAAATGAAATCTCTTAACTTCAAGCTTCTAAATGGTTATATTTCACATTTGATAAGTACACCATAGCAACTTGAGAGGAGTTTTCATTTTTGTTGGAGCAGCCTTGTTGCATTTGCTACATTCAACTTTCAAGTCCCCATATGTGGTACTGCTCAAACTCAACAGCACTCACGAGTCACATCCACCCATATATATATATATAGATCACTGAAGCGGCTCAAGAACAAGGGGATGTGAGATCTGCGGTGGGATGAGGCCAGAACCTTTGCTTTTGTCCACTTCTGAGCGCTAAGCTGTTTTTAGCATCTGGCCCCGCCTACAATTATGTTTCAAGTCAAGCTGTCAAGGAAGACCAATTTAAAAATTGGAAAAAAAAAAAAGGTTAACGAAGCACAACACTGTTCGTCATCTTAACCTTTGTCTGTGGCTATCTTTCCTTTATTTTTTTCTCACCAGATTTCTCATTTGACCCTTACAAACTAGCCTTTTGCTAACAGTAGAATAACCAAACCATGGCTTCTGCAACTGCATTAGCCATTGGAGGTTCATTTCTGTCAGCCTTCCTTCAGGTTTTGTTCGACAGAATGGCTTCTCGCGAGGTTTTAGGCTTCTTCAAAGAGCGAAAACTCAATGATAGGTTGTTAAAGAAGTTGAAGGTACTTATGATTTCTGTTAACGAGGTACTTGATGATGCGGAGGAGAAGCAAATAGCCAAGCCAGCTGTTGAGATGTGGGTCAACGAGCTCAAAGATGCTGTATATGAAGCTGATGATTTGTTGGATGAGATTGCTTATGAAGCTCTGCGATCGGAGGTGGAAGTTGGCTCTCAATCTAGTGCAGATCAGGTGAGAGGCTTTTTATCTGCTCGTTTTTCATTTCAGAAAGTAAAGGAAGAGATGGAGACAAAGTTAGGAGAGATCGTTGACATGCTTGAGTACTTGGTACAACAAAAGGCCGCCCTTGGTCTGAGAGAGGGTACTGTTGAGAAAGCATCATCACAGAGAATACCAACAACTTCTCTTGTGGATGAATCCGGGGTATATGGTAGGGATGGGGATAAGGAAGCCATAATGAAACTGGTACTATCTGCAAATGAAAATGGCAAACGGCTAGATGTGATTCCCATAGTAGGTATGGCTGGGGTTGGTAAGACCACTCTTGCTCAGCTTGTTTACAATGATAGCAGAGTAGGAGAGCAGTTTGATATGAAGGTATGGATCTGTGTTTCGGAAGAATTCGATGTTCTCAAGGTAATCAAAGATATTCTTAAGAAGGCTGGTTCCATGAATTGTGATACAATGACCGGAGATCAACTTCACTGCGAGTTAGAGAAGGAATCAACAGGGAAAAAAATTATGCTTGTTTTAGATGATGTTTGGAGCAATGATTGGGGAAAATGGGATTTTCTGTTGATACCTTTCAAGTCTCTGTTACATGGAAGTAAGATCCTTGTTACAACACGAATTGAAAGCGTAGCATCGGTCAAGGCCACTGTTGCAGCCCATCGCCTACAGGAATTGACTGCAGATGATTGCTGGTTGGTGTTTGCAAAACATGCATTTGATGATGGAAGTTGCAGTGCACGTCCAGACTTGGAAGAAATAGGTAAAGAAGTGGTAAAAAAGTGCAAAGGGTTACCTTTAGCTGCAAAAGCCCTTGGAGGTCTCCTACGCTTTAAAAGAGATGCTAAGGAATGGGAGAAGATCTTGAAGAGCAACATGTGGGATTTGCCGAATGATGATATTCTTCCTGTTCTCAGATTGAGTTATCACTATCTTCCACCACAGCTGAAGCAATGCTTTGCTTACTGTGCAATATTTCCAGAGAATCATGAATTTAACAAGGATGAATTAATCCGTTTATGGATGGCAGAGGGCTTTCTAGTTCCACCTAAAAGAAATAAGGAGATGGAAGAAGTAGGAAATGAGTTCTTTCATGATCTTGTTTCAAGGTCATTTTTCCAGCAATCTAGTGGAAAATCAAGGTCAGTTTTTCAAGGATCAAGCGGGGATCCATTATTTGTTATGCATGACCTCATAAATGACTTAGCTAGATATGTAGCTAGAGAATTTTGCTTCAGGTTGGAAGGCGAAGATTCAAACAAGATCACAGAAAGGACTCGTCATTTGTCTTATGCAGTAACAAGATACGATTCTTGTCAAAAATTTGAGGGTATTTATGATGCCAAGCTTTTGCGCACTTTCTTACCATTGTCAGAAGCGTGGCTACGCAACCAAATCAATATCTTACCGGTGTCAAGAGTGTGGCCACGCAACCAAATCGATAATAAGGTAACACATGATTTATTGCCAAGGCTTGCACGCTTACGAGTGCTATCCTTGGCTAACTATTCCAACGTGGTTGAGTTACCTGATTCAATGGGCAAGTTAAAACATTTACGATACCTTAATCTCTCCGCTACATCAATTAAAAGGTTACCTGAAGTTGTGAGTACTGCATACCATTTGCAGACATTAATCCTGGAAAATTGTAAAGAGCTTGTTGAGCTGCCTGATTCAGTTGGCCACTTGAAGCATTTGCTATATGCCAGTCTTAAAGGTGCAAAAATCAAAAGGTTACCTGAATCCATGTGTACATTGTATAATCTGCAAACATTAGTCTTGGAAGATTGCAGAAACCTTTTCAGACTGCCTCATTCAATTGGCAATTTGAAGCACTTGCGATATGTGACTCTTAAAGGCACAACGATCAAAATGTTACCAGCATCCATGGGAGGCTTGTGCAATTTGCAGACTTTAATCTTGCGGTCATGCAAAGATCTGATTGAGCTACCAGATGATATGGGAAGGCTAATCAACTTGAGTCATCTTGATATGGAAGGAACAAAATTGTCGAAGATGCCGCCGCATATGGGTAAACTAACAAAGCTTCAAAAGCTAAGTGATTTCTTTCTAGGAAAAGATACTGGTTCTAGCATTCAAGAGTTGGGGAAGCTTCAACATTTACAGGGAGGACTAAATATTTGGAACCTGCAAAATGTTGGGAGTGCTCCAGATGCTCTACATGACAATGTGAAGGGTATGAAGCATCTCAAGACTTTGAATTTGATGTGGGATGGTGATCCTAATGACTCTGGACATGTAAGGCATGTACTTGACAAGTTAGAGCCTGATGTAAATATGGAGTATCTTTATATCTATGGTTATGGGGGTACAAGGTTTTCAGATTGGGTAGGAGACTCTTCTTTCTCAAGAATAGTATCCATGGAGCTCAGCCGATGTAAATATTGCACGTCCTTACCACCACTTGGGCAGTTAGGGTCTTTGAAAGAACTCCTGGTAAGAGGGTTCGAGGGACTTGCGGTTGTGGGTCGTGAGTTCTACGGAAGTTGCAGGTCCGTGAGGAAGCCATTTGGATCCCTTGAAAGTTTAACTCTTTCAATGATGCCTGAATGGCGTGAATGGATTTCAGATCAAGGCATGCAAGCTTTCCCTTGTCTTCAAAAGCTTTGCATAAGCGGCTGCCCCAACCTAAGAAGGGTGCTGCCCAATCACCTCCTTCCATCTTTAACAACACTTGAGATTGAGGGATGCAAGCAGCTTGTAACTTCAATTCCAAGATGTCCAATCATTGATGAACTAAAATTAGATGATGATTCTCGTCATCTGCTGCTAGGCAGATTGCCTTCTGGGATGCACAGCCTGAAAGTTTATCGATTCTATTCCATAGATTCCATACCAAAAGAAATGGAGCAAATGGGTTCCTTTCTCACCACTTTAGAAGAAATTGAAATGGAAAATTGTGATTCACTCAAGTGCTTCCAGCTGGATTTGTTCCCTAGGTTGAAGACTCTCAGGATCTCTACATGTTCAAATTTGGAATCTCATTGTGAACATGAAGGACCTATAGAGGATCTCACCTCTCTTCATTCCTTGAAAATATGGGAATGCCCTAAATTAGTATCTTTTCCGAAAGGAGGATTACCTGCCTCATGTTTGACAGAGCTTCAGTTGTTTGATTGCGCAAATTTGAAGTCCTTGCCTGAGCATATGAATTCCCTCCTCCCATCCCTTGAAGATTTGAGATTATTTGTTGACAGTTGCCTCATTTGCTGCTGAAGAAGAGGTCTTCGATGCTGTGAAGATTCAGTCAAGATTGGTTCCAGATTGTTAGGATGTTAGTTGCAAATAAAGCTGTCATAGATCAGCTCTTTCTCTGTTTTTATCTTCTTAATATTTTTCGGAATTCTGTTATCAAACTCTTCTATAAAAGAGTGATTTATCAATAAAGAAAATATACTTCCATTCACAACATTTATATCTTTATCTTATTGCTGAGTTCTTGCCTGTTCTTATACAATTTGTTTCTGTCATAAACTACAAATTGGTATCAGAGCACATTGATTTTAAAGGGACCAGCTTGTGAGAAAGAGAGCAACCTGTGAGAAACCCTTCTTCCACCAAAAAACCACAAAACACCAAAACCAAAACCTTTCATCATTCTTTCAAATGGCATCCAACACTTATTCTCTTGCAACACCACCAGTATTTATTCCGGTGTGAACTACCAAATGTGGGTGTGAGAATGAAAACTTACTTACAAGCCTGCGATTTATGGGATGCTGTTGAACAAGAACATGAACCTCAGCCTCTTTCTGCAGATCCAACCATAGCCCAAATCAGAAATAATCGTGAGGAGAGATCAAGGAAGTTCAAAGCCAAAACTTGTCTCTATGTCGCTTGTTTCAAGCAATATTTCCAAGAATAATTGCTTTTGATACAGTGGAAACAAATATGGAATTATCTCAAGGAGGAGTTCCATGGTAATGAGAGGACAATTCAAATGCAGGTTTTGAATTTGAGAAGGGAGTTCGAAATGCAGAAGATGAAGGACTCAGAAACTATCAGAGATTTTTCTGATAGATTACTCTCCATAGTCAACAAAATAAGACTATTGGGAGAGGAGCTTTCTGATCAAAGGGTTGTTGAAAAGATCCTTGTGACTTTACCTGAGAGGTTTGAGTCAAAGATATCCTCATTAGAAGAAGCCAAAGATCTGTCAAAAATATCTTTGGGAGAATTGTTAAATGCCTTACAAGCTCAAGAACAAAGGAGAACTATAAGGCAAGAAGAATCCATGGAAGGAGCTTTTCCAGCAAAGGTGCAAGTCAAAGAAAGTGACAAAGGGAAAAGGAAGAACATCAAATACAAGGGAGCAGGCAGTAGCAATCGAAGAGTTGGAACCTTTCCCCCTTGTCAACACTGTAAGAAAACAAATCACTCACAAAACTACTGTTGGTGGAGACCTGATGTTAAATGCAGGAAATGCAATCAGTTGGGACACATGGAAAAAATCTGCAAAAACAGACCAAATCAACAACATGAAGAGGCTCAAGTTGCTGATCAACAACAGGAGGAACAATTGTTTGTGGCCACCTGTTTTGTAAGCAAACATGCAAGTGATTGCTGGTTGATAGACAGTGGTTGCACAAATCACATGACAAATGATGTGAATTTGTTCAAACATCTTGATAAATCAAGTGTCTTAAAAGTCAGAATTGGTAATGGCGAATATATTCCTGTCAAAGGAAAAGGGACAGTGGCCATCGAAGGGAATTCAGGTATTAAACTCATTTCAGATGTTCTTTTTGTACCTGAAATCGATCAAAACCTGTTGAGTGTTGGCCAACTTCTTGAAAAAGGATACTCGGTTGTTTTCAAGAACAAGCCTTGTTTAATTTCGATCCCTTTGGATTAGAGATTTTCACCATAAAAATGCAAGGGAAAAGCTTTTCTCTAGATTGGATGGAAGAGGAGACAGCAATGATATCAAACACAACAAATGAAGCTGACTTATGGCATAAGAGGATGGGCCACTTCAATCAAGCAGCTTTGGTTCATATGCAGAGAAGGAAGATGGTGAGAGGGGTGCCCAGCCTAGAAGAAAAAATCACGGTTTGTGTTTCTTGTCAATATGGCAAGCAACACGGACTTGGATTTCCTCAAAACAAAGCTTGAGAGCAAGTGAAAAACTTCAGCTTATTCACACCGATGTTCGCGAGGCCCTCAGATGACAGATTCGTTAAATGGAAGCAGGTATTATGTTGCTTTCATTGACGATTATACAAGAATGTGCTGGGTGTATTTTTTAAAATCCAAAGCTGAAGTAGCAGGTGTTTTTTTGAGGTTTAAAAACTGGGTTGAAAATCAAAGTGGTCATAAAATTCAGATTGTGAGGTCTGATAATGGCACAGAATATACTTCAAACAAGTTTGCCCAGTTTTGTCATGATGCAGGGATTGAACATCAATACACTACACCTTACACACCTCAGCAGAATGGTGTGAGTGAGAGGAAGAACAGGACAATCATGGAGATGGCAAGATGCTTATTATTTGAGAAAGATTTGCCAAAAAAATTCTGGGCAGAAGCTGTGAACACTGCTGTGTTCTTGTTAAACAGGCTGCCAACAAGAGCATTACAACACAAAACACCTTATGAAGTTTGGCATGGTTATAAACCCTCACTTCAAAACTTAAAAGTGTTTGGATGCTTATGTTTCACTCATATACCTCAGGTGAAAAGAGATAAGCTTGACAGGGAAGGTCAATTGGAATTTTCGTTGGCTATAGCAATGTCACAAAAGGCTATAGAGTTTATCAACCTGCAACAGAAAAAGTTATTATCAGCAGAGACATCAAATTCGTTGAAGCTGAAAAATGGAATTTTGAAGATACAACAAGCAATGCAAGTAAGGAGATCATGCAAGATTTTGATGAAGATGTTGATGACACACCAGTCAGAGGTACCAGACTTCTTGCAGACATTTATCAAAGCTTCAATGTAGCTGTGCTTGAACCTGCAGAATATGAGGAGGCCAAAAATGATCCAAGATGGGTCACAGCAATGAAAGAAGAGCTAAGCATGATTGAGAAGAATCAAACATGGGAATTGGTGGATATGCCGACACACAAACAACCCATTGGTGTAAAATGGGTTTACAGAACAAAATTGAATGCAGATGGCACTATCAACAAACACAAAGCTAGAATTGTGGTCAAAGGCTATGCACAAGTCTTTGGTGTGGATTTTTCAGAAACATATGCCCCAGTAGCTCGTCTTGACACCATCAGAATGTTGCTAGCAATTGCAGCTCACAAAGGTTGGAAAATATTTCAACTTGATGTGAAGTCTGCATTTTTGAATGGTTACCTGCAGGAGGAGATTTACGTGGAACAACCTAAAGGTTTCATGGTAGAAGGAGAAGAAGACAAGGTTTACTTATTGAAGAAGGCTTTATATGGACTGAAACAGGCTCCAAGAGCCTGGTATAGCAGGATTGATGAGCATTTACTCAAACATGGCTTCAACAAAAGTTTGAGTGAATCGACCTTATATATCAAGAGTTCAAACACTGGTCTTATGGCTGTTTCACTTTATGTGGATGATTTATTTGTTACAGGTAACAATTCAACCATGATAGACATCTTCAAAGCTGAAATGATGGAAGTTTTTGAGATGACAGACCTTGGTGAAATGTCCTATTTTCTTGGCATGGAAGTGCAGCAAAATCAGCTTGGGATCTTTGTTGGCCAACAAAAGTATGCCAAAGAGATTCTGAAGAAATTCAAAATGGAAGACTGCAAATCAATGACCACACCCATGAATTTGAAAGAGAAGTTCAGTAAAGAAGATGGGGCAGACAAGGTGGATGAAGCAATTTACAGGAGCTTAATTGGGTGTCTTATGTACCTTACGGCAACAAGGCCAGACATCATGCATGCAGTGAGCTTATTATCGAGGTTCATGCATTGTGCTAGTGAAATACACTTCAAGGCTGCAAAAAGAGTGGTGAGATACATAAAAGGTACACTAAACTATGGCATTCAGTTTAGTTGTGCTGAAAATTTCGAGCTACAAGGATATGCAGATAGTGATTGGGCTGGCAGCTGTGATGATATGAAGAGCACGTCTGGATATTGTTTTAGTTTTGGATCAGGAATTTTCTCCTGGTGTTCCAAAAAACAAGAAGTTATTGCTCAATCAACGGCAGAAGCAGAGTATGTTGCAGCTACTGCAGCTGCAAATCAAGTCTTATGGCTTAGAAAAATCCTAGCAGATCTGGACATGGAGCAAAGGGAAGCTACTAAAGTTAATGTTGACAATCAAGCTGCAATTGCAATATCTAACAATCCAATTTTCCATGGGAAAACAAAGCATTTCAAGCTCAAATATTATTTTCCCGAGAGAAGTTCCGGAAAAATGAAGAACTAGAACCGATTTATTGCAAGACAGAAGACCAGCTTGCTGATATATTAACCAAGCCATTGCCAAAAGCAAGGTTTGAAACTTTGAGGAACAAGATAGGAGTCTGCAGCAAAAGATGCAAGGAGGAGTGTTGACAGTTGCCTCATTTGCTGCTGAAGAAGAGGTCTTCGATGCTGTGAAGATTCAGTCAAGATTGGTTCCAGATTGTTAGGATGTTAGTTGCAAATAAAGCTGTCATAGATCAGCTCTTTCTCTGTTTTTATCTTCTTAATATTTTTCGGAATTCTGTTATCAAACTCTTCTATAAAAGAGTGATTTATCAATAAAGAAAATATACTTCCATTCACAACATTTATATCTTTATCTTATTGCTGAGTTCTTGCCTGTTCTTATACAATTTGTTTCTGTCATAAACTACATTATTCCTCCTTCCAAAACTTGAGTTCTTTCCAGAAGGGGGTCTGCCCTCTAAATTAAAATCACTTTATATTGAAAATTGCAGCAAACTCATTGCAGCCAGAATGCAATGGAGTTTGCAATCGCTCCCTTCTCTTTCAAAATTCACTGTTGGTGTTGACGAAAGTGTGGAATCCTTCCCAGAGGAGATGCTGCTGCCCTCAACTCTTGCCTCTCTTGAAATATGGAGTCTTAAAACTCTGAAATCCCTGAACTACTCGGGGCTTCAACACCTCACTTCTCTTGGACAATTGACCATCACAGACTGCCCTAATCTACAGTCCATGCCAGGAGAAGGCCTCCCCTCCTCCCTTTCTTCTCTTGAAATCTGGCGGTGTCCTTTGCTGGATCAAAGATGTCAACAGGGAATAGGGGTAGATTGGCTCAAGATTGCTCACATCCCCAACGTGCATATTAATGGATACAAGATCCATCAACCTTAGGTATTGCTTATCTGAATTTCAACTCAAAATTTCTCTTTTCTTATCTTTTTTCTTGTTAAGCTTCTTTTTGTGTACTTTTAGATTAATTCTCTGTTATTAATTCTGTCATTTGTGGCAGCATTTCATTTTAATCATGAACGGCCAGTTGGGGAGACAGAGTGTTTACAGGTTTGTCATGCAGATATTTTCCTACTGCTGACTTTCATTGCTCACCTCCAATTTTTGCTAATAATGTCTTACGAATTTCTTACAGCATTTATGCCATTGAAACTTATCAGCATAGTCTTATATCCCATATAGCAGGAGAACTGGAATTCTGGGTGCCCCAGGTATATTCAGTTTTCCCTTTTTGCACTTGTATTCTGAACCGCAACAAGTTGATTGAACTTCCGAAGTCTTTCTTTCTGGTTTGATTCATCTGCAGCACTCTCTAGCAAGCCATTTTGCTCAGCTCTTACGAGAGAAAAGCTTCATGTGTAGACTTACTTCTTTCAGAACGTGTTAGAACTAGATGCTTGTCTGAATCTCGTGCTTCAGGCCATTGATGAGAAGATCTTCGGTGTACGTTGCTTATGTAAGGTTGAAAGAAATTCAATGTTTACTGAATATACATGTACAAGCAGAACTTGTTTTGGTCCTACCATAATTCCACATTCTCTCGCATTCAATTATCTAATATAATTTCTCCACCGTTTCTTTTCTGCTCTATTAGGTCCCAGAGGTATTGAAGAGGCCAATGGATTGTGTAAATTCAATTTTATTCCGTCTCTCATGATGATGTTCAAGATGGTTCAGGGATCAAGATTGTGGAAGCCATGAGATCAATATGGTTTATCTGGAGAAAACTCAAATTGGACAGAAGATTCCAGGGGAGATTAAGCATTGACCTCTGAAAACAGAAGCTTGCAAAATGACTTGTGAGCCTTCATGGTCCCAACGAAGAATCAGCCAGTCCCATAACTGTACACTCTCAAATATATATTATATCCAAAATATAAATAAGATATGAATATATAAATTTCTACTCATTGTCATTTATACTTGAACTTCCACAGCCCCTCTCTCAGTTATTACTTACTAAGTAGGGAAGGGGAAGGATCCACTCAGCCGACCTATTAATTATTGAGAAATTACTTGCTGGATTAAAAATAATAATTATATGATATATATATATATATATATATATATATATATATATATGTTCATCAAAATTATCACAATCTTGTTTCGGCACCATTTTTCTTTGAATAAGATTTAAACTTGAAATAAGAGGGCAAGAAAAATATTTATTCATATAAATGAATAATTTTTGTAGTAAAAAATTGGAATTACCAACTTCTTTCCATTGCCTTACGCCCTACTTGTGTGAAAGATAGTTTTAGAGAAGTTTCTGAAAGGTATTTTATATTTTTCTTTTATTGTTCGTAGAACTTTAATACATCTTGTCTATCTAAGCATAATAAATATTACCTTGTAGAACACTTCCTCTTTCTTCCTAATCGATTGCTGCAAGGATTCTGCCTCCTCTTGCCGACCTACTGCAGCTGAAAGTCCTTTTTTCCCGCAAGGACTTGCTCTGCTGGAACTCCTCCTTCTGCTAGGATTTCTGCTTCTGCCGCTCCTTTGCTGCGTGATTCTTCCTCAACATCCTAGCTCTATTGTATGCATTTTTCAGCTTCCTACTTTGGTCCTCATCATTATGCAATGACATGCAGAATCCACAAAGTAATATGCTTATACATTCAAATACCCTCCTGTGGTTTCGTTGGCTTGCGCATGCTGAATTGACTTCTTTTTCTTGCTGGTTGTTCCACATAGGGCAGCATAAAATGACTATGATTTCTAAATTTGAACTTACAAAGTTTAGGATATTCACTGAATTTGTTCTTCCTGATCAGTTTTCACTCAAACAACGAAAGAAAGAGCTTTCTGCTTAAGAACTTAACAAAAGACTGTGGCTTATGTAACAAATTTATGTCATAACTCGATCGGTTAAAGTGCACGATGCAATCTAAGGTCACGGGTTTGAGCGATGCATGGGGCACGCATATGTTTTATGTAATTTTCATATTATTTAATTTAAAATTTAATTTAGGTTAGATTTTTTCAAATTTGAATCATTGTATAAAATTTAATGATAATATAAATAAAAATAACAATCTAGATATTATTCTTTTATATTCATTTTTCTAAAACATAAAATACCATTTGTTCTTCAGTTTAAGGAATTATATTACTTCTTATTCTATGTCATTGTCCTCTTGAATTTATTTTTGTGAAAAGAAATAAAATTATAAGAAATGGAAATATTAAAGTGTAAATAAATTAAAATAATTATTAGTAGTAGTTACCCAAGTCAATTGAGCCACGAAAGCCCACGCGCGGTTTAAGCCACGAAATTGTATACCTGGTAATTAAAATTGTCCTCTTGAATTCATAGTCAAGTGCCATTAACAGCACATGGACCCTCTTAACCCGACACGAAAGCCCACGCAGTTTAAGCCACGAAATCATTTTTATACGTGTTTCGAAGCCCGTCATTTTGAGATTGGATAATATATATATATTTCTAGACTTGGTATAAGATAAGTTTTGATCTTGGACCGGTAAAATCGATTACTTAATTAATACTGTTTGTGCTGTGAATTTGGCTAGCTTGAATTCTTGGGAAAGTTCCATTAATGTACTCTTTATTATGTTTCATATTCTACATTTGGAATTCCAATTAATTACTAATACGGGCATGATGGTAGGTACGACTTACGAGAGAATCATGGATTGGACGGTGCAAGATAAGCCATTAAATATTATTTCATTTTTCTTCTTAAACCGAAATATATACGGCCTTTTGATTGTTTCATTTGATTACATTTCATTGCAAAAGATTTGGTTTGCGATTTTACTTGTAATCTTACAAAGTAACTATTAAAAGAAAAGGAAGTTGGAAATGTATATATCTAAATAAGATCAGCAAGACAAATTGATTAGGAAAAGGGATATGTTTATATATATATATATATATATATATTAAAAGGTATATATGGTATAGGTCTTAGATGTAAATATTGACACATGATCTGTGGAGAAATAGAGATGGATTCTGCTTAGCTAATGAGAGCTATTGCGGAAGATCCATCCAATGTTACAAAGCCTTGAAACTACAAAAAAATGCAGCTCATCATAAAAGATAGAGCGCCTGCATTTTCTTGGCTATATATGTAAGCCTTTTTCCAGGGCTGTTGATGCGCGTCCAGGTGCTATGTAACTCGAGAAATATACTTCTTAGGACTTTTGTCTTTTAGAGACCATGCATGCAACAGTACTATTGTATAGCATGCTTTTGGAGTCAGCCGACCGATACTTGATTTGGATATATAACTTTTCTGATTTAATTTCCTCTACATTTGTTTTAAGTTGGTTCTAAATTGTACTTGCAAAATCAAAGACTTAATCAACAGTTGCTTAGTAACAAATTTGACTATCAACTCCAATTTTGAAGCCTTCCAAGTTCTGATGCGTATCGAGATCAATTTACGGCGCCATTAATTTATGCTTGAGAGGTGAACCCAGCTCTTCATAGACCATTTTATATAGGCCTTAGCACCATCTTCTAATTAGATGGTCCTCTGTTCGGAAAAATAAAAATGAAGATAACATAAATTGAAAAAAGATATATTTTATTATGTTTCTTGTTTTGAAATAATAAAATTTTATTCTAAAACTAATCCGAAAAGATATTTATTTTATTTCTATTTCTGTCTTTTCATTTATCAATAAAACATACATATATATATATATAAAGAAATTGTGTATACACAGAGAATAATAGTTTTATTTACAAAATGAGGGATAAAAGGTCCTCCCAGACTTGGAAGAAAACTCAAAAGAACACTATCCCACTTCATGAATATAGGGGATATTAACAACCAGCAAACTGTCACAAAAAAAGAAAGATAAAAAAGACTTTTTCCTCTACAATTTGACTAATTTAGAAGGCTACTAGCTCCACGATCCACCAGCTTTAAGCGGCAGATGGGGCGGTAATGTAGTGAGCAATACCAGCTTCTGATAGCGCCGCCAAGAATGGTTGCACTTCAGCTCCAGCAGCAGCCACCACAGTATTCTTGTAGTCCAAGGACTCGTCGTGGTAAATGTCCCACCATTTGTTAACCAGCATCTTCATGTCTTCTCTGTCCATGTTATCTTCTTTTCCTGTGTACCTCCATGGCTTGGACCCCTGCAGTAACATGAGAATTAGCATTGCAGTACTTAATGTCCTAAAGGATAATTTTTTGTGTTTTATATGTGCATGGTGAATACTTACAGCAGCACAATAGTGAACAACTTTGACTTTGTCAAGGTTGATGTTCTCAGGATGGCGCCATAACAAGGCCAACACAAGGTTGTAATCTGAAGGAATTGGCTTATAAACATCCCTGAAAAACATGTTCAAGAAATCCTGCCAAGAAAAGGAAATTAAATTTAGAATTTCTGCCTGATCAATTTTTCCTGCCAAGAAGCTCTGACCAAGATAGATAAATATGTACCTGCTCAGCAAAGAGGGTAGGAGGGGTGACTTTGAGGATCTCCAGGAGGTCATGATATGTAGACAAGTTGGGCTCATAAACAAACATGCCAGCGTTGAAGTAGAGAGGAGGCTTAGGACCCATCTCAGCAGGCCAATGGACCTTATCGGGACACTGTTGGCAGTAACCAATCTTGTACTGGGGGCTATTGCTCCATGTTTTCTCACAGAAGCAGTCCATCGCAGCATAGAAGTAGCCATCAGGCATGTCAAAGAGGTGGTCTATGCTATCAAACACTTGGATGTCACCATCCAAATATATCATCTTGCTATACTCCACAAACTGTAATAAAAGAAAACAATATTTAGGAGTTACATATAACATAATACTAGTAAGTGTTATACGGGCATACATACCTCCCATATACGAAGTTTGGAGTAGTTGATGACATAATAAGCCATAGCAAACTGGGTCTGGTTCTCCGGTGGGTTAACAGGCTCAATCTCCCTCACTATGCACCCTTGAGAGGCAAGTATCTTCCGGTGCTCCTCAGGAACGTCAGGCAAGATAGCTACCACCAAAGGGTAGTTGCTCTTTGCCTTCCTCAATCCCTTGGCTAACCCTACAACACCTTTCCAGTAGTCTCCATCACCAGCCAAAAACGTAACATATGCACAACTTGAAATGCTAGCTTGTTTGACAAGGGAGTTGGTGTTGTTAGCAAGAGTAGCAGTAATATCAGGAGCCATGGTATCAAAGTAGTCAAAAGATGTGATGTGCAAAACTTTTTAGTTGTTTTAATTTGGTTAGAGAAATCAAAAGGTTTTGAAACAAGTTGTTTGTTTATTAAGAAAAGAAGAGAGAATTTCAGGTTGCACAAACTGTATTGCTTTGATCTTTGAAAGGTTATGGTTGAGTGAAGTTCTTGGGATGAGAGGGGGTGTATATATAGGGATTGGACGATGCATTGAATTTTAGTTTCTTTAACATAAGTGAAAGATATATAATTAATTAATTAAATTAATGGTATTATAAAATCCTGAAAAGTCCTCATTTGACAAGTCCATTTCTTGCCTTTAAATAGGATAATTATTTTATATATATAAAAAAGTTAATGACTTTATAGTTGTATAAAATGTATCATGATATATGATTTGTTTTTTTAATTATAGGTAAGCACCGACGTTTTAGAATGATTTTGTTTATATTATTAAGCAAATGGGTAATTAAAATAATTATTTTTTTATTACCTACAATATCCAAACACCACCGACCAGGGCCCACCGCCTCCAATAAAAAGTCTAAAACAACGGGGACCACTAAGATCCCAAAAGGAAATCCCACAATATTTGCTAGGTGGAAACACTGTGGGACACGTGGAGGGAAGAAACACTTCTGTCTTTTTGCGGTGGGGCATGTTAATTGGTCCCACGAAATCTAATGCGTGTCGAGATGCATGGGAGTCATGGTTTCCTTCGATAACAAGTGTCAAGATCTGAGGTAAAGGACAGTGATTTGCCACGTGGCGAAATGGGTTGCCATGAGAGGAACCGACGGTTCAATGGAGCGATGGTGTTTCTTATTTTCAAACTTTCTAGTTTTGTTAGTTGGTGTAATATGGTAGATAAGATGATTGAATTAAAAGAGTATTTATGAATTAGAATATTTATTAATCGAGCTTTTATGGAAATTTACTTTCAGTCTGGATACCAATTCAAAGCATTGTAAAACTTTTTATGTCCGGCAAGGAAGAGAGTTTGTCTGAGCTGAAAATAAGAGTGTCGTCAGCGTACTGTAAATGGGAAATGCTCGACTGGTTCTCGTCTGCCCAAGAGCAATGCCTTCTATTAATCTCAAATCACAACCAATTTTTAGCATTCTACTGAGGTCCTCAGTAACCATGTTAAAGAGAAAAGGAGATAACGAGTCTCCTTGACGAAGTCCTTTTTCCATGGAGAATTCCTGTATAGGGGAGAGCCATTTACTAGGACAGATACCCTGGCTGTATATATAAATACACTGCTTGATCCATCCTCTCCGCCTTACCCCAAAGCCCGTACATTCCATGACTTCATCAATATATTCCCAAATAACTGAATCAAAGGCTTTGTGGAAGTCGAGTTAATTTGAGAATATAACCCTTTGACTTTGATTTCTTTAGATGACAGATAATTTCAATGGCTATAAGAACACTGTCTAAAATTTGTCTCCCCTTGATAAAAGGATGCTGGACCTCGCCAATAATTTCAGGCATGGTAGCCTTTAACCTATTAGCTTGCAACTTAGAGATGATCTTGTCCAAGCATCCAATCAGGCTAATAGGTTTGAAATCCTTGAGTTTATTAGCACCAACTACTTTTGGGAAGAGAGTAATGAAGGAGTTGTTGATGCCATCAGGTAGGAGACCAGACAAATAAAAGTCGTCAACCAGACCATATATATCATCCCCAATTGTTTCCCATGCTTTCTTTATGAAGAAGAAATTGATCCCATCAGGACCAGGAGCCTTATTGCTGTCACATTCCCAAATGGCTGCTTTTACTTCTTTTGGAGTAAAAGTAGTTTCCAATGTAGAGGAAGACGAAGGCTTAAGTTGCTAGAACATCAGCTTTGCACAGGATGATCTAATCCTTCTATCCAGTGATGAGAGAAGAGGTCTTGTAAAAGAAGTCTTTAATCTTCAAGCCATCTGTTAAGAATTGTATTGCTGTGTTTTGTGCAGGTGAAGGGATGCACAATCAAGAACAACAATGCTGGGTATTGAAGAACACGAACTACACACAAGGTGTTTGATAAAATGTCTCAGTAAGTATTTTATTAACTGCATGTCTTTAAATACATGAGAAAACTTAACAAACTTCCCTAGTTAACAGCCACTAACTGTAGTGGACAATGTGCTGCCACTAACTCAGCAACAACATCAGAAAAACAAGGGATTTACTTTGACAAAATCAAAACAGAAATGAAAGAAAAGAAAAACAGACAATACTTGATTGAATTAAACAAATTGAAACACTAGAGTTAAAATGTCAATTGTCTAACACTCCTCCTTGACATTTTGACGACAAATTCCAATCATTTGTCTTAATGTCTCAAATCTCTCTTTAGGTAGTGGTTTGGTAAATATATCTGCAAGTTGTTCTTCGGAAGAACAATGAATCAGCATCACTTCATTAGATTGTTGAACTTCTCTAATAAAATGAAACTTGATTTTGATATGCTTTGTACGTCCATGAAAGACTGGATTCTTTGAAATTGATACTGCAGAACTATTATCACACTTGATTTTAGTAGCTTCAATCTGTTCATGTCCCAAATCCTTTAACATTTTCCTCAACCAAATTGCTTGGTTGACAGCAGAGGCAGCAACAATGTACTCTGCTTCTGCAGTGGACTGTGCTATTGTCTCTTGCTTCTTTGAACTCCAGGTGAAGACACCTGAATTGAGTGAGAATAAATACCCTGAAGTGCTTCTCGAATCATCAACACAGCCTCCCCAGTCACTGTCAGTATAGCCTTTTAGTTCCACAGCTCCTTCTGATGATCTTGGACAGAAAATACCAAGATCAATGGTACCTTTGATGTATCTATATATCCTTTTTGCTGCAATAAAATGAGTCTCCTTTGGAGAATGCATGAACCTTGAAAGAATGCTCATAGCAAACAATATGTCAGGTCTGCTTGCTGTGAGATATTAAAGGCTGCCAATTAAGCCTCTATACAAACTTTCATCCACTTTTTCAGATTCATCATCCTTGCTAAGCTTGATACTTGTTGTCATAGGAGTCCCCACTGCTTTATAATCCTGCATTTTGAATCTTTTTAGGATGTCCGAAGCATACTTCTTTTGGCATGTAAAAATACCATGGTTGGATTGCATCACTTCCATTCCAAGAAAGTAATTCATCATTCCAAGGTCAGACATCTCAAACATCTTCTTCATTTCGTCTTTGAACTCTTAGATCATTCCAAGTTCACTTCCTGTGATGAGCATATCATCTACGTAAATAAATACAATTAGAAAATGGTTACCACAGGATTTCACATACAAAGTTGCTTCATTTTAGCTTTTGCTGAACCCAAGTTGAAGCAGATGTGTGTCCATTCTGTCATACCAAGCTCGGGGAGCTTGTTTCAACCCATACAAGGCCTTCTTAAGTAGATACACATAATCTTCTTTATCTTTAACAACATACCCATCGGGTTGCTCTACAAAGATTTCTTCAGCAAGAAATCCATTCAGGAAGGCAGACTTGACATCAAGTTGGTGAATCTGCCAAGAGTTATGTGCTGCAAGTGTAATGAGAAGTCTAATAGTATCATACCTTGCTACTGGAGCAAAGGTCTCTAGGTAGTCCACACCATATTGTTGAGCATAGCCCTTTACCACCAATCTAGCCTTGTGTTTGCATATTGACCCATCTGGATTGAGTTTTGTTTTAAAAACCCATCTTACACCTATCACCTTGCGATGTTTAGGCCTTTCAATCAGCTGCCATGTTGCATTTTTGTTGATCATTTCCATTTCTGCCTCCATTGCTCTCCTCCATGCTGGAAATTCTTGAGCCTCAGTATAGCTGGTTGGTTCTAGAATTGCCATGTTGCATCTTAGGTGAATATCTTCCAATGATCTTGTGCCTCTAACTAGAAAGTCATCCATTGATTCATCAACTACCAGCTGAGGCTGAATGGTGAATGGTTGATCAGAAATCATATTTTTCTGATGTTCCCAATCCCATGTGATTGCTTCATCAACCTTCACATCTCTGCTGAGAATTACCTTCTCTGTTTGTAAGCAAAGGATTCTGTATCTTTTGGTTGTTATTCCATAGCCCACAAGAACTCCTTTCTGAGCTTTGTTGTCAAGTTTGCTCCTCTTTGGCTCAGCTATATGATAATAACATATGCTGCCAAAGATTCGAAGATGATCTACAGCAAGTTTGACACCATTCCAGCCTTCATATGGTGTCTTGTCCTCCAGTGCTTTGGTTGGAAGTCGGTTCAGCAAGTAAACAGAGGTATTGACTGCCTCTGCCCATAATTTGTTTGGCATTTTCTTTTCAAGTAAGAGACATCTAGCCATCTCCATTACTGTTCTGTTCTTCCTCTCACACACACCATTTTGTTGTGGTGTGTATGGTGTAGTGTACTGGTGCACAATGCCTCTGCTGTTGCAAAACTCAAGAAACTGATTTGAGGTATATTCAGTACCATTGTCAGATCTTAAGCATTTAATTAGCATGTCACTTTGATTCTCAACTAAAGCTTTGAATGTTTGAAAGATTGTAAATACTTCACTCTTAAATTTGATGAAATACACCCAACACATCCTAGTATAATCATCAATAAAGAGAATGAAATACTTGTTACCACATAATGAGGCTGTCTTCATAGGTCCACACACGTCAGTGTGGATGAGCTGAAGCTTTTGGCTGGCTCTCCATGCTTGCCCTTTAGGAAATGGTGGCATGGATTGCTTGCCAAGTTGACATGTTTCACACAATTGAATCTCACCATTCAATGTGGGCAATGCTTCAACCATTTCCTTTTGTTTCAGAATTGACAAGCCCTTTTGATTGAAATGGCCAAATCTTTTATGCCAAAGATTTGAAATATCCTGTGTAACACTCACATATGCATGATTGGATACTTTATCCTAGTCAACAACAAAGCTTCTGTTTTTCATCTTTACACAGAACACTTGTTCTCCAGAAGGATCAAAGATAGTGCATTTATGATCCTTAAACTGAAGAGAATAGTTTTTCTCCATCATTTGTCCAACACTCAACAAATTTTGACTGATTTCAGGTATGAATAACACATCAGGAATGATTTTGATACTTGAACTTGTTTGAACATTTACTGACCCTCTGCCTTTGACCTCCAGAAATTCTCCATTGCCAACCTTTACTCTGGATTTGTAAGATTCGTCAAGGGTTTTGAACATTCCAGCATCATTGCACAAATGGTGTGTGCATCCACTGTCGATAAGCCAAGTATCAGCTGAATCATTTGTTGAGAAATAAGTGACAGCAAAGAATTGCTCCTCCTGTGTATCAACTTCATCCACAAGGTGAGCTTGTTAAGGTTTTGGGTCTGAATTTTTAAACTTGCAGACCTTTGTGATGTGCCCTGATTGCTTGCAATTTCCACAAATTGCATCTGACCTCCACCAGCAATATTTTTCTGAATGTGTGTTTCTTTTGCAGTGAGTGCAAGGAGGAAACTTCTGTTTTGAACCTTCACTGGTGCTGCCCCCTTCATTTTTGCCTTTACTTCTCAGATTAAGCAACTTCTTTCCTTTTCCAACTTGTTGTTTTTGCACATAAAAGGCTCTTTCAGTCAATCTGTCTTGCCTGATTGTTCTTCGTTGCTCCTGTGCTTGAAGAGCACTCATTAGTTCACCTAATGAGATTTTACTAAGGTCCTTTGATTCTTCCAGAGAGGAGATTTTGGATTCAAACCTCTCAGGAAGAGTCACAAGAACCTTCTCCATAATTCTGCTGTCAGGAAAGTCTTCTCCAAGTAATCTGATGTTGTTGATAATTAGTGAAATTCTATCAGAATACTTGGAGATTGTTTCATCTTCTTGCATGTTAAGTGCCTCAAAATCTCTCTTCAAATTCAGCACTTGCATTTGCCTTGTTCTGTCACTGCCTTGGTATTCTTCTTTTAGTTTGTTCCAAGCCTCTTTGGCTGAATTGCATGCCATAATTCTGTAGAAAATGCTTTCTGCCATAGAATTCTGGATGATTGATTTTGCCTTAGATTTCTTTGCCTTTTCCTCACTGCAGAACTTGATTTGAGCCACAGGGGATTTGTTGGTAAGGGAGCTACTGGTTTGTCTTCGGAAACAATTTCCCAAAGATCATAAGCTTCAAGAAAAGCTTGCATCTTCACTGACCAAATGTGGTAGTTTTCGCCAGTGAACATAATGGAAAGTAGGTTGTTGGATGTCATTTTTGAGATTTTGAAAAAGGTGTTTTGGTCCTGTAAGATCTAAGAGTGCTCTGATACCACTGTTAAGAATTGTATTGCTGTGTTTTGTGCAGGTGAAGGGATGCACAATCAAGAACAACAATGCTGGGTATTGAAGAACACGAACTACACACAAGGTGTTTGATAAAATGTCTCAGTAAGTATTTTATTAACTGCATGTCTTTAAATACATGAGAAAACTTAACAAACTTCCCTAGTTAACAGCCACTAACTGTAGTGGACAATGTGCTGCCACTAACTCAGCAACAACATCAGAAAAACAAGGGATTTACTTTGACAAAATCAAAACAGAAATGAAAGAAAAGAAAAACAGACAATACTTGATTGAATTAAACAAACTGAAACACTAGAGTTAAAATGTCAATTGTCTAACACCATCTCTTCATCCACTGTGATTTTGCCTGGAATCTATGGATGAAATTCCTTTCTTGGTGGGGTATTAGTGGCTGTTTCTCAAATTCTGTTGATGATATGTGCTACCAATGGTCTTCTATGGTGCAAGGCAGATTCCGAATCTTTCATGGCAGCTTCTCTTCTCTTGTATTGTGTGGAATCCGTGGCTTCATCGAATGATGTTATCTTCAATGATGCTACTCTAAACTTTCAAAGCTGTTTTTCCCTGATCCTCCGCAAGTTCTCCTTATGGTTGAAGCTTGATAACATATCTTCAGGCTCCACTAGTGTGGATACAGGTATCAGCAATGTTGTCATCTTTTACGGAGAAAACAGAAGCCGACTCCCTTGTATTTTTTTTTTCTTTTGCCTGGTTGTCTTCTCCCCTGTTTCAATCTCTTCGCCTGTTTGTTTTTCTGCTCCAACTGTTGTCTCCTAGGCTATTCTCTTTTTAGCCATAATCTTAATATATTCTCGACTATTATCTAAAAAAAAAGTGAGAAGAGGTCTTTATAATATCTAACAATTTCCATCTTTACCAAGGATGGCTTGGAGATACTTCTTCCATTAACAGACAATGAGAGAATTGCATTTCTGTTTTTCATTCTAGTAGCAGATAAATGAAAGAATCGAGTGTTCTTGTCTTCCTATTTTACACCACTAGACTCTTGATTTTTGAGGCCTCAAAGAGAATTAGGACCAGATGACAACCCATATAAAAATAGAAAATGCTATAACTAACCAAGGTCATCAAGTCCCTAAAATTATATATAGAAGCTATTGTTTCAGAATTTTTAGCATTTTTGGATTCTTTTCTTTATTTTCTGATTATTTAAGGCTTTCTTTTTCTTTTTTAAATTGGGTCGATTAAGTGCTTATTTTTTAAATAGATTTAAGGAATTTTTTAGAATAATTTTTTTGATAGATTATTAATTGGAATTATTTTTTCTTTATATGAGAAACAACGACATTTAGTATTCCTCAAGGCCCCTTTTGTTTTCTGTCATCTTCCTCATTTTTTCTTTCAATCCTGATTATAACAGACCCATTGTTTCTTAAGACATCTTGTATACTCAAGGTATTGCTTCCAACCATTAGAAGATAATTAGCAATTACCGCTTTCGTTGAACTCTCCATGGAAGTATAATTGCCTAAACAGGAGTCCATATACACAGCTTATTTAGTAAAACATTCAAAATGCTTAAATGCTCTAACAAGTATAACTGAGTAGGAAACTCACGAACAGTCATGTTCAACAGTATCATCATACTGTTACCTTCACACTGTTTGTTTTGAGGCGTTTGAAAGGGAAGGAGAGCGTAGGGCGAGGTACCTCTGGAATTTTGTTTGGAAAAAATATTTTAAGATGAAAGGTGGAGAATGATTGCCTTAATCCTCAATACTGTTACTTTAATGAATTGTTTATGGATGAGATTATTATTTCTAATTCCTTGTCAATAAGGAACACTTCACAGAGGTTCCTGGGCGGCCTTAAAGGCCTTCATAATTAACTTCTTGATAAGAATTTAATTTCCAACATGATGGTCAGTGCAAAAAAATATAGCGAAAACAAAGTAAAACAAGACAAACTTAGGATCCCAAAGATAAATATAGTTACAACACTTGCATATTGAAAAGATCCAAGGTAAGGCTAAGCTATGAGACCAACACACTAAAAAACACCTATAATGGCTGGACAGATACAAGCAAATTGGACAAGTTCGGAGAAAACACATATCTGGACCAAGAATGCAACAAGCAAATAACTGATTCTCCCGCCAACAACCACAACAAATTCAGCAATCCCATGCTAAGACCCTAAGATCTTCTAAAGTTGGAGAACTTACGAAAAGTAATCACCAGAAAATAGTAGCAAGTGTCAATGCAATCTTCAATGAAGTGAAACCACCTGCGTCGCCAAAGTGGATTTATGTAAAGAACTGCTGCAATTGTCAACACCCCAATTATGAAACATACCCCAAAGCTCACATGGAAAACATACATGTCTATGAATCCATCATCTTCTCGTTCATCATTAGGCGTTGGCTGTGATGGTGATTCTTCTCCATCGCATTTTTTCTGTAACAGAGGTCCACATAAAAGAGGATTACCTTCATAACTGCTTTCATCAAAGGTCCAAAACTGAGCCTTCATCTCTTGAGTTCTTCCTGACAAGTTATTGTGTGCCACACTGAAAACTGCTAGATTGTTGAGGACAGCAAGTTCTGGAGGGATTCCACCATTCAAGTTGTTGTAAGAAAGATCCAAGCTCTCTATCTGCTTCAAGTTTGAGAATGTTGCAGGGATACATCCAGTGAGATTGTTGTGTGACAAGTTTAATGCATGCAACTCTCTTAAATTTCCCATTTCTAATGGGATTTCGCCTGAGAATCTATTGCTGGAGAGATCGAAACCAGTCATGAAGTTGAGAATATTGCCCTTGTAACCATATGACATTCTTTTAGTTGTAAATTCTATTGCTTCTTCTATATTGACGACTCTAAAACTGTTTTTCAGGTTATCGATCCTCCCTAGTAGTAAACTGGTTTCAGAATACATCTTACTTGTGGACTCCAATTGATAGATTCTTTGATGAACAGCTACCGCTTTCTCTAAATTTTGCTTAAAAAGATAATTTGCTATACAGGAGGGTAGAAGACCGGAGAGTTTATTTTGTGAAACATCCAAGATGCTTAAATGCTCTAACAAGCATAACTGAGTAGGAAACTCACCAGCAAAATGATTAGCTTTCAGAAGAAGAACACTCAAGACCGAAAGATTGCCAAGCCAATTTGAAATTGGGCCCATGAAGTTGTTGTAATTGAGATCCAACGTGACCAAGGAAGAGCTGTTATAAAATGCATTTGTTAATGGACCGCTCAATTGATTTTTGGATAGATGGATATGTTTTATTGTTGATGGGCTGAAGCAAGATGGTACAGAACCAAACAAATAGTTCTCAGACATGTCCAAATATTTAAGGTTGCCAAGGTCGCAGAAATCTCTAGGAATTGGACCCTCAAAATGATTTCTAGACAAATCAATTGCTTGGAGATATGAAAAATTGCCCATCCACGTTGGAAGCATGCCTGATAATTGATTGTTACTGATATCCAATGCACTCAAACGTATCCAATTGGGAGGTGGAAAACCTGATATCTGCCCCGTAAAGTTGTTGCCGTCAAGGTATAGATATAGGAAAGCAGATGAGTTGAAGATTGAAGGAGGTAGCTGCTCACCCAAATTGTTGTTTGATAGCTTGACAAACCATGAACTCTTCAACTGCTCTAGTTTTACTCTAGACAACTGATTGTCAGATAAATCCATATATTCTAGAGAGCTCATGTTTCCAAAACAAGAAGGAAGGGAACCTATCAGTCCATTCATATGCATCCTTAATTTTGACACATTTGGGAGAACCAAACACATATTTCTTGGAATTTGACCATGTATGTTGTTGTTTGATATATCTATGACATTCATATAAGGATTTGGCTGGTTCTGCAATATCAAAGGACCAACAAAAGAGTTCTCCCTCAAGTATAGTTGTTCTAACCTCGTGTTGTTCTTAAGTAACCACGATGGGAACATTCCATTGAAATTGTTGTGGGAGAGATCAAGGATTCTCAAGTCATATTGGCTATAGAGAAAGTTGGGAATATCTGCATTGAGTGCTTTAGATGTTCTACTTGACAAGCTGAAAAACATCAGTTGGAACTTTGGAATGAAATTCTGAAACCCAGCTTTGTCTCCTATTAGTGTGTTGTGGTCACATATGAAGAACTTGAGTTTTGAGTGGTTCATGAAGGAATTAAATGAAAGTGGGATTTCAAAGTGGTTATTTGATAATGAGAGATATTCAAGGGATTTGAGATTGGTAAGAGGACCAGAGTCAATATTTCCAGCAAATCGATTTCCAGAAACATCTAATAGTTGTAGAGATGACAAGTTTCTGAAACAATCTGGGAGTGAACCCTTTAGATTATTCCAAGAGATATCTAACTGCTCTAGATTCTTCAATTCACACCAATCTGCACAATTTATCTGTAATTTGTTAAAACTAGTGATGAAAACTTCATTTAGTTATTGATGTAAACGTGGGCAGGAGTTGTTAATTTACCTTTTGCTGGTAAGGTGCTTTTGAGATCACAACCACTAAAAGACAGAATTTTAAGTGCTGAAAATGCTCCAATATTCTGAAGATTGTTTGTTGGGAAAGAACTGCCGTCGAGTATCAACTCTTCAAGGGTGGTCGAATTGAAAAAACTCCCTGATAAAAAAATATATGATGAAAATGGTAGTGATACAGAGCAGCCATTCCATTTTACATCAATTTTACTTATATACTTGATAGAAGGCCTCAACATATTTCATTAAGACTTTAGGCGAATGAACTATGATAAACCTTGACTTATTGACGTCCCGCTTAAATTAGTTTCCTTAAGAGAAAGGGTCTTTAGGGATGGCAATGCTCCCAATGACTGCAGCAAAGTACTTCCGATGATGGTGAGCTCGTTCAGACTAAGGGCTTCCAACTTCCTTAAACCTGTGGTATGTCCAATTGAAAGGAGACGACAATCAAATCAGCAGTGAAATTAAGTGTTGTGAAGATGAATTGGACAACATCTTTGTCATGGATTATTAAAGAAAACACCAAATTTGATTACCACAAAAAATTCATAAATTATTTTGTAACAAAGACAATATCCTTGTTGAAACGCCAAACACCAACCTAGTTTATCCCTTTGAAGAGAACTTACTAGATGGATTGTTTTGATCTGTGATTTTCAAATTTCACATGTTATAGTCAGGCTTTATTAAGTCGGAGCTTTAGTGGCGCTAACTGCCATAAAATTATTAGACAGACTGTATTAAAAAAAAAAAAAAACCTACAAAATTGAGGGACTACTTTTTTTTTATATAAAATATATTTTTTCAAAACTTATATATGTTATTCTAAAAAATTAACTTAACTTACGATGCATTCTAAAAGATATTAATAATGTACATTAAAATCCATGGAAATTAATAATGTTAGTTTGATGGTTTTTAATTGATTAATGTTGTCTGAGCTCAAGATTGTACTTATTACCTAATTATAATACACAAAATTCCACATAACAAAGCAAATTATTTGAAGTTGATATGCTCATAAATGCTAGTGAATATAATAAAACCATATTCTTGGGGTCTTATTCCATGTAAATTTTAAAATTTTGGATTGATATGTTATCGAGATATTTAAACATATCAAACGGTATTGTTGAGAAATGAGCTAAATGAAATGAATCTTGGGTGAATTATGCCTAATTAGCTAGAAGAGGCCAAGTAATATTCACAACCTTACCATTGATAGTCGTTGATCCTAAGAACATATTGCCTGATAGATTTAGAGACTTGAGGGATGGAAATTCACACAAATAAGATAAATCGTTGTCGTTGAATCTATTATAGCTTAGGTCAAGGCTCTCTAGTTTCCTCAATTTTGATGGTAGGGCCTCAAAACCTGCAAGAAAGTTGTTGCTATATGTAAGTGGCAATGCCTTAATTATAATATGCAAAATAAAAGGTAAAATCAGCTGCCTCTCAGTAAATTATCCCCTACCATTGATACTTGATCCTCTCAACATATTATATGATAGATCCAAAGACTTGAGGGATAAAAGCCCACTTAGAATTGATGAGATGTTGCTGTTCAGTTGATTGCGACTCAAGTAAAGGTTCTCTAGTTTCCCCAGCCTCATCGGTTGGAGTTGAAAAGCTACAAGACACATAAAAATGATACATGAACGCATATTTTATTATAAAATAGGCTGTGTACACTTCCAAAGATTAAGGAACGAGCCAGGTTGTTTTATGCCTTGAGATAGTGTTTTTGTCAAAAAAAAGAAGAAGAAGAGAAATGGAGAAGAACGACTAGAACCCAATGATGGATTGGAAGTATCCATTCTACATACCTGTTCTTCCTCACTTGTGATTTTTAAAGTAAACTAATGGAAAAGATTCAAAGCTAGATAATTAAACGTTACCATTGAAGCCAGCTGATCCTTTCAACTGATTGTATGATAGATCCAAAGACTTGAGAGATGAAAATCCAGTTAGAGTTGAAAAAATGCTATCATTGTATCCATTCATCTTCAGGCGAAGGCTCTCTAGTTTTTTAACCTTGATGACAAGACTTTGAAACCTGCAAGACGATTCTCAAGAGCCCGTTGGAAGGAAATAAACGTATAGAAAAAAGCATACAAAAAAGGAGAACAGGAAAAGCTTCAAAGTTAAATTATAATTAAATTATTACCATAGAAGTCAGCTGATCCTTTCAGCAGATTGCTGGACAGATCCAAAGACCTGAGAGATGAAAGCCCATTGAAACATGATATAAAATTATTACTAAAACGATTACCACTGAGGTCAAGGGCATTCAATTTCCTTAGCGTAGATGATAGGACTTCGAAGCCTGCAAGAGAAACTCAAAGCAAAGTATATAATTAGCATTAATTAAACACTTGATCGATGTAATTTAATCACACAATAATATAAATTTATTTTGTGATTATAAGAACAGAAAGACTGAACCTTGATTCTCAGAGCAACCAACTAATCTATTTTTGTTAAAATCAAGACTTTGCAGTTCTTTAAAAGGCAGAAACAAAGATGCGTTGAGAACCCAGTCCCCAGGCGGAAATCCCTTGCACCCGCGAGAGAGATATGAATTACACGCCTTGTAGTGGAATCACACTCAATCATAGACCAATCACAACAATTAGCAATATCCTCTTTATTGGCCGTCCAGTCGCCCAAATGCCCGAAGATGCTGTTTGGATTGATCAAAGCCTTGATCTCCAAGAGACCAATCCTCTCCTCCTCCAAACACCCATAACAACGACCATAGGTCAATAATGTTAGCAACATCCAAACCCACATTTTTTTCATCATCATCTTTAGCTCTCTTCATGCATTTAATTATATTTTCTTTGCGGAATTGTCAAAAGAATTGACTTCGGTGCATTGTAGATGTGGAATTTTTGGAAAGACTTTGACTCACAGTAACGTACATTAATGAACGAATGGACAAGCAACAGTTACTGATTTTGAATTTTGTATTTTTTGGTACTAAGGAGACAAAACACGAAAGCCATGAATATTACCTAGAAGAAATCTTACCGGCATCGTAACGTCGGTGCTCTAGCAAGAACCACACGATGGATATCCATGCATTAAATTTGATAGTGACAACCCTTGATTTTAATTGCCGAATTGTCAAAGGAACAGACATCGGTGCATTATAGAGCTGGAAATGCTGTAGTAGACTTGACTCAGTCACGTACGTTAATGATCGAATGGACAATCAACAATTACTGATTTGATTTTTTTTTTTTAATCTTTTTGTAGTAAAAGCCCATCACCAAGCCTCATCTGTGTTCTAGATAATAAAAAATAATAAATAATCATAAAACTGATTATTGATTTTCACTCGAAATTTAAAAAATGGCTTTTACCAATTATTTTTTATAACATTCTTTCAGTTAAACGTAAAGCAATCTAAATAAGGAAAACCAGAAAGTAATCTAAATAAATTTCATTCCCTCTAATCCTTACATGAATATTTAGACTAATTAAATAATAATAGATTAAAATCGTTAGTCATGTGACTTAGTTTACTGGAGTAATGATAGAAGACATTAGCAAATCTGTTTTTCTTCACTGTGCTTTGTTAAGGAAATAAATACGTTTTTCATCTGCCTTCCTGATATTAACAGTGTGGAGTTTTTGCATAGAAGAAATAATTGTATGGTTTTGAATCTGTAAATATGTGGTTTCCGGGTTACATGTCTTGCTTGTCTTTTGTTTTATGTGAAATTTTTGTTTCTGCAGATTATAATTTTACGAGCCACTACTAGAATGGTTCTACTTTTTAGATATAATTTTGATATTGATCATAGTCCATCTGCTAGGTCCAAGGTGGAACAAAACTTGAATATAAGTATGTATGATCGAGTTTGCAATGAAACAGACGGAAAATGTTGTTCAATTCTGTATATTTTTCGGGATTTTGTAATATAATATCAGTAGCATTTAATGACTGAGTATGAATGTTCTTTTGAAATTCGAAGAGGATATGCTGCTTATCTTCATAGATTGTGAATAATGTTCTTTTTTTCTACACCGAACGAGCCTTTATGCAAAGCAAATTCCAAGAACAGAAAAATAATGCTTTGTGTTAAATTACGAAGTTTTAGCAGCAAAGACCTTTACAATGCCATTGGGATCGGAGCAAATTGGGTCACGGAATGGAAATGCCTTCTTGCTCTTCTATTATAGCTCCATAGGGTTAGAACTTAGAAGATACAGAGGAAGAGATCATTTATTTTCTTGTCATTTCCTTAGCAATAAAACTGTTAAGAATGCACTAACAGGTAACGAACATAACACATAAATTCTAAATACATGGCATTTATATTTATAAATACTCGTTTAATTCATGATTCTAAATATTTTTTGATCTAGTAAACATTTTCCTAACTCAATTAGGAATTCTTTTTCAAACTCAACAATCCCTCCCTTAAAATTTGATGTTCATAAAAATTTAGTTTGGCAATAAAGAACTCTTGTCTAAACAAGATCTTCTTAAGTGCAAATACTGAGTAATCTTCCATGTTTCACAAATAAATTCAATTTGAGGAACTTAGTGAATATATCAGCAACTTATTCTTTACTTTTGTAATAGCTAATCTCAAAAGTTCCATCCTTTCTAAGATCTCATAGGAAGTGGAACTTTACATCAACATACTTGCTTCTACTATGCAGAATGGATTTCTGGAGAGTTTAATTATCAAGTTGTTGTTCCAAAAAATTATCATAGGCCTTTGTTTTTTGATTTCATGAGCCTCACAAAAAACTACAAATTCATGTGAGTTTTACTCTACCATGATCGATTCAGAGAACTTTTATTGGTTTATCAACTTCATTCTTAACAAGTGTTTTATACCTCAAAAAGCTTCAAAAGCTTTGGATTTTATGTAATATTAATTAGTGTAAAAGCAGCTTCAAGGAAGCATTCATTTTATGCATATTGCAGACTACATCCTTCCATAGGCCTGTTTCAGAACTCCCAAATCTTCAACTCCACTTGAAAAGTAAAGCTTTATTCTTGTCTAGGATACAACCAATCCCAAGACCACCTTGCTTTGTTAGAAAGATCTTCTTTTTCTTTCTATTTTGGCTGCAATGGTGATTGGAACAGGGAACAGGGAAAGGAAGTAGATTGGCAGGTTGTTCAGTACCAACTTGATCAAGCAGATTCTCCCTCCAATTGATAAGCGTTTACCTTTCCAGGAAGACAATTTGAAGCTGATTCTGCTAATAGCAGGGTGCCACTTGGAAGTACGAGAAGAAACAGCTCCAATAGGCAACCCTAAATATTTGAGAGGTTGTCCAGTCACTATACATCTCAGATTACTGGCAGTATTAGCAACCACAACCTCTTCAATTCCAGTTCTAGTAATCGAGCTTTTAAGGAGATTTACTTTCAGTCCGGATACCAATTCAAAGCATTGTAAGATTCTTTTTATGTTCTGCAAAGAAGAGAGTTTGTCTGAGCTGAAAATAAGAGTATCGTCAGCATACTGTAAATGTAAAATGCTCAACTGGCTCTGCCCAAGATCAATGCCTTCTATTAATCTCAAATCACAACTAATTTTTAACATACCACTGAGGTCCTCAGCAGCCATATTAAAGAGAAAAGGAGATAAGAAGTCTCCTTGACAAAGTCCTTTTCCATTGAGAATTCCTCTGTAGGAGAGCCATTTACCAGGACAGATACTCTGGCTGTATAAATACACTGCTTGATCCATCCCCTCCACCTCACGCAAAACCCATACATTCCATGACTTCATCAATATATTCCCAAATAACTGAATCAAAGGCTTTGTGGAATTCGAATTTGAGAAGATAACCCTTTTACTTCGGTTACTTTAAATGACAGATAATTTCATTGGCTATAAGAACACGGTATAAAATTTGTCTCCCCTTGAAAAAAGCATGTTGAACCTCGCCAATAATTTCAGGCATGACAGCCTTTTAGCTAGCAACTTAGAGATGGATCTTGTACAGGCATCCAATCAGACTAATAGGTCAGAAATCCTTGAGTTTATTAGCAACAACTATTTTTGGATGAGAGTAATGAAGGAGCTGTCAATGCCATTAGGTAGGAGACTAGACAATGAGAGAATTGCATTTGTGTTTTTCCTTCTAGTGGCAGATAAATGAAAGAATCGAGTGTTCTTGTCTCCTAGCTTACACCCCTGGACTCTTGATTTTTTAGGCCAAATAGATTCCTGCATACGGTAGAGTGATCTGAGTTCATTCATAAGTTCCTTGCTCCTGTGTAACTCAGACGCAGACAACAGTCATATTTTCCTTATAACCCTCCAGCAATTCAACTTCTTGCTCAACAGCTTTTACTTTATCATCAATGTTTCCAATTGTTTCCTTATTTCACACTCTAAGACATTCCTTCTCTTCACTATCTTCCCACTACTAGAAGCTAAAGACATTGCTGACATCGATGAGGACCAGAATTCCTGAATTACCTTCCTGAAATCCGATCTCAACCACCGACAATTGAGGAATCTGAAAGTTTTGGTCCCCGATTGGAGGAGTTCCAGACACATAGCAATCCCACTGAAGGTACAGCATACCAGGATCTAGAATTTCTCCCCCATATAGAATTAATAGTTCTTTCATCAATATTCTCCAACTTAGTTTTCAATAAACAGAGGAAATCTATCTGAAACTTTCTAACAACATGCCTTAAAGATCTTTTCTTATCTTCACCCCCTACCCCACATACATTCCAAGGAATTACACTGCCCATATGGAAAATTAAGACACCCATACCTTCTTGAAGCATTACTGATGCTCCAAGCACTCCTTCCATACTTCCAGCTCCTTATCAATGAGAGTCTTCAAAGTGTCTGGGTAAAAGGACGAATAGCATATGTGATTTCTATGACAGCACTCTTCTTTTTAAAGCTCTAGATTGCCTGCTCTTTTGGGTATGAAAATACATAGGCCCCTTCCCTTCTCTTTTGGATGAATGGGGTGATTTAGGATGAGTACATCATAATTATATTCATCTCAATAACCGAATGGGAATTGCATGCAGAGGACAGGTGAGAAAAAACCCAATGGGCCAAAAAAAATCGATTTATTATTATTTTTTTAACAATAGGGAACAACTAGTTGTTCTGCTCTCTCTCTCTCTCTCTAGAAATTATATATCGAGGAGCAATTATATGATTTGGTTTGTACTTCATATCTAAGTTATTGCAACTAATAGAGTAGCTAATAGAGTAGATTACGCAATGTCGTGAGCGGACTGAGATTCCTCATTTGTTATTATTTCAATATTATATTTTTTTATTAAAATTTTTTTAAAAAAAATTAATTTATATTTTTACTCATCATCAAGTTTGTATTTGAATTTATGAAATAAACTGATTTAAGTTGGATCAGCTTCCATGTATTTTAACTAAAAACTTAAGTTAAACAAAGAGCTGAGTTGAGAGATTTCAAAATTAATTAGTTTTAACTGTCACAACCCAAATCTTGAGTTTATGGCCGACAACGCAGGAGCGGTGTCGAAAGGACATCCCACCTGCGCTAAGGCTCAGAACAAACATATCAAATGAAAATGGTATTTAAAAATACACAATATTTTATAATCTTTAAAAATATTATATTATTCAAAACTAATGAAATCAAATGATAGTTCAAAACTTCTCATCAGTAATTAAAACAAAAACGATAATCCATAATACGCATTACATTGTCAAAATCCAAACTTAATTAAAATATGGTAATAGTGGAGCGTCTAAGATATCGAATCAAAACTAAAAGGAAAGCCTTGCAAAACAAGCAAGGTCTGCCTACCAAAACTGAAGAAGTATGAACACTCAACAAAGTCCACATGCTAACAGAAACTAAGAACCTGAAATAATATTAAGAATAAGGGATGAGTTCAACCAACTCAGTAAAGAAATAATATTTAATATACATTTTAGATATTAATAGTTTTGTAAAACCTCTGGGTGAAAAATCATAAATTGACTACTTTCATGTAAAACAAAAAAATTCGTAACTCTCGATTGGGTTATCATAAAATTCTGAATATTTGCGTGGAGCCTTCTAATATGATACCTTAGCTTGGGTTAAAATTTCAGAATTTTTAGAGAAATTCATAAATTTAATGAAAAATCACAATTTGACTAGTTTTACGTTATTGGACGTAATTTTAAATCTGACAATCAGATTGAGCTGAAATTTTATGAGAAACCTTAAAATATATTAAATAAAATCTGGTTAAAATTTTAGGATGAACGGAGCTCGGTAGTGCTAGCAAAAAATAAGGACCGTCAAATAGAAACAAAAAGACTCATTAAGGATAAAATGGTTATTTGCCATTAAAAATAAAACAAATCAACTCCTTTTTTTGTTATAAGCTGTCAACTAGGCGTAAAACAAAATGTGAAAAAAAAAAGCAAGAGAAGAACGTTAGAAATCAAGAGAAAAATAAGAAAAATGAGAGGGAGCTTTGGAAACTTGTAAGATTAAAAGACTTGGAACATTAAATTAAGGAAGAATCAAGTGAAGGAAGATATAAGAAAGGAGAGGAGGGCTGGCCACACTAGGAGGAGAAGAGAAGTTGGGAGAACTTAGATTGGTAAGCATGAAAAATTAAGATTTTTACTTGAATGAAGTGTTTTGAGTTTATTTGAGTAAGTTATCAAACAATGACAATTAAATTTGATTTAATTTCTTATATTCTTGACTTTGTAAATTAGGGTTTTTATGAGAATTTAGGGATTTTGAGAAAAGTAGTAAACATGATGGAATTGAGATGGAATAGTGTAGAAATAATGAATGTAAGTAATAATTAAGAAAGAAATTGAATAAGTTTGAAGAAATGAACTTGTAACTAAGGATGAGGAAATAAAGGAATGAGGTTTTGATTGTTTTATGTTTAAGAAATGATGTTCTTTATCTTATTTGAAGTATTCAAAATATGAACAAGTGAAGAAGCATTATAAGAATGTGAAAAGAAGGAATAAATAAATGGTAGGAATAGTTCATGGAAGAATTCTTTAAGTGAGTTAAAAGAAGAAAATTGATTAAAACTATATGTTGAAAATAAGGTGACAAATGAATGAAAATTTTGGTGCAAAACCCAATTAAATAAAAGATATTATTACGTGCTTCAAGTTTAGGCAACGTAGGAGAAATAATAATGGATTAATAATGTAGTGCAATTTGATTGATTCAGGAGTTGTTTTGGGAGCAGAGCATCAAGCGGAGGAGTCGGGCTCACGAGCAAACGATAGGTGATTCATCACTTTCTTTTAAAATTCAAAGTTTCATTGTTAGTTATGAGTTGTTTATGACATATTAATATGAAAAAAGTTGAAGAAGAAACTTGTTTGTATTATAATTTGGATGTTGGGTAATTCATATGGAATTTCTTGGTTAGATTGTCTATTAATAGAGAATAGCTAGATATTGGATAATTGTGATGAAATTTTTGGTTAGATTGGCTATTATTATAGAATAGCCAAATATTAGAAATTCGTATGAAATTACCGGTTAGATTGGCTATTATTAGAGAATAGTCGGATGTTGGGTAATATATATGGAATTATAGGTTTGATTGTTGGCTATCGAAGAGGGTTAGCTGGGTTTGAGGTAAAATTGTGAATTATCAAATTAAAAATTAAGCAATAAGTGTTGGTTGTAGAGGTCCTATAAGTATATGATTAATAAATTATGAATGGGTTATTAATGTTGATATGTAGTAAGTTAGTGATGAAAGACAATTTGATATATTTTGAAGAATTGTGAACATAATAGCTTTATCATTTTTAATGTGTTGTCTTCCTTATTTCTTATTAATGTTATGTATGCAGGTTTTTCATAAGGTGATGCGGAGCGTTAAATATGAGTTTTGTGTTTAAATCTGTTTATTTTATGGGATGTAATATCTTTTGCTTTATATGTAATTTGTATTATATGTAGATTTTAATATATGTATCCTAAAGATATTTACTTTTGGTATTTATACATTTAGAAAGTATGAGTAAGGAACTAATATTAGTAAACTATTCGAAAAGAATACTTAGTAATTATAATCATGCATGTTTAAAAGATGGATGCATATTAATGTAATAATTAGTTCAATATGAATCCTTTGAGTTTATATTTGTTTGTAGTTAATGTTTTATTTGTTGATGATGTAAGGTTGAGAAAGCACAACTAAGTATGGTTATGTGAAATATTGTATGATGAGATGGGATATGATCCGGGATAGTTGGATCAAGTGGAAGATTTGAGTATTATGATTGAATAAAGTCTAGTCGATAACTTGGTAACATCAAAAAAAACAAAGAAAACTCTGCCAAAATTTTCAAAAAAATCCTATAATCTTAGACATATTATTCAATACTTGACATTAGTAAAGAAATGTTTGAGATTTCATGACATTATAATTTAAGGGTGTTACAAATTTGCAATTCAATTTATCTTGACATACATATAAATACTAAGCATATTATCATATAGTAGTGGAATACATGTCGTAAATTAGATAACACCAAGGTGACCGGATGACACTCAAAGATGCCCGAGATGACATCCGGAGGTGACCACTATGGGAGGATCAATCACCACAAGTTGATGTCTCTCTCACCGAGGTTAGGGTATACGGAATACTATGTGCACATAGGCTAACTACTCTGCTAGCATGAAATTACCGACAAGTCCTATATCAAGGCATAATAGATATTTGCAGAATCATCCAAAAAATGTATATTATATCAAATAAAATTTAATTCAACAGTAAAGCAAGTTTAAATTTAAGAATAAATGAGTACTTAAAAATAGATCAACATATATAAATATTCAAGAGATTAACTAGTCGCACTCATTATATAATCAACATACATATTTATTTATATTATATGCATATTAAAGATTATTCCACTCACCCTGAAAATATAGAACTAAAAGGAATATCCGGATGAAAGACCTGAAAATCCTATTGAGGATCGTATGAGAACCTATAACAAATATACAAAACATACTAAAAGAACAACCCAAAACAATACAATTTTAAGATTCCAATGCATAAAAAGAAAATCAGGTTTAGTCTCCCAAGTTTAGGGACTAAAACGACAAATTTCCAAAACAAGGACCAAAATGTAATTTTACCAAAACTAGAGGACCAAACTCGTAAATATATAACCATACTGAAATTCCACCCATAAACCATCCTCAATTCTTTTCAGAATGAATTAGGGGCCAAATATAATTTTTAAAAATATTTTGGACTAAAATGTAAATTCCTAAAAATTAAGGGACCAAATTGAAAATATTCTAAATCAATTATCAAACCGAGATTCATCATCCCCAACCTCATAGTAACACTTCCCGAATCCCAAAATACTATTTGGGATCAAGTTGTAATTTTTCTAAAGTTTGGGACTAAACTGTAATTTTTCATAAATCAATGACCAAAATGAAATTTCATTATCTTCAATAACAACCCGGCTTTCAAGCCTAAAACAACAAGCAAAAAAATTTTGTACTTGACATACATCGTGTCGGTAATCGGTGAACATGTTCCCTTCACATCATCAATATATAATCTATAGATCAACAACAATCAACATTTCATTTAAAAAGTGAATCTTACGTAAACTTATAGTATTATGTTTGCATGATTAGAAGTTCGCATTTAAAATATACATGCATAGTCATGAGTTTGTATTCTATCCTACAAATAGTCATCACGAATTTAATCTAAAAGGATCTAATAATAGTTATACATTCAGTACATTGATTCATATAAAATACAACATGATTTAGAATGCAACTACATGATTCCTTGCAAAAGTAGGTTCCCGTGTATCGGGTTTCCTAGGCACCTTGTTGGTATGACGTCCCCTCAAGTCAAGACAAAACATTTACAAGAATGCAATTACTTAATAATAATAATAATAATAATAATAATAAGAAAATAGTCCGCGCTTTTTAATGAAGCATTAACATTATCTCATGTTTGAAGCGTGACATTTGTAGTTCCTTCATGTTCTTGGTATACACAACTTGCAAGCATATATATATGCACCAATTCTTACAATCAACCATAATCTTAAATCCGGCCATTCTTTTAAGACATCATTTGCTCGAGGTTAACTATTCACTCACCCCCGCCATCCCCTTCAATGCTATCACCAAAACTAATCAACCGCTTGTCCCTGGCCATCCCTCTGATGCCATCAGCCTAATCATTCATTTATTCGGCCATCCATTCGGATGCCATTAGCCGAGCTAATCATTCATTTGTCCCGGCCATCCATTCGATGCTATTAGTCAAGCTAATCAATTTTTGTCCCGCCATCCATTCGGATGCCATTAGCCAAGCTAATCAATCGCTTGTCCCGATCATCCATTCGGATACCATTAGCCTAAGCTAATCAATCGCTTGTCCCGCCATCCATTCGATGCCATTATAAAGCTAATCAATCATTTGTCAACATTTAAGCATTTGGCAATCGATATCCGAATTAACACAATACGCAAACGCTCATGATAAGGTATTTCATTGTTCAAGGTCATCTCTTTAGCTGTCATTAGCCGAAGCTAATCAATCATTTGTCAACATTTAAGCATTTGGCAATCTGATATCTGAATTAACACAATACAAGAATATCTATGATAAAGTATTTTTATTATTCAACATTATTTAAAAAGGAAGGTAAAAGTCACCCACCAAGTAAAGATAAGCTCTACTCGGTCCCCCCGTCGCTCGCTATTGCACCACACCGGTGGTCCCTCCTGCAGTCACAAACTCATCTCATAAATTTTCCTCATTCAAGGATATGTTTTATAATAATCATATTAATAGCTAATAAATCTTTCTTTCAATCATTTCTTTTCTTTATATCTTACGCTTTTCCTCATCACACCCATTAATGTTGTCATCCTTATCTAACCAAAGTTATCATTCCTTCAGCCTATATTAGTGAGAATCCATATTCATCCATTACTTATATGTTACTTTCTATGCATGTTCATTTCCTCATAATAACATACATACATATATCATGTATATTTTGAAAGTAAGTATCTCAATGTGCAAGTGTTCATATGACTCAATTCCTTTATATAGTATTCACCGGAAAGTCTATTGCCAACTGCTTACACATTGAATCTTATCGCTTTAACTTTGAATCAACTCGTTTCAGACATTTGAATTGTTACTATCCACACATCGAATCAATATCGCCTAACTTTGAATTGTTACTGTCTAAACATTTGAACTGTTACTGTCAACACATTGAATTGTTACTGTCTACACATTGAATTGTTATTGTCCAATTGTTATTCTTGAGCTTTGTTATCGCGCTGCATAGACATGAATCGCTATCGCTCCACACATTCAATCGTATCGTCCTTCAGACATTTGAACAGTATACTGTCCCACACATTGAATCAGCATTATATCTAACTTTGAATCGCTATCGCCCACATATTGAACTTCTATCGCCCAACCCTATATCGCTTCAACTTTGAACTGCTATCTATTCAGACATTTAAACCGCTGTTGCTCCACATAAATCAAGTATTGTCCGAATACTCATCGATTTTAAACTATATCTAAAGTTATAGAACTCTCGCTTTCAAGCGAGATTAGTCTCGTTGGAAAGCTAATACATGAGGCTACAAGTTCTCTCAAGGAAGGAGAACCTAGCTCGCTTTGAGATGGTCAAAATTGCTCATCAACAAACATTACCCCTACAGGTCCCGACAGACCCAATCTGCCTGATAACCTATACACGCTCCACAAGCTCCATATGAGTAAGACTAATTTTCTTAGTTAGTCGACATCCAAAACTACAATTACTATGAAGAAACTTGATCCTAACTCTCTCATCCTCCTACTTAATTCTCTCCAAAGTCGAGATGAATCAGTCTGGATTCATCAACCTTTCCACTTACACACAACATCCACAATTTAACGCTTTCTCTTTATCTCAACCCCCGCCATATCACATATCGCCTAAGAGTGTCAAAAAATATCTTTATAAGAGCTTAATTTTTCTTATTTATTTCAATCTTCCCTCTTAACGCCAAAATAAAAACATTCTTATCGATTTTACAAACTTTCCTAACAATATTCTTCTAAACACAACCTTGACAACAGCCTTCAATCAACCATAAATAACAAACAAATAATATTCCAAACAATCCATACTGTCAAAGTTAGAATGCATTATTATGAGTATAACATATACAAATATTAACTTCATCAAATGGTGAAATTTCCGTAAATATAAGTTTAACCTTAACCGACCTCAAACTTCCGAATCTACCGTGCCGAGATACACAACTTCTATACCAAATGTTTGTTTCGAATTTCCACCGCTCAGAATCTAGACAGAATCAGGAAGAACAACATATCCAAGTTATAGCCTAATCCAACGGTGGCCAGCGAGAAAACAGACAAAGAAAAGAAGACTCGCCCGTAGTGTATTTTCCTAGACATTTTCCTCCTCAGTATCTCAAACGGGACTAATATAGAAAATCCTTACTAGAAAATGTACATGACATGGATGAGAACAACATATCCAAATATCGCTGGATCCAACTTGTGGAAGAAGGAGTTATATCGCTGTCGCTGATCTGCCATCAATATATCTTCTCCAAATTCTCTCTAAAACCTCTCTTAATCTTGCCGATGCATCTCCAAGTAGAGAAAATAGAATGATATTTATAGTTCTAACATCTTGTTAATTGCACATTTATCCCCACCCCCTTTTTTCTTTTACACATAAACTTCCAACCTTTCTAAGTTATTTGAATATCGACCTCTCTTGGGATCTTACGCATTCATTCCCCCGCCCTCACAAATGTTTTTCTTTTCAATGATTTAGTACTATATCTACTTTTCTTTCATTTCATTTATTTCAATAATTTTATCTTGTTTTAGGTTTCTTAAATTTAATTTAACCCATTTTACTATTGGTTAAATTTCTCATCTTTTAAATACATTAAAAATTATAACCGGGGTTTACATTCAACCTCAAGAATCATTCCCGCCCATATTTTCCAGAAGGCTGAAATGAATTTCTTAACCCATAAAAATCAACTTAAACAAATCAACTCACAAATCCTCATTTTTAACAACACATTCAAAATCAATCACTTAATATTAAACCTCTAATAATCATAAATTAATCTTTGACAACATAAACTTTAAATTCTTATAAACTCTTAATCTATTTTTTTAATCTTTCCATAAATAAATCATAATCAAAA